>JAVIAB010000088.1:42670024-43012524 GCA_032433765.1 Megaustenia siamemsis
TTAATGCTAATTTCAGCAGTTATCGCGAACTTCACCGTGATACGGATTCATAGTGGACACAGATTTATTAAAGGTTGTTTTTTTTTAAAGTTCATTTCCTAGGCACATCACGAGAAGATGACAGTGCGAATAAAAATTGTTTCATCATCTTCATTGAGTGCCGTCTCCGCATGGAAGGTTGACTACCATGGAGCGCCATTCTGCTCTGTTTCTTGCTTTGATGGTGTAGGTTGCCATAGGCTGACTTGTCCATTTTTTGATGTTACTCGTCCATGTTAGTTTTGGTTTCTTTCTGCCTCTTCTACCTTGTATTTTCCCTTCCAAGATTACTTATAGTAGGCAGTTGTGTCTTTTAACATGAGCCAAAAATCCCATTTCCTTATTTTGAATTGTGTTTAGCAGTTCTCTATATAACGGGCATGCCTTGAATAACAATTGGCGGACATAATATAAATAATCTAAAGTATGCTAATGATACAGTATTAATCGCTAAGAGTGAAAATGAGTTACAAGAAATGTTGGACATTATAGTGAAAGAAAGCAAAAAGAAAGGACTCAGCCTTAATAGCAAAAAAAAACACAAGTAATGATAACAACAAAGAAAAAGACATCACCTCAGTGCGAAATAAAGACAAGTGAAACAATATTAATACAGGTGAATGAATTTAAATATTTGGGAACTTTGTTAACCTCAGACGGAAGATGTACAAAAGAGGTGAGATGCAGAATGGCTCAGGCAAAAGCAGCTTTCCAGAAAATGAGGAAGATACTATGCAATCCATTTTTGACAATAGAAACAATAAAAAGAGTTCTCAAATGTTATGTCGAGCCAGTCTTAACGGTTTTACAGAAGAATGTTGAGAATACCATGGATAGCTAAGGTGAGTAATGAAAATGTTCTGAAAGAGGCCAAAGCAAAAAGAGAGCTAATTTCCAATATTAGGAAGAGACAATCATCATTTTTTTGGCCATGTAATGAGAAGAGAAAAACTGGAATATGTTGTAACAACTGGAAAAATTAGGGACGAAGAGATAGAGGGAAACAAAGAGAAAAGATACCAGACAGCTTAAGAGAATGGCTTGGCAGAAGGTCAACAAAAATGATAAAGAACTGTCGAGATCGAAAGTTGTGGAGAGACATGATCACCTACGCCGGTAGGCCCCGTACTTGATGATGATGATTTCTCTTTTCATTTGTAGTTGATTTAATACTTCGTCGTTTCTTTTCTTTTCTTTCAATCCAATTTTACCAATTCCTCTATAAATCCACATTTAAAAGGCTTTAATTTTCTGTTCTGTTATCTTGTATAATGTCCATGTTTTTGCACCATGCAGGAGCATTGAGACGATGTAAAATTTTGCTATTCTTATTTTAGCCCTGGTGTTTTTTGTGTTTATGTTTTATATTTGTCATTGCATTAAAATTACTTCTTGTCATTCCTATTGTTTTGTTTATTTCAGTTGTACATTTTCCATCACTGGTTATGTTATGTTCAAGGTAGTTGTAGTTCTGAACAGTCTCCAGTTCTAGTCCTTCAACTTTGATATCCACTTGTAGGTTTTGAGTATTATCTTTGTTTATGATTATAGTTTTAATATTTTTTAATATTCATATCTAATCCATATTTTGCTTCTTTCTTTTATATTTTATCAAGTTATTGTTGTAGGCCTTTAGGATTTTCTGCTAGTAATACAGTATCATAAGCATAATTTAGGTTAATGATTTTCTTTCCATTAATGTTTAAGCCTGGCATTTCTGGGATGTTTTTAGTTTTGTTCAGTGTATAGATTGAACAAGCTTGGTGATAGGATGCATGCCTGTCTTACTCCTCTTTTTATATCAATGGGTGAAGAGTTCTCTTTGTTATATTTTATTACTGTTGTTTGCGCCCAGTATAAATTAAATATTATTCGTATGTCTGTGTCATCCAGATAAGTTAGAATTTCTCTCCATGGCTTTCTTTGGAATATTACGAGATAAGGCTCCAATCTCTTTCACGGTGGTCAGACATATTCGTCTTTCGTGCCCTGAATATGCCTCTTGTGTACCACGCATTTTGCAATTTTCCCATCTCTGGGCCGTTGATCACATCCGATTCTCCGTCCCATCTACCGCCACAAACGTTGTACATTCGGGAGAGACAATCCCGCTATGCGCCATTTTGTCACAATATATGTTTGGCTGTGAAAGCGTGAACACACGCTGCCTATCGATGATAGGTTACACGCCGACACACAAGAAGTATAGATCTCCAGGGAAATATCGATCACGTCGGTTACAGCAAGGAGCCTCCATAGCTCAGTTGTTAGTAAACTCGACTGCAAACGGCTTCCAGGTACATCCAACCTTAATGGATACCCCCAAAAATCATGTGCCGAAGGTCATTAAAAATTATGGGCATTAACACCATATTCCTACACTACGGAAGCCAACTGAGAGTATTACACAACAGGCCCTTTTTTGGAATCCCCAGGGGAAAAGACAAAGAGGAAGACCAAGGAATTCTTGGAGAAGACAGATCGAAGCAGAGATGAAGATGATGGGGAAGACATGGAATGATCTTAAAAGAATTGCAAAAAACAGAACGACTTGGAAAGTGTTTGTTGAAGACCTATGCTCCACTGGGAGCTAAAAGGTAGAAGAAGAACACCATATTCCTTATACGCCACTTGGCGTGACGGGGCAATTTACATTTTTTTTTACTTTGGTAAAACTGCAATACAAGGAAAGAGAGATTGTGGAAGGCAAAGAAAGAAGATACTAGATGGTTTGGTGTCGTCACACGGTTAACTTTGAATACTATAACTGATACAATGCACTGTATTGTGGAATACAGTAGAGTATTGTGGAATAACACTATTCCCTACGCCGACCAGTAAGGCACATGATGATGATTTAAGCCTTAGCTTATCTCGACCCGCGTTATAGCAATTGCAAAATTATCATGGACTGGATAATGTATTCTGCACCTTCTGTAGACTCACCACTGGGCAAAAAATATCTACAAGTCTGAATTCCCAAAATATGTTTGTCTACATCAATTGTTTTCATATCTCAGTCTGGACATGACAGTTTGACCTTTCCATGTCAGGCTGTAGAAAATGTCCTGCGTGTAACAAGAGGCAGTCAAATGCTCCTGGAAATATGTTCCTGGCCATGGACACCTTCAAGGACACATGATACTCGTTATTTTCTAATTTTTCATAGACACATCCGGGAATTTCAAGTTATCGTCTCTCTCATTATCATACACGTTAACAGGACATGTGATTCAATTAATCTTATCAACTGTGTTTAATTAATCGTGTATGTACTGATTATTATATTACTTAATTTAGATTTTTATAAATTAATATACACATTCCTTTGAAACGCTAAGAACAACTTTTTTCCCCCTTCTACTGTTTGCTGAGCAAGAGACTAAAGGAGAAAATTAACTGCCACTTTTATAACTTTGTACTCTGTACTGAAACTAAAGGAAAGCAATGCCTTTTTATTCATTAATTTCCGCATTTGCCACGATTTTCTTCTAGGTTTTTGAAATCTTTTTTGCCAAAGGTAATGTCTTTTATGTATGCCTTAGAGGCATCTTTATATTTCAGCTTGTCTTTTAAATTTTTTAATGTATTCGGTTTTTTTTTATTGTGTTATTTATCAATTTGAATTCTGTAACAGTAGCTTTTGATTAATTCCGCAAAGGATGTCTTTCTTTATGCACAAAAAGCGTTGCTATAAAAAACACGCAAATGAGAAATTGCGTAATAAAGTGACGTTCATTGATGAAGGCGGAGGTCGAAGCTGCGAACTATTAAATTCTACCGACAAGCAACCAATAAAAACAGAAAGAAAAAGACAAGAACAAAAGAAAAGGTCGCACAGAATAATTGTATTAACAATACGAAAGTCGCAATGAATGAATATGGAAAAGACAGATAGGTATACAGAGTAATGAAAAATAACAGAACACGATCTCTCTAAATAAGTTTGATTGGTGATAAAGATAAAAATATAAAGAAAAAGAGCGAAAGCATTATTGAAGAGGTGACCATAATTAAATAGACATTTACAGGAAGTTTAACGCTTAAAAAAATATGTAAAAATCGCAAGTTTAATTCATACCGTTCCAAATCCCTTAGTAAGAAGTGTAACACACCTATCTTCTTTGGTCTGCCTTTGGACAATTGGGTTCCTGTTTCGATTCTCACCATAGGTAGACATTTTTAAAAAAATGTAATCCAATCCATGATTTCATCGTAGTTTTACCCTTCCCTGCTGAGTGCGATGCCATATGTTTTAACCCTTTCAGACAACAGTGGAGATCCCGTGTGCACTCTACGCACGTTAAAGAACTCTTGGCAGTTGGAAATCGAAAAGAGTAGGCCTCAAATATGGCCGCTGCCCTGGAAAAATTAGTTTTTTTTTTTAAATCTTCCCGAAAACGTTAACACTAAACGATAAAAATCAGAGTGCCTCTGAAGCTAAAGAATATCTGCCTGTATGGCGGGGGAGCACGTAGCACACATATTCCAGTGTGAAAAATATGAAGAAAAGTATTCACGCAAAATATCAGTCCTTCGGGACATAGCTGAGAGTTGGCAATCAATAAGGCCGCTCTTCACAAACAACGTAAAAAGACCACTCATCACAAACAACATCAAATGAACACTCATCACAAACAACATCAAATGAACACTCATTACAAACAACATCATCAGGCCGCTCATCAGAACCTTCATCATCAGGCCGCACATCAGAACCTTCATCATCAGGCCACTCATCAGAAACAACATCATCAGGCCGCTCATCACAAACAACATCAAAAGAACACTCATCACAAACAACATCAAAAGAACACTCATCACAAACAACATCAAAAGAACACTCAGCACAAACATCAAAAGTATGCTCATCACAAACGTCATCATATGACCACTCATCACAAACATCAAACGAATACTCATCACAAACGTCATCATAAGAACACTCATCACAAACAACATCAAATAACACTCATCACAAACAACATCATCAGACCACTCATCACAAACAACATTCATGGTCAATTCCTAGGAGATAGATATAACGTTTCTCCATCACCCTCATTCTTGCATCATGTACACAGCTTCGACTGTTGAACACTTCCCGTACCACGCTATCATACCGTCTGGCACCGTTTTACTGTGTCCACCTTCACAATGAACTGTTGAATGTGAAGATCATCAAATGAAATTGAATCGCCTAGGAAAGCCACTCCCTCATTCACTACACGACTAGAAGGCAAAGGAAAACACGAATCTCACATATACGTGGCAAATGAAGAATTAATATAATGTCTTCTTTATTCTTTTTTTTTTACAATGAAAAACTTCTGCTGAGCCTGATTTGAAGCTTTCTGAACTAAAAGGCAAAAAATGTGAAAACCGTGCGCAACATCCAAAAACGTATAATATTCGCTGTGTAAAAAATCGATATTACTGCATTGATCAAGAGGAAATCTGGAAATGACTTTCCAGCAATACCTTTGTTGAGTAACACAAATGCGGAAGCAAATCGACAGTTTTTCTTCTCATATCAAGGACTAGTTTTTGGACAATGTTTGCATGTTTTTTATATATCGCTCGCTCTTTAGTTTAATGAGAAGTTTGAGAACTAGCAAATGTTACTACGTTACTTTGGTTATCAGCAGAGGAGAAACGTTTTCTGGAACTGAAACCCTTAGTAAACACATACCTATAGCATAAAATGGGCACCGGCCACTGGCAGAGTGTCTACTAAGGCTTAAATAGACATCGTGCCGCACATATATGACCTGAAGAAGTATTCATCATGTGCCATTACGGTTAGCGTAGGCGATAATGTCCTACCACAAACTCCTGTCTACAGAACATCGTATCAATTATGTTGACTGTTTTTCCATGCCGTGACACCAATCTATCCAATATCTTATCTAGTTGGTGTCCGCCATCTATATTTTCCTGTATTTTGACAGTTTTAACCAGGCATTCCAACTTTCCTCATCTCATGATGTGCCCAATCAATGTTTATTGTGTTTTTCTGATGTATTTTATGGGCTACCTTTTTGTATTGGCGTCTGAGAATGTCTTCATTTTTCTTTTTAGCTGTCTAGGGAACGTTCAACATTCTTCTAAGAAATCTCATCTCTGTGGCCTCTATTCGTTTTTTCATTTGGTTGTCTACTGTCCATGAATCGCTTCCATAGGTCCACTGTAGAGGGTGACTGTAATGATCAAAGTTAACCATTTACCGCTCATTGTTCTACTGCATTAGAACTCTTTCTCTCAACCTCTTGATAATTTACGTCGGAAATAACATTATGAAACAGACATTTCCGTAAATGATATCTCATGAACGATCATTAAAACAACACTAGCTCGTATAATCTTCCAATCCTGTTTGTATATCTTTGATTTTACCTGACAGTTATATTCACATTCGAAGGTATAGCAACACACTTCACAGAGAATAATAATTACACTGCAGCTACGTCATCAAGCACAAAATGTAAATAATTTAAAACAACTCCCCCCTGAAGTTAAATTCAAATAACGTGTTTGACTACTACTCCTAGACAGTGTTACGCGTGGGGAGATAACATGTCTACAGGGCTATATAAACAAAGTTAACAGTAAATCAGCTACAGTTTGTAGTTTGTGGACATAAAACTGTAATAGTGACTGGAGGGGAGACAATTAAGTTTTCGTCTGAAGTCGTATGCATTTCATGTATCAGCGGCTTCCTGGAGTATGCAAACCGTATTCAGATATTTCATGATATTTATCTCAAAATGTTGGAATTAATGATAATCTACTTTTACTCAGACCCATTCTATTTCGGGTGTCCGGTTAGCGCAATCGATAGGCGGTTGGCTTACCACGGCAACAGCCGGGGTTCGTAATCCTGGCGAGGACACCTGGGTTTTACTAATTCCCTAAAAATTAGTAGGAGCCGCGATAGCTCAGTGGTTAGTGAACTGGACTACTACGGACATGGGGTAGGGTTCGATCCCAACCGACGGCTCCGGGTTCACCCAGCCTTAAATGGGTACCGGATTTTTTCTGGGAAAGTAAAAGCAGCACGGGCGTAATACCGACCACATTACCCCAAAAAATCATGTGCTGAAGGTCTGTAAAATATAGGGTCACTAACACCATATTTCCCTATACGCCACTTGGCGTGACGGGGGGTACTTTTTTTTTACATTCTATTTCATTCCCGTCTTTTTTGCGATCTCCTGTCTATAAATCTGGCTAGATGGAGCTTCAACTTAGATCCTACAAGCTTATTTAGTTTGGTTAGTTTTGAGAGCTAGAGATCAAGAGCTTAGATCAAAGAGCAATTTAAAAATAATATAATTTCCTGTTGCAATAATGCATTAATTATTCATTGCAAATAATAATGTGCTGAAATGAATGCACATTTCAATTCATACCAAAAAATCCGGTGAATGTATTTGAAAAGTAATAATAAATGTTTTACGTTGAAAAGAAAGCTTCATAAAACAAGTCGACGTTACGGCCGAATAAAGCTTTCTGTGCTATTATCCGTTTTCACTATGAAGAGTAAAGCAAACCTGAAAAAAATGCTGGCTGAAATCGAATGCACCGGGCCACTGGCGCAGAACACAGTGCAACGTTTTAACAGGTATTCAATCGGAGTGGATCTAAAGGGCTTAAACAGACAGCTGTATTCGTGCGAGAGTATGATGGCAGAGAGAGAGAGAGACTATGAAGAGATTTATCTCATCGAGACGTTTGGATCTTCTTTGTAACCTTTCTCCAGCGTAAACCTGCATCTGTCATCATCAGGTGTCTTGCTGGCTAACACAGGTGATCATGTCCTTCTACAACATTCTATCATTACAGTTGTTAACTCTTTCCGAACGTTACGCCGCATTGTGCGCCATTCCGATTTCGGCCGCCATCGTTTCGCCGCATAGTGCGTCACTCTCAACTCGATTAGTGTGAACCGTCATTAAAACATATTCTTTTTACATGTCTTGTATCACCTTGATATTGGTGAATTATAATACCTTATTCAATTATCTAAAATTTCATTTTAATATGTTATATTATTTATAATTATAAATATGTAGATTGATTCTTAAAACCGTGAAAAAATGGTCTCTCTTAAATCTCTTCGGAGTCACGATAGCTCAGTGGTTAGTGAACTGGACTACAAAGGACAAGGGGTAGGGTTCGATCCCAACCGACGGCTCCGGCTTCACCCAGCCTTAAATGGGTACCGGATTTTTTTCTGGGAAAGTAAAGCAGCACGGGCGTAATACCGACCACATTACCCCAAAAATCATGTGCTGAAGGTATGTAAAATATAGGGTCACTAACACCATATTTCCTTATACGCCACTTGGCGTGACGTGGGTACTTTACTTTTTTTACTTACTTAAATCTCTTCCGTCCCATTGATAAAAAGTTTCCCATTGACCACTTCCCAAACCGTTGTCTAAAACTCATTCTCTGCATCTTTTTTTTACTCTTCTCTCGATGTTTCCAGGTCGCAAAACGATGAATCTTCATTAATTTATTATTGGTTGTATTGTCTATATCCATAATCTAAAAGTAATAACATCAAATAGATAAAGGAGAAATAGAGGTGGACAAAGGAGAAATAGTAGTAGACAAAGGAAAAATAGTAGTAGACAAAGGAGAAATAGTAGTAGACAAAGGAGAAATAGTAGTAGACAAAGGAGAAATACAGGTGGACAAATGAGAAATAGAGGTGGACAAAGGAGAAATAATAGTAGACAAATGTGAAATAGAGGTGGAAAATAAACAAATAATAGTAGACAAAGGAGAAATAGAGGTGGAAAATGAGAAATAATAGTAGGCAAAGGAGAATTAGAGGTGGAAAATGAGAAATAATAGTAGACAAAGGAGAAATAGAGGTGGAAAATGAGAAATAATAGTAGACAAAGGAGAAATAGTGGTGGAAATGAGAAATAATAGTAGACAAAGGACGAATAGTAGTAGACAAAGGAGAAATAGAGGTGGAAAATGAGAAATAATAGTAGACAAAGGAGAAATAGAGGTAGACAAAGGAGAAATAGAGGTAGACAAAGGTGAAATAGTAGTAGACAAAGGAGAATGAGAAATAGGGGTGGACAAATGAGAAATAGAGGTGGACAAATGAGAAATAGAGGTGGACAAAGGAGAAATAGAGGTAGACAAAGGAGAAATAGAGGTAGACAAAGGTGAAATAGTAGTAGACAAAGGAGAATTAGAGGTGGAAAATGAGAAATAGGGGTGGACAAATGAGAAATAGAGGTGGACAAATGAGAAATAGAGGTGGACAAAGGAGAAATAGAGGTAGACAAAGGATAAATGTAGGTAGACATAGGAGAAATAGAGGTAGACAAAGGAGAAATAGAGGTAGACAAAGGAGAAATTGAGGTAGACAAAGGAGAAATAGAGGTAGACAAAGGAGAAATAGAGGTAGACAAAGGAGAAATAGAGGCAGACAAAGGAGAAATAGAGGCAGATAAAGGAGAAATAGAGGCAGACAAAGGAGAAATAGAGGTAGACAAAGGAGAAATAGAGGTAGACAAAGGAGAAATAGAGGTAGACAATGGAGAAATAAGGTAGACAAGGGAGAAATAGAGGTAGACAAAGGAGAAATAGAGGTAGACAAAGGAGAAATAGAGGTAGACAAAGGAGAAATAGAGGTAGACAAAGGAGAAATAGAGGTAGACAAAGGAGAAATAGAGGTAGACAAAGGGAAAATATAGGTAGACAAAGGAGAAATAAAGGTAAAAGTAAAGGAAACAGGATGGATTGACGGCGTGACACGTGAAAAGATCAACTCTTAAACTGTTACACAGCGCAAAAGATCAAGGTTTATGGACGAACATAAAATCCAACACTGCTCGGTATAGACCAATGAGGACATGGATTTCTTGTCAAAACAAAACTTGTAAAACCATCAGACAACGATCACCACTATTGTCCAAGAAGGAAATAACTATAGAGGCAAAACTGGCACTCTACACGCAGTCTCCATCCCAATGTGGTTGATACCAATATCAGATCTCAATGCTAGACTCAAGAACAATAAGAAGAATATTCACTACCGAAAAGAAATGTGTTTCCATAACACATATATTTTATTACCCATTATGGTGTTGCACTATCGATATCTCTACCGAAAAGAAATGTGTTTCCATAACACATATATTTTATTACCCATTATGGTGTTGCACTATCGTTATCTCTACCGACAAGAAATGTGTTTCCATAACCACATATATTTTATTACCCATTATGGTGTTGCACTATCGTTATCTCTACCGGCGTTCAACATGTTTGATTTTACCCCCACCCTGACACGCACATACACACACAACACATTAAAATTGAGGCATATTTGTCTCGGGGGAGGGGGGACTGGTTTGTCTCGAGGCAAGACGCAGGCCTCAAGACAGAGAGCTTTTTTAAAAAGTTAGGCATTGAACCCTAGCACGGAGGCGAAGGCGCGCCCCCCCAGCACCAGAGCTGGAAGTCGTCAGTGACTCATAACTGATGGCTTGCGCCAGGATCGGTGAACCAGAACCATCCAGACCCTGCTACACCTCTTCGTGGTGCCTCTAGAAACAGACTAACCTGTCTAGTCTGGCCAAGCGAGCAGGGATCGAAGTGGGAAGACGAACCCGGTACACAAAAAAGCGTCGGCTGAAATCGGATGTGTTGGGCCGAAAGGCGCAGATATCACAGTGTTACACTGCAAACTGCAACACAACGTAACTACGTCCACTTAACGTCCTTTTAAGGGCGGATGACGAGGAGGAAGTCTACGGTTCGTATCCGTTAGAATACCTCAAATCATCGGACGAACGCATCATCATCATCATCATCGAACCCTAGCACACACTACGTAATGAATAGAGGATGACCAAGTCATAATTTGTGTAAGAGGTAAATTAGCATATTATTTGCTGATTGGCTGTTCCTGTGTGTACATGATTGTGTTCATTTTGCAGTGAAAATGGTTGCCTGTTTTAAAAGCTAAACTTAATAGCAACAACAAGAATGTGCATTCACGATTTCTAATTCGAAGCTGTTGTGTTGCAATACAGTTGGTTGAGATTGTGGCTATACCCTATGTTAGATTAGCGAAATTCAAGAACAGAGAAATCGTGGACGCTAAAGAAAACAAGATACTTGAGTGTCGTTGTTACCGTAAACAGTCAACAACAGAATTGATACGCTGAAGTGTGGGACAGAGAATTGTGCAAGGATCGCATACGCTAGTCGATATGAATTTATTATGATAATGATAAATGAGTAACAACAAATACTAAATAACACAATATTCTTACCATCTGTGTAACACTGTGCTCCCAGAGTCTAACTGGCATATTAACAGTGATAGAAAACAGGCAACAATAGAACTGTGACAACATAAATGAGATGCGGGGGTGGTGGGGTGAGGGCGTGTCGAAATACTATTCTTGTTGCATTATCCCCTGTCTTGAATTTGTCGGGGAGAAGAGGACACACATAAGACCTGAGAATAAAGATCGCTTGTTCAATGCCGTTGCCACGGGTCTAAGATTGTATCCACCACCTCCACCGCCCAAGTAATGAAGCCAGATCTTCCTGGTTTGATTTGGAGAACGAGAAGTTATGGCCCCCTGCTGTCTGAGAAAGGTACGGAATGTGACAAGAACTGACAGGCTCAAAAACGAGGATATCACCTGAAGAAAACAAATGGTATGAAACCATCTATGCATCGTATTAAGAAAGAAAAGATCATCTGGTATGAAACCATCTATGCATCATATTAGGAAAGAAAAGATCATCTGGTATGAAACCATCTATGCATCATATTAGGAAAGAAAAGATCATCTGGTATGAAACCATCTATGCATCGTATTAAGAAAGAAAAGATCATCTGGTATGAAACCATCTATGCATCATATTAGGAAAGAAAAGATCATCTGGTATGAAACCATCTATGCATCATATTAAGAAAGAAAAGATCATCTGGTATGAAACCATCTATGCATCGTATTAAGAAAGAAAAGATCATCTGGTATGAAACCATCTATGCATCATATTAAGAAAGAAAAGATCATCTGGTATGAAACCATCTATGCATCATATTAAGAAAGAAGATCATCTGGTATGAAACCATCTATGCATCGTATTAAGAAAGAAGATCATCTGGTATGAAACCATCTATGCATCATATTAGGAAAGAAAAGATCATCTGGTATGAAACCATCTATGCATCATATTAAGAAAGAAAAGATCATCTGGTATGAAACCATCTATGCATCATATTAAGAAAGAAGATCATCTGGTATGAAACCATCTATGCATCGTATTAGGAAAGAAAAGATCATCTGGTATGAAACCATCTATGCATCATATTAAGAAAGAAAAGATCATCTGGTATGAAACCATCTATGCATCATATTAAGAAAGAAGATCATCTGGTATGAAACCATCTATGCATCGTGTTAAGAAAGAAGATCATCTGGTATGAAACCATCTATGCATCATATTAGGAAAGAAAAGATCATCTGGTGTGAAACCATCTATGCATCATATTAAGAAAGAAAAGATCATCTGGTATGAAACCATCTATGCATCATATTAGGAAAGAAAATATCATCTGGTATGAAACCGTCTATGCATCATATTAGGAAAGAAAAAACAGCAACAAAAAAGATACATTTGGTCTGTAGAAGCAACACAAAGAGGTAAAAGGTAGACTTAGAAGTCTGTTAATAAATCAATAGAATATTACATATTTCAATCACACATGGCATGCGGAGAAAGGCTCTGTAAGTGGCCAGAACTCAGATTTTATTCCCGATCGTTGAAAAAACAAAGACGAAGGTAAAAGAAGTAAAGTGAATGAAGTACAAATAGTGAGTACTTTAATTCCATGAGAACAGTTCGCTCATCTTATCTCATCTTTCACACCATCCATCCTCACAATCACTCCCGTCCTTCCTACACCTTTTCTCCTATCCATTTCTCCCGTCTCATTTCATAATCCAGTCTTTTCCATTGCAGACATGTTCCTGTACTACCAGAATAG
Organism: Megaustenia siamemsis; assembly: GCA_032433765.1. Classification (NCBI taxonomy): domain Eukaryota; kingdom Metazoa; phylum Mollusca; class Gastropoda; order Stylommatophora; family Ariophantidae; genus Megaustenia; species Megaustenia siamemsis. The sequence goes on from JAVIAB010000088.1 coordinate 42,683,109, forward strand.
ACTCATCATTCCTTCACTCCACATTCATCCATTTCCTGCCCTAAACTATAATCACTTTATCCCATTCCACCCCTCCTCTCTTATCTCTTTCCTCCCACCCATTCCTCTCCACCAAACGCCGATCCCACTCCCCCCACACACGGATCCCTCTCCCCCCCACACACAGAGCCCCCCCCACACACCGAGCCCCCCACACACACACCGAGCCCCCCACACACACACCGAGCCCCCCACACACACACAGAGCCCCCCCACACACACAGAGCCCCCCCACACACAGAGCCCCCACACACACAGAGCCCCCCACACACACAGAGCCCCACACACACAGAGCCCCACACACACACAGAGCCCCACACACACACAGAGCCGCCCCACACACACACAGAGCCCCCCCCCCACACACACAGAGCCCCCCCACACACACAGAGCCCCCCACACACACAGAGCCCCCCACACACACACACACAGAGCCCCCCACACATACACAGAGCCCTCCACACACACACACACACAGAGCCCCCCCCACACACACACATCGACCCCTGTCGCCACCCCACCCATTCACCTCCCACCGATCTCACTCACTCAACCCGCCGATATCACTCACTCATCCTGTCGATCCCACTCACTCACTCATCCCGCCGTTCCCACTCACTCACTCTTCCCGCCGTTCCCACTCACTCGTCCCGCCGATCCGACTCACTCATCCCGCCGATCCCACTCCTTTCTCCCACCGATCCCACTCATTATTCCCACCGATCCTACTCATTCATCCCACCGATCCCACTCCTTTCTCCCACCGATCCCACTCATTATTCCCACCGATCCTACTCATTCATCTACCCCCACCTCGTATCGTTATTTAGTTTTCTTCATTTAAAAAGTGTAAACTACTATATAACAACATCTGTGGTGAAACATGGACACGTAAAATAATAAGGCAAAAAAAAAATATTTTAAATTAATTAACTATGAACATTTCACACCAGAAAAATAAACAAATTCATTTTTTTAATGTTCCCTTTACCACAAACACAAACATTCATTAGCGCGAAAGTTTAGTGTTTTGTGTCGAAATCAGAACTACTTACATACAGTATTATCATTATCATGTGCCATACAGGTTGTCGTAGGCGATCATGTCCTTCCACAATCTTATATCCATCGTGAAATGTATTTGTTCTGTTGTTGACTGTTCACCATGCCATGACACCAAGCTATCTAGTATTTTCTCTCTTTGTCGTCCGCTTCTTCTTGTTCCCTTTAATTTTGCCAGTTGTAACTAAGTATTCCAACTTTCCTCTTCTCATGATGTGACCGGAAAATGTTGATTGTTTCGTTCTGATGTTTTTTTAATAGATCCCTTTTTGTGTTGACCTCTTTGAGAATTTTCTCATTGGTCTTTTTAGCTGTCCAGGGACCTTTCAACATTCTTCTTAGAAATCCCATCTCTGTGGCCTAAACTCGTTTTTTTTTCATTTGTCTGTTTACTGTCCACGATTCGCTTCCATAGGTCAGAATTGGCTCTATATAGCACGACGAACACTCTTTCTCACTTCTATTGACATAGACTTGTTATACAAGACGTTTTTTATTTTATGAAATGCTGTTTTGACCTGGGATATTCTGCTGTTTATTTCTGCGGTACAACTTCCATCTGATATTATTGTGCCCAAGGATTTGACGCGTTGCACTTGTTTTAGATTTGTGTTGTTTATTTTTATGCTGTATATTGGTGACGATTGTTTCTTCGATATGACCATTTTCTGTTGCTATTATGTTATTATTTCTTGTAGTCCAATCTCTGCCTCATAAAGTATAACTTTTAAGAATAAAGAAAATGTTGAAGATAGGTCATTTTCACCTATAAACGCTGCAAGAGCTTATAATTATTGCTAAAATGCTATTTTGACGTCAATGCTCTCACCTTTGTATACTCGCACAGGAAAAATAAAAAAAATAGAAAAAAATGGTATGTAAGAAGCTTTACGTGATAAGTGGACGACACAGACTAAACGACGTTTCGACCCAATAGGCCTTCAGCAGGAACACACAAAAAAAACACACACAAAACTAATAACGAAACAACCAAAACAAAAACAGTCGAAACGTGTTAAAGAAAACACAAATGTGTCTATCCTGTGTGTAAACCGAGGTCAAAACGAAAAGGAAATAGCAACAACTCGGTTACAATATTATTACAAAAAATGTTGGACATTATAGTGAAAGAAAAAAAAAAAGGACTCAACCTTAATAGCAAAAAGACAGAGGTAATGGTAACAACAAAGAAAAAGACATCACCTCAGTGCAAAATAAAGACCAGTGGAACAATATTAAAACAGGTAAATGAATTTAAATATTTGGGAACTTTGTTAACCTGAGACGGAAGATGTACAAAAGAGGTGAGATGCAAAATGGCTCAGGCAAAAGCAACTTTCCAAAAAATGAGGAAGATACTATGCAATCCATTTTTGACAATAGACATAAGAAAAAGAGTTCTTAAACGTTATGTAGAGCCAGTCTTAACATATGGATGCGAATCATGGACAATAGGATAACAGACAAGAAAATCACTGGAGTCTGTAGAAATGTGGTTTTACAGAAGAATATTGAGAGTACCATGGACAGCTAAGAAGAATAATGAAGATGTTCTAAGAGAGGTCAAAGCAAAAAGAGAGCTATTTTCCAATATTAGGAAGAAACAATCATTATTTTTTAGCCATATAATGAGAAGAGAACAACTGGAGTATGCTGTAACATGTGGAGACTTCTTAGTGAAGGACATTTGAGTGGAGACATCTTGGTGAAGGTCAATTCAGTGTAGACATGTTGGTGAAGGACATTGAATGTAGACATCTTGGTGAAGGACATTGAATGTAGACATCTTGGTGAAGGACATTGAATGTAGACATCTTGGTGAAGGACATTGAATGTAGACATCTTGGTGAAGGACATTGAATGTAGACATCTTGGTGAAGGACATTGAATGTAGACATCTTGGTGAAGGACATTGATTGTAGATATCTTGGTGAAGGACATTAAGTGTAGGCATCTTGGTGAAGGACATTGAATGTAGACATCTTGGTGAAGGACATTGAATGTGGACATCTTGGTGAAGGACATTGAGTGTAGACATCTTAGTGAAGGACATTGAATGTAGGCATCTTGGTGAAGGACATTGAATGTAGACATCTTGGTGAAGGAGATTGAATGTAGACATCTTGGTGAAGGACATTGAATGTAGACATCTTGGTGAAGGACATTGAATGCAGACATCTTGGTGAAGGACATTGAATGTAGACATGTTGGTGAAGGACATTGAGTGTAGGCACTTTGGTGAAAGACATTGAATGTAGTCAACTTGGTGAAGGACATTGAGTGGAGACATCCTGGTGAAGAACATTGAGTGGAGACATCTTGGTGAAGAACATTGAGTGGAGACATCTTGGTGAAGAACATTGAGTGTAGACATCTTGGCGAAGGACATTGAGTGGAGACATCTTGGTAAAGGACATTGAGTGGAGACATCTTAGTGAAGGACATTGAGTGTAGACATCTGGGTGATGAACATTGAGTGGAGACATCTTGGTGAAGGACACTGAGTGGAGACATCTTGGCGAAGAACATTGAGTTGAGACATCTTGGTGAAGGACATTGAGTGGAGACAGCTTGACGTAGAATATTGAGTGGACACATCTTGGTGAAGGACATTGAGTGGAGACAGTTTAACGTAGAACATTGAGTGGAGACATCTTGGTGAAGAACATTGAGTGTAGACATCTTGGCGAAGGACATTGAGTGTAGACATCTTGGTGAAGGACATTGAGTGTAGACATCTGGGTGATGAACATTGAGTGGAGACATCTTGGTGAAGGACATTGAATGTAGACATCTTGGTGAAGGACATTGAGTGTAGACATCTTAGTGAAGGACATTGAATGTAGACATCTTGGTGGAGGACATTGAATGTAGACATTTTGGTGAAGGACATTGAATGTAGGCATCTTGGTGAAGGACATTGAATGTATGCATCTTGGTGAAGGACATTGAATGTAGACATGTTGGTGAAGGACATTGAATGTAGACATGTTGGTGAAGGACATTGAATGTAGGCATCTTGGTGAAGGACATTGAATGTAGACATGTTGGTGAAGGACATTGAGTGTTGGCATCTTGGTGAAAGACATTGAATGTAGACATCTTGGTGAAAATCATTGAGTGGAGACAGCTTGACGTAGAACATTGAGTGGAGACATCTTGGTGAAGAACATTGAGTGGAGACACCTTGGTGAAGAACATTGAGTGTAGACATCTTGGCGAAGGACATTTGAGTGAAGACATCTTGATGAAGGTCAATTCAGTGTAGACATGTTGGTGAAGGACATTGAATGTAGACATCTTGGTGAAGGACATTGAATGTAGACATCATGGTGAAGGACATTGAATGTAGACATCTTGGTGAAGGACATTGAATGTAGACATCTTGGTAAAGGACATTGAATGTAGACATCTTGGTGAAGGACATTGAATGTAGACATCTTGGTGAAGGACATTGAATGTAGACATCTTGGTGAAGGACATTGAATGTAGACATCTTGGTGAAGGACATTGATTGTAGATATCTTGGTGAAGGACATTAAGTGTAGGCATCTTGGTAAAGGACATTGAATGTAGACATCTTGGTGAAGGACATTGAGTGTAGACATCTTGGTGAAGGACATTGAATGTAGGCATCTTGGTGAAGGACATTGAATGTAGACATCTTGGTGAAGGACATTGAATGTAGACATCTTGGTTAAGGACATTGAATGTAGACATCTTGGTGAAGGACATTGAATGCAGGCATCTTGGTGAAGGACATTGAATGTAGACATGTTGGTGAAGGACATTGAGTGTAGGCACTTTGGTGAAAGACATTGAGTGGAGACATCTTGGTGAAGGACATTGAGTGGAGACATCTTGGTGAAGAACATTGAGTGGAGACATCTTGGTGAAGAACATTGAGTGGAGACATCTTGGTGAAGAACATTGAGTGGAGACATCTTGGTAAAGGACATTGAGTGGAGACATCTTAGTGAAGGACATTGAGTGTAGACATCTGGGTGATGAACATTGAGTGGAGACATCTTGGTGAAGGACACTGAGTGGAGACAGCTTGACGTAGAATATTGAGTGGAGACATCTTGGTGAAGGACATTGAGTGGAGACAGTTTAACGTAGAACATTGAGTGGAGACATCTTGGTGAAGAACATTGAGTGTAGACATTTTGGCGAAGGACATTGAGTGTAGACATCTTGGTGAAGGACATTGAGTGGAGACATCTTGGTGAAGAACATTGAGTGGAGACATCTTGGTGAAGAACATTGAGTGGAGACATCTTGGTGAAGAACATTGAGTGGAGACATCTTGGCGAAGGACATTGAGTGTAGACATCTTGGCGAAGGACATTGAGTGTAGACATCTTGGTAAAGGACATTGAGTGGAGACATCTTAGTGAAGGACATTGAGTGTAGACATCTGGGTGATGAACATTGAGTGGAGACATCTTGGTGAAGGACACTGAGTGGAGACATCTTGGCGAAGAACATTGAGTGGAGACATCTTGGTGAAGGACATTGAGTGGAGACAGCTTGACGTAGAATATTGAGTGGAGACATCTTGGTGAAGGACATTGAGTGGAGACAGTTTAACGTAGAACATTGAGTGGAGACATCTTGGTGAAGAACATTGAGTGTAGACATTTTGGCGAAGGACATTGAGTGTAGACATCTTGGTGAAGGACATTGAGTGTAGACATCTGGGTGATGAACATTGAGTGGAGACATCTTGGTGAAGGACATTGAATGTAGACATCTTGGTGAAGGACATTGAGTGTAGACATCTTGGTGAAGGACATTGAATGTAGACATCTTGGTGGAGGACATTGAATGTAGACATGTTGGTGAAGGACATTGAGTGTTGGCATCTTGGTGAAAGACATTGAATGTAGACATCTTGGTGAAAATCAATGAGTGGAGACAGCTTGACGTAGAACATTGAGTGGAGACATCTTGGTGAAGAACATTGAGTGGAGACACCTTGGTGAAGAACATTGAGTGTAGACATCTTGGCGAAGGACATTGAGTGAGACATCTTGTTGAAGGACATTGAGTGTAGACATCTGGGTGATGAACATTGAGTGGAGACATCTTGGTGAAGGACATTGAGTGGAGACATCTGGGTGATGAACATTGAGTGTAGACATCTTGGCGAAGAACATTGAGTGTAGACATCTTGGTGAAAGACATTGATTGGAGACAGCTTGACGTAGAATATTGAGTGGAGACATCTTGGTGAAGGACATTGAGTGGAGACAGCTTGACGTAGAATATTGAGTGGAGACATCTTGGCGTAGAATATTGAGTGGAGACATCTTGGTGAAGGACATTGAGTGGAGACAGTTTAACGTAGAACATTGAGTGGAGATATCTTGGTGAAGAACATTGAGTGAAGACAGCTTGACACAGAACATTTAGTGGAGACAGCTTGACATAGAACATTGAGTGAAGACAGCTTGACGTTGAACACTGAGTGGAGACAGCTTGACGTAGAACACTGAGTGGAAACAGCTTGACGTAGAACACTGAGTGGAAACAGCTTGACGTAGAACATTGAGTGGAGACAGCTTGATGTAGAACACTGAGTGGAGACATCTTGACGTAAAACACTGAGTGGAGACAGCTTGACGTAAAACACTGACTGGAGACAGCTTGACAGAAAACACTGAGTGGAGACAGCTTGACGTAGACCATTGAGTGGAGACAGCTTCACGTAAAACACTGAGTGGAGACAACTTGACGTAGAACACTGAGTGGAGACAGCTTGACGTAGAACACTGAGTGGAGACAGCTTAACGTAAAACATTGAGTGGAGACAGCTTAACGTAAAACATTTAGTGGAGACAGCTTGATGTAAAATATTGAGTGGAGACAGCTTGACGTAGACCACTGAGTGAAGACATCTAGACGTAAACACTGAGTGGAGACAGCTTGACGTAGAACATTTAGTGGAGACATCTTGACGTAGAACATTGAGTGGAGACATCTTGACGTAGAACATTGAGTGGAGACAGCTTGACGTAGAACAATGAGTGGAGACAGCTTGACGTAGAACACTGAGTGGAGACAGCTTGACGTAGAACACTGAGTGGAGACAGCTTGACGTAGAACACTGAGTGAAGACAGCTTGACGTAGAACACTGAGTGGAGACAGTTTGACGTATAGCACTGAGTGGAGACAGCTTGACGTATAGCACTGAGTGGAGACAGCCTGGCGAGTGACATTGAGTGAAGATAGATTGATAAAGAACATTGAGTAAAGACAGCTTGACGAAAAACAATAAAGACAGTTCTGCGCAGAACTTTTATAACACTTTGATGGAGGAATCTATGTATGGTCTGGTGAAGAAATGTTAAGACTGTCTTTCCGAGAGTGTTGAAGACATCGTAATAATGAATGATTTTAACAAAGTGGCGAAAAGCAATGCAGATAGCCAAATGTAGAACTTTTATGATATTTTTTTTACAGAGAACAAACAATACATACTTTGTGAGATTTTTCAAAACTATCTGATGGGAACGTTGAAGATATTTTGACAGAAATCAACAATGACAATCTGTCATGGAACATTACACATATTTTGACAGAAATCAACAATGACAATCGGTCATGGAACATTACACATATTTTGACAGAAATCAACAATGACAATCTGTCATGGAACATTACACATATTTTGACAGAAATCAACAATGACAATCGGTCATGGAACATTACACATATTTTGACAGAAATCAACAATGACAATCGGTCATGGAACATTACACATATTTTGACAGAAATCAACAATGACAATCGGTCATGGAACATTACACATATTTTGGCAGAAATCAACAATGACAATCTGTCATGGAACATTACACATATTTTGGCAGAAATCAACAATGACAATCGGTCATGGAACATTACACATATTTTGACAGAAATCAACAATGACAATCGGTCATGGAACATTACACATATTTTGGGTGAACGCTCAGAAGAAAAAGGGAGCCGCGATAGCTCAGTGGTAATGAACTGGACTACAAAGGGCAAGAGGTAGGGTTCGATCCCAACCGACGGCTTCCGGGTTCACCCTGCCTTTAATGGGTACCGGAATTTTTTTCTGGGAAAGTAAAGCGGCACGGGCGTAATACCGACCACATTACCCCAAAAATCATGTGCCGAAGGTCTGTAAAATTTATGGTCACTAATACCATATTCCCTATACGCCACTTGGCGTGACGGGGGTACTTTACTTTTTTTACTCAGAAGAATGTTTGTCAATGAAAGCAATAAACAGTCGACAATAAACATTAAAAACAGTTAACTCTTTCTGTACGTTTCGACGCATTGTACGCCATGTCGATTTCGGTCACGTACGTTTAGACGCAGAGTGTGTCACTCTCAAATTAATTGTGTCAACTATCATCAAACCGTATTCTTTGTACATGTTTTGTATCATCTTGGTATTGGTAAAATCTAATTCGTATTCAATTATCTAACAATCCATATATAATGTGCTATGTGGTAGAGAAATGTAAACATGTACGTAGGGAGGTCAAAAATTAATGCACACCAATTTTTTTCTCGGAAACTATTCGGGCAAAATGTGTGAAATTTTCACAGATTGTAGCTGAACATCCCCTTGACACTACCTATTTGTCAACATAATCTCCGTCCAAGCGTATTGCCTTACGCCAACGCGAAACTAGGTCATGAATGCCTCGTTTGTACCAAGTTTTGTCCTGCTCGCGTAGCCATTTTTTAACTGCACGGATCACACCCTCATTATTGTCAAAGTGTGTCCCACGCAGGAATTTTTTAGAGTGGTCTAAACAGATGGAAATCTGAGGGAGCCAGATCAGGGCTGTAAGGAGGATGGGGCAGTACAGTCCAACCAAATTTGTTGATTGCTTCCCGTGTTACCAGACTTGTGTGAGGGCGTGCATTGTCATGTTGAAGCAACAAATCTGCATATGGCTTATTAGGCCGAACTCTGTGGATCCGATTTTTGAGTTATGTCAGTGTATTGATGTAAGCTGTCGAGTTGATTGTCTCACCTCTTGTCATTACATCAACAAGAATCACACCATCAATGTCCCAGAAGACAGTGATCATCACCTTTCCGGCTGATGGAGATGTTTTGAATTTTTTTCTTTTTGGTGACTGCGGATGATGCCATTCCATTGACTGCATTTTTGTTTCAGGCTCATAATAATGTGCCCACGTTTCGTCACCGGTAACAATTTTTGGACAAAAACATTTCTCCTTCAACACCGAAACGCTCCAACAATTCAGAACAGAATGTTTTCCTTTGAACTCTGTGATCATTTGTTAGGCACCGAGGAACCCATCGAGCGCAAATCTTTGAATATCCGAGAGTTTTAAAAATTGCGATTGCACTTCCCTTGCTGACTGTAAGCTGCAATGCCAATTGCTGACTAGTGATACGCCTATCCTTACGAATAATGGCATCAGCCCGGTTTAACATGTCTGTGCTGGTAGCCGAGGCAACACGTCCAGAACGCGGTAAATCATGCAGCTCCACTCGTACACTTTCTGCAGCTTTAATTCTCTGAACCCAGCGACTAACTGTGCTCCTATCGACTGCAGAACATTTGTACACTGCACACAGTCGTTTATGAATGTTTGCCACAGTTTCTTTTTCCGCAACCAGAAATTCTATGACAATTCGCTGTTTGTAACGGACATTGTTCACAAGCTCCATTTTAACGGTTCATAGATTGCGTAATATTTATCAAAATGCTGTGCAATTGGGTACACATAATTGGAACATGTCATATTCCAAGTGTGCAAAATTTCATATTCCAATCTTTATTATTAGCCGAGAAAAAAATTGGTGTGCATTACTTTTTGACCTCCCTTTTACATAGATATTTAAAACAATGAAAAAATCAGTTTGCGAGAGGGCTATATTTGTTGCACCCTGCAGTGAATGGCAATAGGGCCGGAATGATTGGCAGCTTTGTTGATTCATGACTGCTTTGTTTGGCAAGTGAAGAAGGATGAACTACTTGTAGTCTGTGCATGCTAGTTTGAGTACAATGTGCTGTATATTTACAACCGTCATTTACTGGGAATCAGAGAAAACGCTGTTAGATCTATTCTGTGGCGCGTCATTGAGCAGTTTTGTATTGTATTTGTTTATAGACCGACTAAGTTTATTTTTAGTTTTGCTTCGTGATAATCTCTGGAAATCGATCAGCGTATATCTACCTATCTATTGACCATTCAAGCCGTAGCCCGCCCATAGGGCATAGACCCAGATACTCTTTCTATTATCTAAATTGTTTTCTAGCAGTTTTCAATCCTTCTAAAGATATTTGATCAAATCTCGCCATTTGTCTCTGTTATGTGCAAGTAACTTTATCTCATTGAGGGAGCCGATTCCTGCTGCTCTTGCCTCTCTCATCAATGTTCTTCTCAGCGTCTCTCTGGGTCGGCATCTTTTCCTCTTACCTGTTGTTTCCCACATGAGGGCTTCCTTTGCTATTCGGTTAGTATCTCTCCTCATCACATGTCCAACATATGACCATCGTCATTTCTTTATTACTGAAGATATTAGTGGTTGCTTGGCGATTTCTCTAATTTAATTCGTTCCATGCTATACCAAGTATTGTCCTTTGACATTATTTTTGAATGTGTTCAACTTTGTTTCTATGTCTCTTGATGTTTTCCTGCTCTCGCATGCATACGTAAGGGTTGATAGTACATTTGATTTGAATAGTCTAAGTTTTGTGTTTGTGCTGATGAGTTTTTATTTTCACAACGTTTCAAGGCTTCTGAAAGACATTGCTGCTTTAGCTATTCTGATTCTAATTTCTTTACTTGAATCCCCTTCGCGATCAATGTGACTCCCAAGATAGATAAAGTGATCGATCTCTTCCACTGGTTTGTTCCATATATATTTTGTCATCTGTTGGAATTACCTTTTCATGACTTGACTCTTTTCATGATTGATCTGAAGCCCAATTTTTCTGGCTATTGATGATAGCTGATTTGTAATTTCATGCATCGTTATTTAATCTGACTGCTGATGGGAACTATGTCATCAGCAAAGTCGAGGTCCTCAAAATAGTCTCCGTGTATCCATTCGATGCCTTTATTACCAGTGCAGCATTTCTTCATTATGAAGTCCATAACAATTCCAAATAACAAGGGCGATAAAATACATTCTTGTTTAACCCCAGTTTCTTCTGGGAAACATTCGTTCAGTCTTTCCTCTGTTCGAACTGCACATGTGTAACGATCATACATGTCTTTAATAATATTTATGATTTATTATGGTACGCCATATTGCTTCAGAATTTTCCACAAAGAATCTCTATGAATGCTGTCGGATGCTCTTTTGAAGTCAATGAAGTTAAGTACAAAAGGTTTTTACTTTTCAATGTGTTCCTCCAATGTAAGTCGTAGAGTAAAAATGTGGTCAAGGCAGCGCTTCTCCCAGTGTATAGAAGATCTCCAAAATCATGCCAAGAACTCAGGAAGATGGCAGTACGATGTACAAGCCATTCAGCAGCGTCTACAAGTTTCAGGAAAGTTTTTTTTTTTTCGGCAGCAATATACTTGTGATTTGTCAAGTGTCAAGGGCAGAACTTAAAAAAAAATGGGTTCTGTCGTTAATGGTTTCCGATAGGACTAGTCATTCTATCCATCCTACCTTTCGATCAAGAATCATTTAAATATATGTGTTTATAACATTTGAATTGAATACTTTCTAACAAGCCGGTGGCACATTACAACGATCATACTGCCTTGTTTTGTGTTTAACAATACTGCGAAGCGTCTTTACTAATTTTCTCTATTCTTCCTTATTGGATATTAGGGTTTTAAACCACGTTAAACAACGCATTATATTTTCCTTCATCATCCTATCTTTCAAAGTTCCTTGTCGTTCTGCGCCTGGCCAACCATTCCTATTTGCCCTTTAACTGAAGTTAAATGGGCGTAGATTTGTTGTGGCGTAGCTAACAATTAAACTGCGTCGACTGAGCTTGTCAGTCAAACATATACAGCTTCAGCAAGACATTTATATGTACAGGGTTACCCTTCCTCTTCAGAGTCTGCTTGTTGAGCCAGACAAGTCAGACTATTTTCAGTTCCACCATGGGCATTGTAGTAGAATTTTTGTTCAAATATGGTTCATAGATCGTGACACAATCAATAAGCTATCCCGGATCTCTGTGAAAGAGCATTAAACAAATTAACAACACGCCCACCTTGTTATAATTTCATAGGTGTGCTCTCTGTCTTTTTAGAGCGCCATTATAATATTCCAAGGATCTTACTTTATCATTTCATTTCCATGACTTATATGTTATTGTCTATTTCTGCTTAACAGACCTTTTTTTTCTCAGGCATACGCGATTACTGACACGATCAATGACAGTTGAGAACGTGTTGCAAAGTTCAATGTCTTCATATCTGATAGGTTTGATTCAACAGCATTAGCAACAATTGATAAACAAATAGAATAGAAAACACTGAAGCTGACAGACTTGTTACAGCGTATGGGCAAGCAAAACAAAACAAGGTCAATTAACAATGGTTTAAGAGCTAGAAGGGTCAGAGCTGGCATTGTGTATCGGCCTAGACACCAGAAGAGGTGTAAGGGGAAGTGAAGAGAGAGACAAGAGAGAGAGAGAAGAGACAGAGAAAATAGAGAGAGAGAAAGAGAGAGACAAAAGAGAGAGAAAGAGAGAGACAAAAGAGAGAGAAAGAGAGAGAGAAGAGAGAAAGAAAGAGAGAAAGAGGAGAAAGAGAAAGAAAAAGAGAAAGAGAGAGAAGAGAGAGAGAGAGAAGAGAGAGAAGAGAGAGAGAAGAGAGAGAAGAGAGAGAGAAAATAGAAAGAGAGACAAAAGAGAGAGAAAGAGCGAGAGAAAGAGAGAGAGAAAGAGAAAAAGAGAGAGAGAGAAGAGAGAGAGAAAAGAGAGAGAAAGAGAGAGATAAATAGAGAGAGAATGACAGAGAGAGAAAAAAGAGAGAAAAAGAGAGAGAAAAAGAGAGAGAGAAAGAGAGAGTGAAAGAGAGAGTGAAAGAGAGAGTGAAAGAGAGAAAGAGAAAAAGAGAGGGGGAGGGAGCGAGAATACGAAAGGAGGAGGGAGAGAGAGAAAAGAGAGAGAGAGAGAGAGAAAGAGAGAGAGAAGCGAAAGGGAGAGAGAGACAGAAGCGAAAGGGAGAGAGAGAGACAGAAGCGAAAGGGAGAGAGAGAGACAGAAGCGAAAGGGAGAGAGAGGTCATATGTGGATAATATAGTGAATAACAAGCGATGCCAGCACCATTTGTTGAAAATCAAGTAGCCAGTTTTAGATGATGAAGGAGCAACAAAAGTGTCTTGGCAGAGAATAATTCTCTTCACGTTGGCAAAGATTAAGTCAAATAACTTCAGAAATATGGCATGTATTTACTGTACATATATTATGAATTAGTGCTTGGTGGTATTTGACGTACCAAAAAAAAGATAAATAATAAGGATGATGTTTTATGAAAGAGGCCGCAAAAAAGAAACAACGTTTACTGCATCAGAAAAGTTATTTTTTGAACCGTGAAGAGAGAAAGGAAAAATCTGGAAAATGTTGTGAGAATTAGGGAAGCTGACGGAAGCAGAGATAGATGAAAACAGATATAAAGATACAATTAGATGGATAGGTTGATAGGAAGTCAACAAAAGTAATTTATAAATAGCTGTAGTGATAGTTATAGAAAGATATGATGATCAACACCAGCAGGTGGAATACTGATAACGGTGGTGATGATGACGATGATGATAACGGTGGTGATGATGACGGTGGTGATGTGGCGTTGATGATAATGGTGGTGATGATGACGATGATGATGATGACGATGATGATGATAATGACAACGGTGATGATAATGATGCCGATGGTGAAGATGCTGGCGATTATGAAGATGATAACGATGATGAAGATAACGGTGATGATGACGATGGTGATGATGACGATGGTGATAATGGTGATAATGATGATGATTATAGCGATGATGATGACGGCGATAGCAACAAAATAATGATGGTGATAATTAAGATTATCGTTAAATGATCTTTTAAAACATTTACTGTACATGTGTGTGAATTACAGATATGAAACAAAAAAAAATAGATGATATATGTCGGGAGAAGAGAGAAAAGACATTTCTCAATCTATCGTTGTTATTGGAAGTAAGAAAATGAATTCTTCAGTGTCAAGTATAACAAGTTCTGAAACATAGAAATAAATCTTGGACAGTCATCACTGCAACGTCATCTTTAGAGCTACGAAAATAAGGTTCGATATTAAGATTTTATATAGTAGATTAGACAGTGTGAAGGACGAAATGGGATGTCGTAAAAGAGGACAGCTAAAACAAGTGAAGGAATTGAAATATCTAGGAAGTCAAGTGAAAACGACAACTCACAAGCAGGAAATAGGCTGAAGATGACTAAACACTTGTAAAATCATCAGACAACTATCACAACTATTGTCCAACAAGGAAATATCTATAGAGGCAAAACTGGCACTCTACGCACAATCTGTATCCCAATGTTGTGATACTAAAATCAGATCTGAAAGCTAGGCTCAAGAACAAAAAGATAAATAATCACTACCGAATTTTTTTTTTTTTTCGTTCGCCAGCTTTTACCTCTGACGAAGTCCCTAGCGACTAGAAATTGAATTTTGCGTGTTAATCCGTTTTTCCCTGGCAGCCGTGCACATGGGTCCCTCGCCGCACAGACAGATAACTCCGTCTTCGGAGGTACTCATATATTTTTTTACGCCCATGAGTAATTGACGTTTCAAGCCCAGCCTCGCTGCTGAGACCAGTGGTTGGTTACCGTAGATAGAAATCATAAATATAAACCCGAACCGGTGCAGCCGGGATTTGAACCCACAACCTCTCTGTTCGAGGCTAATGTCTTGCATTTTTTTCCTGGGAAAGTAAAGCGGCACGGGCATAATACCGACCACATTACCCTAAAAATCACGTGCCGAAGGTCTGTAAAATTTATGGTCAATAACATCAGGTTTCCTATACGCCATTTGGCATGACGAGGGTACTTTACTTTTTTTTTTACGAGTAATATTATTATTACTATTAGAAATATTTAAAAAAATTTTTAATTAGAGTAATGGTAATGTAAAGTTTCCCTTTTTATAATGCATGCCTTTCTAGGCGTATGGGGGGGTATAGTGATTATATATCTCTATCACCACGGCACATTTGTAGATGATGTGGTCAGCACCATGCCAGGCCGATTTTACTTTTCACCAAAATCTCTGATGTTCATTTTTAGAGATTGACTGAACACGAAGCGTTATTGGCTCAAAAAATTTAAGTCCGTGGTTTCTGGGGTTTGAATCTTGATCAGGAAGCGAGCACACTAACCACTCAGCCACCGAGGCTTTAAAAATAATAACAATACACGTCTATTAATATCACTGTACGAGCTCATTTATTGATTTTAAGTATGTGGCGTTTTCAATGGGGAACCGAAGCCAGAAACACACTCTGCAATCGTCTTTATTGAAAAATGGGTACCAACTTCAGTAGCGTAGTGCGGATTGGCAGCGCCCAAAGCAAAACACCAATGTAGCAAGCGCCCAGGATAAGAAAATCAATGCGCCCCATGAACTTCTAGTAATTGGTTTTTGCGTAGTTGTTTCACATCGGTGCTATATGGTTTTTTTCTAGATTGTGTTTTCCACTTCTTCAATTGTCCGTCATCAGTTAAAATATGTGAACTTTTGTCATTACTAGTCGTCATTTGCCGGGAAAATACTTCTCTTAAATTATCAACAGCAATTTGAAAAGCGCAGAATAAATCGTCCGTAGGTTTGCTATATCTGTCGCAGTTTCATCTTTATCATTCGCTGTTATTAGCTCCCCTTACAACTCCGTGCCTACCACTGGGAGGGGGAAAAAAAAGAATAAAACCACTGTTAGCTGTCAGGCCTGTCGTAAGAGGCGACTAAGAAGGTTTAGAATCGTCGCTTGTGCAGCCGAGAGGGTGTGTACGGAGTGACCTTGTTAAAAAAAAAAAATTACCGACGCTTTAAGCAAATTGTATGACAAGTGCTGGAGCGGAGATGGGAAATCCTCAACTGCAGTAAATATGGTTTCTTGGATGGAATAGAATAGAATCTTCCCTATCTCATTTAGTCAAGCGTTTTGTCTTTTCTCAGCTGAAACACCTAAATAGAGCTTAAACCCACGACCACTTCATTGTTAAGTTTGCGCACTATCCACTACGCTTCAGCATTTACTGATTAAAGAATATTGTAAATTAGAATTTCTGTTTGTTTTAAATGTGTCAATTATATGGATCATTCTGTAAGTGTTTAATACTCGCCAGCACGTTATGCCCATTTCCACAATTGCGGTTCCTGTTTCTATTTAGTCTCGTTTCATCGCGGGCTCATTGAAATAAATGCAACATTGAAATAAATGCAACAACGCAATTTTATACAAGTATGGTGAATGTTTATTTAAATCGCTGCCATATAATTGCTGATGCTAATAGTTGGGACCCAAACGAGATGTGTTTCAAATTGCATAAATAGGAGCTGAGAGCAAACAAGACGAAGGCCTGAGGCGGTTTCGGTTTGTGGCGATTGTAAATGGCAGATATAATAAATAACAAAACTTATCTTCCTATCTGTTTCCTCAAAAAGTAATGCGGACAACGCTTGTTTAAAAAAAACGTGTTTATTTACTGCCAACTTGAAGTGGAAAAGTGGAGAGAGAGAGAGAGAGAGAGAGAGAGAGAGAGAGAGAGAAAGTGAGAGAGAGAGTGAGAGAAAGAGTGAGAAAAAGGGAGAGAGAAAGATCTGAAGGTGGGAATAGAAAACCTTGTTTAATAACTTTACCCAGTTTATAGTTTGGAATTCATTTTCCGATCCGATGAACGTAGTTTCATTACTGATTGGGTTAAAATACTCTTTCCTTTTTAATACAATGTGGGTGAACTGTAAACGTTGATCTATAGATGCATGTGGTAGCTTCACTACGTCATGCGAACTTTATTCTCATCATCATGTGTCATACCGGTTGGCGTAGGCGATCACGTCCCTCCACAATCTTCTATCTACAGTGCATCGTATCAGTTCTGTTGTTGACTGTTATCCATGCCATGACACCAAGCTATCCAGTATTTTCTCTCTTTGTCGTCCGCGATCTCTCTTTCCTTTTATTTTGCCAGTTGTAATCAAGTATTCCAACTTTCCTCTTCTCATGATGTGCCCGAAAAATGTTGATTGCTTCTTTCTGATGTTTTTTAAGAGCTCCCTTTTTGTGTCGGCCTCTTTGAGCACTTCCTCATTGGTCTTTTTTAGCTGACCAGGGAACTTTCAACATTCTTCTGAGAAATCCCATCTGTGGCCTCTAATCGTCTTTTCATTTGTTTGTCTACTGTCCATGATTCGCTTCCATAGGTCAGAATTGGTTCTATATAGCACCGATGAACTGTTTCTAATTTTTATTGACATAGACTTTATTCTCAAGCCCGTCCTAATAGTTTATCCCTGACTCAAGAAACTGGAATAAACCTCCAGTAGACTTTTTTTGTGAGTCTTCCGAGAACTTAATTTATGATCTGGAAAGAAAGATCACAATTGTAATACTTTCACAAATTAGTGTACATCATCATCATCAAGTGCCGGGCCTACTGGCGTAGGTGATCATGTCTCTTCACAACTTTCGATCTCGACAGTTCTTTATAATTTCTGTTGTTGACCATCTCCCAAGCCATTCTCTTAAGCTGACTGGTATTTTTTCTCTTTGCTTCCCTCTATCTCTTCGTCCCTCAATTTTTCCTGTTGTTACAATATATTCCAGCTGTTCTCTTCTCATTACATGGCCAAAAAATGATGATTGTTTCTTCCTAATATTGGAAATTAGCTCTTTTTGTTTTGACCTATTTCAAAACATTTTCATTACCTATCTTAGCTGTCCATGGTATTCTCAGCATTATTATTAAATTAGTCTACAGTGAAGTTTATTTTATACTCACAATTGATTGGTTGACCTGTCTAGATGTTGCTTCAATGTCTATCTCATTTGATATTAACATATTTGCTCTCACATATCATCATCATTTAGTGCTGTTTCATCATCGAAGGTTGGCTGCCAGAGAGCGCCATTCCGCTCTGTCTCTTGCTGTAATGGTGCATGTTGTTATAGGCTGACCTGTCAATCTTTTGATGTTACTCGCCCAAGTTAGTCAAGGTCTGTGTCTCTACCTCTTTTACCCTGTATTTTCCCTTTCAAGATTACGTTTAGTAGGCTTCTGTGTTATTTAACATGCCCCAAAAATATCATTTGTCGTGTTTGAATATTGTTTAATAGTTCTCTTTTCATGTTCATTTGTTAAGACTTCATCGTTTGTTTTATTTTAATTCCATCCAGTTCTTCATGTTCTTCTATAAATCTACATTTCGAAGACTTCAATTTTCTGTTCTGTTTTTGTGTCTAATGGCCATGTCTCTGCATCACACAGGAATATTGAGAAGACATAACATTTTGTTATTCTTAGTTTTAGTCCCAGTGTTATTTGTTTTGATGTTAGCAAATTTGTCATGACATTAAAATTACTTGTTGTCATTCCTATTCTCTTTAATTATGTGCGCAGATATATGCTGGTGTTTTATGGCTTCATTCATTTCTTTTGTTTGGTGAGGGGTGGGGAGGTGGAAAAACTGTTTTTTTTTTCTTGTCACTGGTTATTTCGGGGATGACCAGTATTTTGTCTGCACCTGGGGCAACTTGAAAGTGTCATATTTTGTTCTTAAACTCGTTCAACTTGAAAGTATCATATTTTGTTCTTCAACTCGTTCAACTTGAAAGTGTCATATTTTGTTCTTCAACTCGTTCAACTTGAAATTGTCATATTTTGTTCTTCAACTCGTTCAACTTGGAAGTGTCATATTTTGTTCTTCAACTCGTTCAACTTCAAAGTGTCATACTTTGTTCTTCAATTCGTTCAACTTGAAAGTTTTATATTTTGTTCTTCAACTCGTTCAACTTGAAAGTGTCATATTTTGTTCTTCAAGTCCTTCAACTGGAAAGTATCATATTTTGTTAGTCTTCCACTGAGTCGACCTGTATTAGTAATTTGTCTTAAGTTAAGCTTGGTGGACTAATAAGTGTCTCATTAATGCTTGGTCAACTGGAAGATGCCACCCTAGGATTGTGCCTCGAGATCATTTCCTCCAAGCTACCTCCAACAATCCTTGAACTAGAGACTGATTCTTTTTAATCAATTGTACTTTTTTGAGATGCGATGCTTGAGAAAAGTAACAAACAACACAAGAAGAGATAGAATACCAAATGAAACCATAAGAAAAATGGTAGGAACAAAACCCTGCCTAGAATATATAGAACAACAACAACCTAAATGGTTTGGGCCACCTGATCAGAATGAATCCTCACCAAACACCATCAAGGGTGTTCTTCTCGAGAATCCATGAAAAAAGACCAAGAGGAAGACCCAGAAGAAGGATAGATGCAGTGATAAAGACACGTAACAACAAAGGAAAATCACTAATTCAGACAGTTTGAGTAGCACAAGAACGACAAATGATATAACAACGACACGTTTTAGGTATCAGTGAAAACAGAAAAGAAGAAATAAAGAAGTACTTCTTTGAATAAACTTTTTGAATCAACTTGCTTCTATCTTTACTTGATAGTTTATTATGATTAATTCGTGTTGTGTTTGTTCTCTCTATTCACACTGTTAATATTATTCGGATGACTCTTGCTTTGCTCTCCTGGACACATTCCATACGTTAGTTCTCATCCTTTCAACTTATATAATTGACATGGCTAGAGGTCTACCATAACACTAACCAATATTTATTTTACAAAATAATTACAGTTAGATGAGTCCTCATTGGATACATATTTCAAGAATATTCAGAGCTTATCTTCATACTAGGATACAGTCATGCCGGTATCATTTGGGGACTTGGATAACCGCTAAATCACATAATCATAGAAACTGAATGTGAACATGTTATGTTTTGGCTATCTCTACTCAAGTTTCATGCGAACCCTTCAATCTGTCAAGCTATTCAATTGTTCTAATAAGGATCATGCTCGACTATCTTCATCTAGCTAATTAGTTATCCGCCTTTCTCTCAACGTGGTTGTGAGTGAGTGTTTTTCTCCGTTTATGTCTCTGTGTGTTTTGCATCTACTGAGTGTTGGTCTCTAAGCGTTCCGCTTCTAAGTACCTCTCTTAGCTTCGTGCCTTTTCGGCGTCTGTCTCTGCTCTTGTCCCCCCCCCTCTCTCTCTCGGCTCATCTGTCTATACTGGGGTAGGATTTCTTTTTTAAATGATCATCACTTCCGGCTACTGTCATTGTCTAACCACTCCCGTGTATATCTGCTTCCTTCGCAGTCTGGCCACTTCTAACTTAAATTTTACAATATTTTCACGCCCACGTACTGCCCAGACCTTGTTATTTTGACCCTGTGTCTTAATATCTTGTTTATGTTCTGTTTTGCGCTTCTTCTTTATTTTCTTAATTACACAGCGATAAAGCAACTGGAATATATTGTAACAACCGGAAAAATTGAGGGACGAAGAGATAGAGGGAAGCAAAGAGAAAAAATACCAGACAGCTTAAGAGAACGGCTTGGCAGAAGGTCAACAACAGAAATGATAACTGTCGAGATCGAAAGTTGTGGAGAGACATGATCACCTAGGCCAGTATGCCCGGTACTTGATGGTGATGATGATGTAAGCAAAATTGATATTTGTAAGAGGAAACATCGTGAGCGAGAGAAAGTTGAGTAAATGTTAGGTTAAGGTCCACAAAAGGATACAACAATCATTCGGAGTACATGGTGATCTTTTGACTACTGTGAAGAAATTCAAAATGAAATAGTTTGGTCACGTCGTCTAGCCTAGCCAAAACCATTCTGCAAGGAACTGTGAAAGTGGCGAGAAGGAGAGACAGGCAGAAAAAAATAGATGGGAAGAAAACATTAAAGAATTAATAGGCCTTCACCTTGCAGTGTTCAAAAGAAGATCTGAAGATAGATAAAATTAGAGAGAGTTGGCTAAGTCTGTCAGTGGTGCCTCAACGGATGTTATGTGATCAAGTAGACGACAATATAAGATTTAATCGTTCAGCCATTTTTTCCTCACATATGACCCATCATGATCGGCTAAGCCAACCTGTATGGCTCATGATGATGATGATAATGACCCAACAAACATGTTGCTCTGTTTAAGCTATAACGTGAATCATTTACAAAGCATAAATAATAAAATAACACACACGATTTTTTTCATGCAATTTAAACAGACGGTTTTACAAATAACATTAAACATGTTTACTTCAGATGCATATATACTTCCCATTGGCGTTAGTGCGTGGTATCCTGATTGTTGTAGTGCGCCTTTTGACTGGTTGTCTCCGACTTCAACACTTAAACTTGCTAGAGCAGACTGTGGTCTTGCTCGCTGCACAGTCACATGTATACGAAATGCAATTCAAGATCGGCACCTCAACTACTTGTACATGGGGACAGGCGCCCCAGACTGCTGAACACATACTTAAGACTACTGAGGAAAATCCATTGGCTCATAAATACAACACTACACACAAAACTATATGGGCCACCGCAAGAATTATAAAAGACAGTAAAAAATAAACTTATACAGGAAACGACATTGCAGATATAGACAATACTTCCGGCGAACGAAAGAAAGAAAGATAGATGTATACAGTATGTGATATTTAGTTCCCAGACATACAATTTTTGAAGTTCGCCTTGGCTATGAATTCAATGTAAATTTAAACGCACTGAAAGTCTACCTATATCAATTTTAATGTGCCCAAGCCTTGAACGAAATTGACATCAATAAACATCCCAGTTTAAATCCATCTACCAATTTACGGCACACCACATTAGCAAAACATGACACGAAAACAATTAAATGGCTTAAACGATCAACAGCTTACGATACGCCACCTGGGGGGATTGCTGTAAAAGCTTGCTGACCGGACGGGCTTCGATGTGAATTCAGTACTGGCCGGAAAGAGAACTAATCAAATTAAATCAAATTAGGGAAGCGTTAATATTTCTAGTCCTTGTAAAAAGTAAAAAAAAATAAAGTACCCCCGTCACACCAAGTGGCGTATAGGGAATATGGTGGTAGTGACCATAAATTTTATAGACCTTCGGGACATGATTTTTTAGGTATTGTGGTCGGTATTACGCCCGTGCCGCTTTACTTTCCCAGGAAAAAATCCGGTACCCATTTAATGCTGGGTGAACCCGGAGGCCGTCGGTCGGTATCGAACCCTACCTCTTGTCCTTTGTAGTCCAGTTCACTAACCACTGAGTTATCGCGGCTTCCCTTAGTGGTCATATAAACCCCGACATATTGTCTTTTACAAAAATTGTAATGAGAATTGAATCCCGCTCTCTCTGATAACTAGTCAGCACACTGACAACTCAGTCATGGAGGCCTCGTCAATAGGAGAGTGGATTCATGCACGTCCACGTTGAATGGGAGTTACCTTCTTGTTCTGCTCATCGGCGGTGATCCTCATCAATGTCCACCTTACAGACGGCGCTTTGAGAATGAATTTGGATTGTCGTAGTTCACAATATGCTGTGGATTGTCGTAGTTCACAATATGCTGTGGATTGTCGTAGTTCACAATATGCTGTGGATTGTCGTAGTTCACAATATGCTGTGGATTGTCGTAGTTCACAATATGCTGTAGACTATTCCAATTTCGGCCAAACATATTCGGCTACAGAACGACACATTTATTTACCGGATTGCTTTTTCCTCTTGTGATCCATACTAGGTTGTCAAATTGGTTAGTTTGTATGTAGTAACATGTGCGATGAATATTATCTTGATCTTGGATCATGCGGTCAGCTATGAGTTGCTGTTTACTTTGGACCTATACGCCGCTAAATAGTCTTAGAATAATTTGTGAATTATTTTATATCACCTGAACCTCATCTGCTGCCAAGCTTTCTTCTTTTGTGGCTTAAAACTCAACCTTAACGGATGTATAGGGTCAGCCAAGAGTATGTGAGGTAGGTATAGGGTCAGCCATGAGTATATGAGGTAGGTATAGGGTCAGCCAAGAGTATGTAAGGTAGGTATAGGGTCAGCCAAGAGTATGTGAGGTAGGTATAGGGTCAGCCATGAGTATATGAGGTAGGTATAGGGTCAGCCAAGAGTATGTGAGGTAGGTATAGGGTCAGCCAAGAGTATGTGATGTAGGTATAGGGTCAGCCAAGAGTATGTGAGGTAGGTATAGGGTCAGCCAAGAGTATGTATGGTAGGTATAGGGTCAGCCAAGAGGATGTGAGGTAGGTATAAAGGCCAACAAAGCCAGACGATTTAAGTTTAACATCATGCCACATTAGAAGCCTGTTGTCTTTTCAACATGTTGAGGATAAAGCTATGTATGGACAAGCATTTCAAGTAAAAATTTACGGCTTAACAAATTTAACCACACATTTTACTAATCAATTATTTATTGCTCAACTCATGTAAAGATTGCGCAATTTATATTTTTAAGACCGCATGCTATATTTTGCCACCATCGCTAACAATTTAAAATTCTAAAAATTAAACTCCAACTCAATATGGTCTAACTACCTCAACAAAAGTACAAACACAAGCTGGAAGAAATTTTTTTTCTGCCAGGTTGCGTTGAAAGCTCTTGCGACGTGCTCGCTATGGGTTGTCCAATATCTTCCCCATTGTTTAAATTTATATTTTAACAAATCAGTTATTGCGTTATTAGCGGGTCATTATCATTACACTCCGAACATGTCCATAGGTGCTCAGATCAACTCCTCAGCAAGTGTCGCAGTGTCCAGCGACTGACGACTCCAGCTCTGTGTTGAAAGATAAGTCTTCTTACACACCCACTAAGTTTCTCGTTTCTGGCTGCGTCCATCTTAACTCCTTTCTGTTTCATCCGAAGAAATGACGTGGACTCATGGTTGACGAAGTGCTACACAAGAAGTGTAATATAACCTAACTACATTAAAGAAAGTAACTACAGCTAGTGGACATTATTATTTTTTTTGTTGCTCTTGCCAGCTGTCACCTCCTGCGAAGACCCTAGAAACTAGGAAAGGTATTTTGCGTTTTAATCCGGTTTTCTCAATCAGCCCTTTACAAAGTCTCTTTCATCCGAAGGAGTGACGTGGACTCATGGTTGTCGAAGTCCTGGGTCCTTCCCACTTCCGGAGGGCATTGATGATGTCCGCCCGATCAATGTTTGACCGTCCTCAACAATACAACAGCTAGCCAACCTGTCCGCTCTTTCCTTCTCCGCACTCCCGCATGTCCTGGCACATAGACAAATGTGACCTTAACTAAGCAGTAAATAAGAGCCTTGGGTTAGATAAAGATTTTACTTGAATTGGCATTAACTATGTAACGAGAGGCAAGGCGCATGACAGTGACAGCGATGGAAGCTGCCAGCTACTCATAGCTGATGGATTGCGCTAAGATCAGTGAACCAGAGCTATCCAACTCATAATCCACGTGTTCACGGTGCCTCTAGTAACAGATTACGCAGTCTATTCAGGTCAAGAAATTAGGGATCAAAGAGGGAAACTCACTACTCAAAAATCACTTGCTGAAGTGAATTTTTTTAACCAAAAGGCGCAAATATTAAATAATACAACGCATTTACGCCCACTTAGCGTCCATCTAGCAGAAAGAAGGAAGGGAGTGAGTGAGTGAGTGAGTGAGTGAGTGAGTGAGTGAGTGAGTGAGTGAGTGAGTGAGTGAGTGAGTGAGTGAGGGAGGGAGGGAGGGAGGGAGGGAGGGAGGGAGGGAGGGAGGGAGGGAGGGAGGGAGGGAGGGAGGGAGGGGAGGGAGGGAAGGAAGGAAGGAAGGAAGGAAGGAAGGAAGGAAGGAAGGAAGGAAGGAAGGAAGGAAGGAAGGAAGGAAGGAAGGAAATGAATTACTTAATAGCTGCAATTGTTATATTTATGATCAATGTTACAAAACAGATCACGATAACATATTAACTCTCTAGAAAACACCATTAAGGAAAGGAAGAATTATTGCATGGGTTTGTCTTTGTCATGACTTTGTCGCAGCAGCAGCTATAAACGTCTGCCGGATTAAAACTAAATTCTAAGATGATCGAATCTCAAGTCCAGGATAGACGGACGAAAACCAAATTATTAGATGGATGGATGACAGTTAAATGTAGTTTTATAGAAAAATATTGAGAGTGCCATATTTAGGAAGTAGTAATGAAATAGAGATTTAGAAGGAACAGTGAAAACATAAGGTTGCAATTTAACAACGCTAACGAAAAAAGATTTACAAAGAATCAGAGAGAAATGATACAAAATGTTCAAATGAATAGTTTTTAGTGAGTTACAAAAATAAATGATGAACAAATGTAGAGACAAAGCTGTGGAGAGACATAATCACATACGCCAGCAGGCACGGGAATTGATAATGACGTAAATTACCTACGGGGGTTCGGATAACACTGTAGCTGGTCTACCTTGAGTCTAGTAGACAGATCAGCTTCATTATACAAATGACAGCTCCATAATGCTCAGGTCCTCACCTCAGACCTCACCTCAGCACGCTCGCCTCACACTTTCAAAAGCACCGACGATGGCTTCTGCTCAGAAGCACGAATTCCTTAGGCCCCAAAGAAGACCGTGTCTCAAACATCCTTAGTCGCCTCTTGCGACTTACATGACAAGTGGCAGTTTCTCATTTCCTTTCTACCCTCACCGTGATATGGTCGAGTAAGCCGATAGTTCCCACTGTTAATAATATAACAAACATCATAATTAAATTTCATTGCCAGTTCTGTTTCCTTTCGTCTCAAGAAAAATATAACTCGCTTTATAATTTCAAAACATATTGTTAAACTGTACTTTCGTTTTCTTGAACCATAGCTAAAATCCATTAGTGGCTGTACCGGACCAATTAATCTCCCTTTGTTATTATTTTAAAGTGATGTTTCTATTGGTCAGGAGTTTGTCAACACATAAAAATAATATGAACATTAAGTGCAACATTTCTAAATAATGGGTCTACAACAATCTTACATCCATAAAATAAATAAAAGAATTCTTGTTTCGTCACAAAATATTTAAAATATAAAAGAGTCTATTTTCAAACTGCTAAACGCCCGATTAAATTCTTATTCAGAGGAAATTACAGGAGTAATAACTCTACTAAGGAAGGCGTAACATATACATTTGGAGGATTAGGTCTGTAGCTTTCAATCTTGTTTTGATGTTTTTTTAAAAATCTTTAACAAATTGCTGCAGCATCAATAATTACATTCTTCTTCTTCTTCTACCTTTTCAGCTCCCAGTGGAGCATAGGTCTCCAACAAACATTGTCACAGTCATTCTGTTTTTGTCATTCTTTTAAGATCATTCCATGTCTTCCCCATCATCTTCATCTCCGCTTCTATCTGTCTTCTCCAAGAATTCCTTGGTCTTCCTCTTTGTCGTTTCCCCTGTGGATTCCAAAAAAGGGCATGTTGTTTAATACTCTCAGTTGGCTTCCGTAGTGTGTGTCCTATCCAACGCCATTGTTTTCCCTGCATCTCTTTATCTACTGGTATTTGACTGGTACATTTCCATAATTCTATGTTTTTGATTTTGTCCTGCCATTTCCATCCTTTTATTCTGCGTAGGCATACATTAATGAAAGTCTGTATCTTCGTGATTGTCAATTTTTTGTTCTCCATGTTTCACAGTATAATAATACCGACTTAACATTTGAGTTGAAAATTTTATTTTTGTACTTAACCTAATTTCTTTGGATCTCCATATGATTCCCAGTGCAATGAAAACTCCTCATGCTTTTGATATCCTTATTTTGGTATCATTTTCTGTTCCTCCCTCTTTATATTACTGCCCAGATAATGTAAGATTGTACGTCTAGTAGAGGTATTTCTCCTAGTTTTATTTGGTTATTGCCAACGGCATTAATTCTCATAATGTTTGTCTTACCTCTATTAATCTTCCTCCTAGCTGTTGTGATCTCTCATCAAGTATGCTCATTTTATGCTGCATCTGTTGATGGTTGTGTGATAGGAGAGCTATGTCATCAGCAAAGTCTAAATCATCAAGTTGTTTGGTCAGTAACCACTGGATTCCATTTCTTTTGAGTTATTTTCATAATCCAATCTATGGCCAGTAGAAAGAGAAATATCTCCAAGTCCATGTTTTCCCATAATCTATTCGAATCCTCTCTTGTCTGATCCTACTTTAGCGTTTAGGTCTCCCATCAAGATTATAATATCCTTGGTTCGCCTTGCATCCATCTGACATTGTAGCTGTTTATAGTAATCATCTTTAACTAAATCATCCTTATCGTTGATTATTGCATAGCATTGAATAATGTGTAATTTTTTTTTTGATTTTGGTTGATTTAAATGTTGCTCTCATTAATCTTGGTCCTGCTGCTTCCCATTATATTAGTGTCTTCTGTGCATTCCTTGATAGCATTATAGCTACCCCTTCACTATGTTGTTCTCCAGGTTACTGGTCTCCTGTATTTAATTTTAATCTTTCCATTCCTAGCCATCTTGTTTCACACATTCCCAGAATATCTATCTTGTAGTTAGTCATTTCTGCTGCAACCTGAGCATCTTTTCCCTGTCCGTTTAGGGTACGTACATTCCAGGTGCCAATTCTGGAGGATTTCCTGGTAGACAATGGGTGATTCGGCAACCTGGACTCCTTACGGATTTATCCGGCTTGCGTCATACGTCGCTTAGACATAGAGCCCTGATCTTTCATGGATGGCGGATTTACTTTTTCTCTCTTTGACTTGTACATGTTTGTGAAGATTTTCGGCTTATTTTTTTTTTACAGTATGGGATAGCCAGTCCCATGCCTAACCCTCCTTTCTCGCCTCTTACGAACATGCCTGGTAGGGTACAGAGCCACTATTCTTTACTCCCCTTCCGGGCCCAGGCAGCGCACAGGCGCACTCTATAATGTCTTACAACGATAACAATAATTACATGGCAATGAAAAAATTATTTCAATTTTGGAAAATTTCAGTGGGTCCGGTCCTTTTGTGATCCAGTAATTAAATAAAAGTGATTAAATACTTGTAGAAGAAAAGCGAAAGTAATACTATTCTATATATCTGCGTCCAAAAACATTTCGGAGGTGTGCGTGGCCAGGCGGCTAAGACCACTGTTCCGCTGGCTGAAAAGCCGGCGTACGGTGTTCGAAGCCCGCGGCAGACAGAAAGGATTTTTTTTCTATCGGGGGTGAAATAAAAATCTTGAGTCTCACACGTCGTGGCGACTGCTTGAACAAGCGGCCTTTATCCCTCTGGTTCTATCGTTGCCCCCCGACATACACCAGCAATGGTACTATGTGTCGGAAAGTAGTTTTTTAAAAAAAAACAAAAACATTTCTACTTATTTTGCTCCTTCACTTTCTTTTTCGTCTTAATCTTCAAGAAGAAACATCATGTCTGGGGCAAACAAATTAACGAACAATACAATGGCATGTATGAGTTACAAAACTCAAAAACAGCTAATGGCATGTATGAGTTACAAAACTCAAAAACAGCTAATGGCATGTATGAGTTACAAAACTCAAAAACAGCTAATGGCATATATGAATTACAAAACTCAAAAACAGTCAATGGCATGCATGAGTTACAAAACTCAAAAACAGTCAATGGCATGTATGAGTTACAAAACTCAAAAATAGTCAATGGCATGTATGAGTTACAAAACTCAAAAACAGTCAATGGCATGTATGAGTTACAAAACTCAAAAACAGCTAATGACCTGTATGAGTTACAAAACTAAAAAAACAGTCAATGGCATGTATGAGTCACAATACTCAAAAACAGTCAATGGCATGTATGAGTTATAAAACTCAAAGACAGCTAATGGCATGTATGAGTTACAAAACTCAAAATAAGATAACTGTATGTATTTTATCTTCCTGAGAGACACACAAAAGACCCAAATTCTTAGAGTCATCATCATCATGTGTCATAGCGGTTGGCGTAGGAATCATGTCCCTCCACAATCTTCTATCTACTGTGCATCGTATCAGTTCTGTTGTTGACTGTTTTCCATGCCATAACACCAAGCCATCCAGTATTTTCTCTCTTTGTCGTCCGCGATCTCTCTTTCCTTGTATTTTGTCAGTTGTAACCAAGTATTCCAACTTTCCTCTTCTCATGATGTGCCCGAAAAATGTTGATTGCTTCTTTCTGATGTTTTTTAAGAGCTCCCTTTTTGTGTTGGCCTCTTTGAGAACTTCCTCATTGGTCTTTTTATCTGTCCAGGGAACTTTCAACATTCTTCTGAGAAATCCAATCTCTGTGGCCTCTAATCGTCTTTTCATTTGTTTGTCTATTGTCCATGATTCGCTTCCATTGGTCAGAATTGGTTCTATATAGCACCGATGAACTCTCTTTCACATTTTTATTGACATAGATTTGTTGCATAAGATATTTTTAATTTTCTGAAATGCTATTTTGGCCTGAGCTGTTCTGCTTTTTATTTCTGTGGTGCATCTTCCATCTGTTATTATTGCGCCCAAGTATTTGAAACGTAGCACTTGTTTAAGATTTGTCTGGTTTATTTTTATGCTGCATGATGGTGATGATTGTTTCTTCGACATAACCATTACTTCTGTTTTCTTACTATTCAGACTGTGACCTTTCTTGTTGCTTTCCTTTACTATTATGTCTATCATTTCTTGTAGTTCGTTCTCTGTCTCTGCTATTAAGACTGTGTCATCCGCATATCGCAAATTATTTATGTTGTGACCGTTGACTTCAATTCCAAACTTAAACGAAATTAAAAGTGAAGAGTCACGCCAAATGACGTATAGAGGAATATGGTGTTAGTGACCGTAAAACTTTCAGACCTTCAGCACATGATTTTTGGGGTAAGTGTGGTCGGTATTACGCCCGTGCCGCTTTGCTTTCCCAGAAAAAAATCCGGTGCCCATTTAAGGCTGGGTGAACCCGGAAGCCGTCGCTCGGGATCGAACCCTACCTCTTGTCCTTTGTAGTCCAGTTCACTAACCACTGAGCTATCGCTGCTCCCTAACCAACTTAGAGTACCAGTTACAAATAACTGTGAGCTCCAATGCCCGCATACTTTTCACGTCTTACTATCTCCATTTGGTTGGACATTTTGAACAGTCGTTGATTATTGATTCGTTTGACTAAAATATTTGTGAGTTCCCGCCTGACAGGAAGTGTTCAATTATGACAGTTTTGACCTATTGTTCTCCCCCCTTATTCCCTAGATCCATTATTTAATAAGAAGCACTGAGTGTAGACAGATCCCATATATTGCTTGGTTTGTCTAGTGTACTGCGAGTTCCTTCAAATGTTGTTTAATCTTGCTAACGCCTTTTTTCTATAGTTAAACGAAATAAATAGATTAATGAAAGGACTAGACGGAGTGTGCGTGTGTTTGCGTGCGTGCGTGCGTTTATGACGAATTTGATAATTCAAGCAACATTGTCTAATTCTAACATGCTTCGTTATACTAAAATAGGAATGATTTCTCCAATTGCAGTATTTAGAAGAAAAATATATATTGTAGCGTCTCACCCTCAATTTATCTAGCTCCTTTTAACTTCTTCCTTTAGCATATATCTCAATTTGTAATGATGTTCCGTTTATTTTGTTTGTTCTACATTGTATGTGATATTTATGCCCAATTTTTCTCAGTCATTTTCTATTTTATTTATTGAATAAGTTTTTATGTAGTTGAGGTATCCCCCAAGTCTGCTCTACTGCCTGCCCCAGCGTTTTATCGAAGCGTATACAGACTGAGTGTTCCTGAAAGGGGTTGGTTGTGGATACATCTGATTTTCTCACTAAACAGAATGGACAAGACCCCTTGACCAACTTAAGACTCATCAGTCGCTCAAAATACGCATCCTTTAACCGCTCATCCTTCTCCTCCTTCTCTTAGGGGAAAAAAAAAGAAACTTAGCGATGTCCTCTTTGTCCAGACTTAGACCA
This sequence comes from Megaustenia siamemsis, assembly GCA_032433765.1. Lineage (NCBI taxonomy): Eukaryota > Metazoa > Mollusca > Gastropoda > Stylommatophora > Ariophantidae > Megaustenia > Megaustenia siamemsis. The sequence goes on from JAVIAB010000088.1 coordinate 42,714,226, forward strand.
CAGTGCCAGAGTTGCCAGCCATAATATCAACTATTTCATTGCCATGTACACCAGCGTACCCTTGACAGTACACCTGGGTTAATGTGCTCACTGTAGAGCCATCGTATCGGCTATGTCATTGCCATGTACACCAGCGTACCCTGGACAGTACACCTGGGTTAACGTGCTCACTGTAGAGCCATCGTATCGGCTATGTCATTGCCATGTACACCAGCGTACCCTGGACAGTACACCTGGGTTAACGTGCTCACTGTAGAGCCATCGTATCGGCTATGTCATTGCCATGTACACCAGCGTACCCTGGACAGTACACCTGGGTTAACGTGCTCACTGTAGAGCCATCGTATCGGCTATGTCATTGCCATGTACACCAGCGTACCCTTGACAGTACACCTGGGTTAACGTGCTCACTGTAGAGCCATCGTATCGGCTATGTCATTGCCATGTACACCAGCGTACCCTGGACAGTACACCTGGGTTAACGTGCTCACTGTAGAGCCATCGTATCGGCTATGTCATTGCCATGTACACCAGCGTACCCTGGACAGTACACCTGGGTTAACGTGCTCACTGTAGAGCCATCGTATCGGCTATGTCATTGCCATGTACACCAGCGTACCCTGGACAGTACACCTGGGTTAACGTGCTCACTGTAGAGCCATCGTATCGGCTATGTCATTGCCATGTACACCAGCGTAACCTGGACAGTACACCTGGGTTAACGTGCTCACTGTAGAGCCATCGTATCGGCTATGTCATTGCCATGTACACCAGCGTACCCTGGACAGTACACCTGGGTTAACGTGCTCACTGTAGAGCCATCGTATCGGCTATGTCATTGCCATGTACACCAGCGTACCCTGGACAGTACACCTGGGTTAACGTGCTCACTGTAGAGCCATCGTATCGGCTATGTCATTGCCATGTACACCAGCGTAACCTGGACAGTACACCTGGGTTAACGTGCTCACTGTAGAGCCATCTTATCGGCTTCATCGGCTACGTCATTGCTCATGTATCACCAGCATACACCAGCGTAACCTGGACAGTACACCTGGGTTAACGTGCTCACTGTAGAGCCATCGTATCGGCTATGTCATTGCCATGTACACCAGCGTAACCTGGACAGTACACCTGGGTTAACGTGCTCACTGTAGAGCCATCATCGGCCAGCCGTAGCGTACCTGGACAGTACACCTGGGTTAACGTGCTCACTGTAGAGCCATCGTATCGGCTATGTCATTGCCATGTACACCAGCGTAACCTGGACAGTACACCTGGGTTAACGTGCTCACTGTAGAGCCATCATCGGCTATGTCATTGCCGGCTATGTCATTGCCATGTACACCAGCGTACCCTGGACAGTACACCTGGGTTAACGTGCTCACTGTAGAGCCATCGTATCGGCTATGTCATTGCCATGTACACCAGCGTAACCTGGACAGTACACCTGGGTTAACGTGCTCACTGTAGAGCCATCGTATCGGCTATGTCATTGCCATGTACACCAGCGTACCCTGGACAGTACACCTGGGTTAACGTGCTCACTGTAGAGCCATCGTATCGGCTATGTCATTGCCATGTACACCAGCGTACCCTGGACAGTACACCTGGGTTAACGTGCTCACTGTAGAGCCATCGTATCGGCTATGTCATTGCCATGTACACCAGCGTAACCTGGACAGTACACCTGGGTTAACGTGCTCACTGTAGAGCCATCTTATCGGCTATGTCATAGCCATGTACACCAGCATACCCTGGACAGTACACCTGGGTTAACGTGCTCACTGTAGAGCCATCGTATCGGCTATGTCATTGCCATGTACACCAGCGTAACCTGGACAGTACACCTGGGTTAACGTGCTCACTGTAGAGCCATCGTATCGGCTATGTCATTGCCATGTACACCAGCGTAACCTGGACAGTACACCTGGGTTAACGTGCTCACTGTAGAGCCATCTTATCGGCTATGTCATTGCCATGTACACCAGCGTACCCTGGACAGTACACCTGGGTTAACGTGCTCACTGTAGAGCCATCGTATCGGCTATGTCATTGCCATGTACACCAGCGTAACCTGGACAGTACACCTGGGTTAACGTGCTCACTGTAGAGCCATCTTATCGGCTATGTCATTGCCATGTACACCAGCATACCCTGGACAGTACACCTGGGTTAACGTGCTCACTGTAGAGCCATCGTATCGGCTATGTCATTGCCATGTACACCAGCGTAACCTGGACAGTACACCTGGGTTAACGTGCTCACTGTAGAGCCATCTTATCGGCTATGTCATTGCCATGTACACCAGCGTACCCTGGACAGTACACCTGGGTTAACGTGCTCACTGTAGAGCCATCGTATCGGCTATGTCATTGCCATGTACACCAGCGTAACCTGGACAGTACACCTGGGTTAACGTGCTCACTGTAGAGCCATCTTATCGGCTATGTCATTGCCATGTACACCAGCATACCCTGGACAGTACACCTGGGTTAACGTGCTCACTGTAGAGCCATCTTATCGGCTATGTCATTGCCATGTACACCAACGTGCCCTGGACAGTACACCCGGGTTAACGTGCTCACTGTAGAGCCATCCATCTTGACTATTTCATTGCCATGTACACCAGCGTGCCGTGGACAGTTCACCTAAGTTAACAACCTTACTTTGGAGTCACCCAGCTATTTGTATTAATGGAGAATGTGTTCATGAACTCCTTCCACACATTTACGTATCTTTCTTCTTTTTTTTCTTTTAACTGGTTGCTTCTCTAGTAAGTTTCCCCATACACAACATCATCTCCTAGTGATGAAACCATTGTCCATTTTTGTAACAAATCTCAGTCATCTTAATCGTCGAATCCTGAGTGTTGAAATATTGATGAGGTCAGGGACACCGCCATTACGGTTCAAGTGTCAAGTTCAATTTGCCATTCTCTTCTTCATTTTACGGGACAATTATTATGGCGTTAGCGCGCTGCACCCTTCAATAGTTACATTATTTTTTATTCAGTCAGCTTGTCTTTAATTTAACATCCAATAAATCATTAAGTCAGACAATCAATCATTAAAGAAATCATTCATTTTATTTTTCAAAAAAATACAACCGTTACCCTCAAATATGAGTCTATAAAACCAAACAAGCAATTGAACATTGCACTAGCCTTGTGATTAAAAGTGACGTGCAGACTGACCCGAAGACAGCTTCCTGGGTCATTGTAGAGCATTATGGGAGAATAGCGTGACAGATTCATAGCAAAAACATATGTCAATACCTCAAGCATGCGTGTGTCCACGACATTGGAAAATGTCATTCAAGGTTTTAGCGTCGCGGGAGCTACATAATAAAAAATGAGCAACCACTTTCAAAACAGAAAATGGAAGAAATCATTTTAAAACGGTTCTGTTGAATTTTTTTTTTTTTAGTGGTTAACTACTTCCTATGGTAAAAAAATAAAACAGGTCATTCATCATCAAGTACCATGCTTGCTGGCGTAAGTGATCATGTCTCTCCACAACTTTCGATCTCGACAATTATTTATCATTTCTGTTGTTGACCTTTCTGCCAAAGCCGTTCTCTTAAACAGCCTGTATCTTTTATCTTTGCTTCCTCTATCCCTTCGTCCCTCAACTTTCCAGTTGTCATAATATATTCCAGCTGTTCCCTTCTTATTATATAGCTAAAATTGATGATTGTTTCTTCCTAATATTGGAAATTAGTTCTCTTTTTACTTTGGCCTCTTTCAGAACGTTTTCATTTCTCTTCTAAGCTGTCCCAGGTATTCTCAACATTATTCTCAACACTGATAGAATCTGCTAAAATGTCTATTTCCGTTGAAAGGTGATTACGCATTTTCCAGCAACGCGATAGTAGTTATAGATGGACGTGAAGTTATATAAATGTTATTGAGTTATTTGCGGGTCATCATCATTGCACTCCGAACAAGTCCATAGGTGCTCAGATCCCCTCCTCAGAAATTCCCTCAGTGTCCAGCGACTGACTACTCCAGTTCTATGTTGGTTGATAAGTCTTCTTACACGGCCACTAAGTGTCTCATTTCTGGCTGTGCCCAACTTAACTCCCATTTCCATCATCCGAAGAAGTGACGTGGATCTGTGTTTGTCGAAGTCCTGTGCTCTTCCCACATCTCGGAGGGCATTGATGATGTCCGCCCGATCCATTGGTTGCCCGTCCTCAACGACAGCGCAGCTAGCCAACCTGTCCGCCCTTTCATTTCCCCGTACTCCCGCATGTCCAGGAACATAGACAAAGGTGACCTTTACGTATTTTATATTTCTGCAACGACTCTACCCATTGCATGCGTACAGAGCTCGCCTCCACTTTTGTTATCATGCTCATCGAATCACTCAGTATACATGCGTGAGTGTAGTCTTGTGACTCTAATCATTTGAATGCCTTGGTCACTGCCATCGCCTCCATTGTGATGCTACTCGTGGTCACGACGTATGCACCACTGTCTTCTTTGACTATTCTGCCTGCCGAGCGTGCTGTAAATGCCCATGCACTTCTTTGGTGTCGTCTTACAGATCCGTCTGTATAGATGACTGCATCTTTCTCATCGGTATTATCGCAGATGAGACCGTTGACCTCAGCAGTAACCACCACCGGGTTCTGTTCCCTACTTTTCCTGTTGAGTGTGGCAACACACGAGAAAGTCCCCTTGAATGACGTAGGCATCGGTATCCACTCCTCACCAACGCTGATATTGGTAAGCTCACAGACCTGTGTCTGTGTATAGAAACGTATGATGATCTACGCCAACGAACAGGACATGTCTTACAAGGTAAGGAACGAAAAATACTATATAACAATACATATAACGAAACGATCTGAATATACATCTGTTTATTTTAGTTAACTTATTAACAGTACATAATATAAAAAACCGTGGAATGCATTTCAGCATCCAGTACATATGATTCATGTCTTTTTAAAAGAAAAAATGATTTACTATATATTTTAAGAACTCAACAGATCAAAACAAAATGTATTTATTGGTATTTAAAATATTTCAATTTGAAATAAAAGTAAATAACTGACAATCGTGAAATTGGCCTTTATATTTATGTTTTCAAAATGTAATTATAATAAATTGTGTTAAATTGTGTTTGATAATTTAAAAACATTAACGCTATTAACATAACTAATCAAAATATTAATTTATAATCATGATTATTGTGTTACAAGATTAAAGCAGGCATTGACTGTAGAAAGGGCACAATCTTCATCCATATTGCTGTTGATACAGACCATAAGTGCAGGAAGGGAACTAAAACTGACTGACCTTATAAGACGTATTAAGCAATATTAGTTGTATATGGCGTGCAGGTAAATATCAACAATTCCAAACTAATGAGCAATAATCCGAGATATGTTGACATGGGGGTAATCATAAATGTACACAATTGCGAAACGGCCACCAGCTTTGGCTCAAACGTCACTGATGAGAGATCAGCGACTGAGAAAAAACACACTTTTTAGGACTCTCAAAACCAAAGTAATCTTTGATTTTAAAAAATTGAGACCAGTTTAGAAAGATTGAAACATCGCTATCCGCTCTTGAGTTAAACTTGATGTTTTCCTTTGTTGTGATCCTCTTTCTACACAGCTGTGGACTAGATGTGGACGGTGCTAGAATAAGGAAAAACACATTCTATTTGGAAGAAGAGATTATATAGACGAATCCAAGGGGTCTTCAATCTGGACTTTGTTGTTTAAACGGACATTTGTCTACCTGGGCTGATGTCTATCTGGACTGGTGTCTACCTGGACCTTTATCTATCTGGACTGGTGTCTACCTGGACCGTTGTCTACCTGGACTGTTGTCTACCTGGACTGTTGTCTACCTGGACTGTTGTCTACCTGGACTATGTTGTCTACCTGGACTGTTGTCTACCTGGACTGTTGTCTACCTGGACTGTTGTCTACCTGGACTGTTGTCTACCTGGACTATTGTCTACATGGACTGTTGTCTACCTGAACTATTGTCTACATGGACTGTTGTCTACATGGACTGTTGTCTACATGGACAGTTGTCTACCTGAACTATTGTCTATATGGACAGTTATCTACCTGGACTATGTTGTCTACCTGGACTATGTTGTCTACCTGGACTGTTGTCTACCTGGACTGTTGTCTACCTGAACTATTGTCTACATGGACTGTTGTCTACCTGAACTATTGTCTATATGGACAGTTATCTACCCGGACTGTTATCTACCTGAACTATTGTCTATATGGACAGTTATCTACCTGGACTGTTATCTACCTGGACTATGTTGTCTACCTGGATTATTATTTACCTGTACTACTGTCTACCTGGACTTTGTTTCTATGTGGACACTGTGTCTATCTGGAGTATTATCTACTTGGACTTTGTTTCTATGTGGACATTGTTTCTATCTGGAGTGTTATCTACTTGGACTTTGTTTCTATGTGGACATTGTTTCTATCTGGAGTGTTATCTACTTGGACTTTGTTTACCTGGACTGTATATCTATCTGGACTGTATTTCTGTCAGCACTGTTGCCTCCCATCACTGTGTTTATCTGATACTGTTCAAAACAGGATCATTATTTCATTAATTACATTGCTATGGATTCAACTATTATCTTCTATTATCTCATTAAACGACCAGGTTTTAGTTCTGCTCTGTGCACATTTAAATGTGAAACAATTTGCCAGTGTTCCTTGCAGTAAAAAATTAAAACTATTATGGGCATGTATAGTCTCAATGACAACATGTCGTTGTAAATCGTAGATAATTTCACACAATACAATGACAAAAATTGGTTCATTTGAAACAGAATGCTGAAGAAATCCTCAGGATACCGCAGATAATGAAAAAATCATCCTAGACATATTGGAAGAGCCAGCCATTGCAAAAAACTGGCATATAGACACAATCTGACAGGAAGTTCAATACTAAGGCTATGTCAAAAGGCGCAGCTGGTTGGAAAGAACAAAAATAGAAGGCAAAGTTCGAAAACGACGAGATAGGAGCAGACCAAAAAAGAAGGTGATTTCAGTACATTAAAGATAACTTAACAGAAAAAGTGGGGGATCCGGCTAGAGAAAGATTCTGTCAAACTGGCTGCGATGAGTGAAACTTTCTGAAAAAGACAAGCAGCCCTAAGATGAATGATCATTTCAGGTTCATGATAAGTGTTACGGTATGAATGCAAGTATATTGTTGCTGTGGAGTCCCTATTAACGTCGTTAGCTGTAGATATTAAGTTGTATTTGGACATAATTTTACTTCGCAATATAAGAAGGTAAGAAACATCAGAAAGAAACAATCGACATTTTTCGTTACATCACGAGAAGAGGAAAGTTGGAAAACTTGGTTACAACTGGAATAATACAGGGAGAAAGAGAGATCGCGGACGACAAAAGAGAAAAAAAATACTAGACAGCTTGATGTCATGGCATGGAAAACAGTCAACAACAGAACTCATACGATGCACGCTAGATAAAAGATCGTGGAAGGTCATGGTCGCCTGCGCCCACCGGTATGACACATGATGCTGAAGCTCTGTCGTTTGCGGGGAGGGAGGAATTTAGACCACTGCGTTTGGCGGTGAAGGGGCCAATGCTTATCCTTGCCGTTACACTGTTTCCCAACATCAGTGAGTCAGGTGCAAATATCAACTGAGTCGACTACAGAGAGGGAGGCGTGCGTGGGAACACTCGTTCACGACTTCCAATCTTTATCGTCAAGCCAGCGCGTTATGGCTGCGCTACTGACATACGTTGTGGTTGCTTTCTGACATTCATATTCGCCTGCTTAGCTTTTATACTCATTTTTCTTGGTTTAATTTAAATTTCAAATGTACTGTTATTTTGAAAACTTTATTTTGCGGTATTATATTTCACAGTTTATCTAAACTAGATATTTGCATTGCCGATATGTGAGCCATTCGTTATAGGAAAGATGATCGATGAAGATAGCGATGAGATTGAGATAAAGAAACTAAAGAAACAGGGGTGGTAAAGTTATAGAACATAAAAGCAGTGATGACACTGTTATACACAACAGTGCTGACAACATTTATAACTGGGAAGCGGTTATGACAAGATCATAGAACAACACAGCGGTGCTGACAACATTTATAACTGGGAAGCGGTTATGACAAGATCATAGAACAACACAACGGTGCTGACAACGTTATAACTGGGACGCGGTTATGACAAGATTATAGAACAACACAACGGTGCTGACAACATTATAACTGGGAAGCGGTTATGACAAGATTATAGAACAACACAGCGGTGCTGACAACATTTATAATTGGGAAGCGGTTATGGCAAGATTATAGAACAACACAGCGGTGGTGACAACATTTATAACTGGGAAGCGGTTATGGCAAGATTATAGAACAACACAGCGGTGCTGACAACATTTATAACTGGGAAGCGGTTATGACAAGATTATAGAACAACACAACAGTGCTGACAACATTTATAACTTGGAAGCGGTTATGACAAGATCATAGAACAACACAGCGGTGCTGACAACATTATAACTTGGAAGCGGTTATGACAAGATCATAGAACAACACAGCGGTGCTGACAACATTATAACTTGGAAGCGGTTATGACAAGATTATAGAACAACACAACAGTGCTGACAATGTTTATAACTGGGAAGCGGTTATGACAAGATCATAGAACAAAATAGCAGCGATGATAACATTATAGAAAAGAAACGTTGGTGTCAAAATTATAGATGAAATAAACGGTGATGACAAGATTATAGATGAAATAAACGGTGATGACAAGATTATAGATGAAATAAAAGGTGATGACAAGATTATAGATGAAATAAACGGTTATGACAAGATTATAGATGAAATAAAAGGTGATGACAGGAATTATAAGACAAGGAAGCGGTGATGACAAGATTATAGAACAAAATTGCAATAATGACAAGTTATAGAACCAGAAAGCTTTGATGACAAGATTGTAGAACAAGGAAGCGATGATGACAAGATTGTAGAACAAGGAAGCGTTGATCTCAATTGATGATTGCATTATGGATCAAATAAATTGTGATGACAAGATGATGCAAAGATTAATGCAAAGAGGAGAAGTTAATTTTTAAAAAAAGAAAAAAGATGAAAGCAATTAAAACTATAGACCACATAAAATGTTAATGTTAATCTTTGGAAGAATTAAGAATGATTACAGCAGCTTCACATTTCAATGTTCATTTCTTCATTTTCATTTACCCCCTTTGGCAGATTTACATTTCTAGAGTACAGTGGAGTTGATAATGAAACAATTGAACCATAACACGGTGTTTGCGGTGGTCCCACGATTGCTGAACAGCTACTAAGTGACAAAAGACTTCTAGTTTAGTAAAAAAAATAAAAAAGTAAAGTACCCCTGTCACGCCAAGTGGCGTATAGGTGTCCTATATGGTGTCCTTTTTCTATTCTCTTTTCACTGATACCTAAAAAGTGTCGTGGTTTATAACTTTTGTCGTTCTTGCGCTGCTCGAATTGTCTGAATTAGTGATTTTCCTTTGTTGTTACATGTCTCTGTCACTGCATCTATCAATCTTCTTCTGGGTCTTCCTCTTGGTCTTTTTCCATGCATTCTCGAGAAAACGCCCTTGATGGTGATTGGTGAGGATTCATTCTGACCAGGTGGCCAAACCATTTAAGTTGTTGTTCTATATATTCTTGGCAGGGTTTTGTTCCCACTATTTTTCTTATGGTTTCATTTGGTATTCTATCTCTTCTTGTGTTTGTTACTTTTCTCAAGCATCGCATCTCACATGTATTGATCTTTCTTAATTGTGATTTAGACAGGGTCCATGTTTGACTTTCATAGCATAAAGTTGGTATGAAAATGCTATTTATCATTTGTTGTTTAGCTGGCATAGAAATGTTTGGATGTCTTAGCAATGGTGAAAGCTGGTATGTAGCAGCATTTCCTTTTTGTATTCTCATGTCAATTTCTCTGTCTAGTTTTCCATCATCTGTAAACATTGTGCCCAAATACTTGAATTCCTATACTTGTTCTATTTCTTTATCTTCGATCATAATGTTCAATTGGTGTCTTATTTTGCTTATTCTCATAGCCTCTGTTTTTGCTGTGTTAATTTTCATACTGTAGTTTGTGCAGCTTTTATCTAGAGATGTTAAATACTGTTGTAGCAGGTTTTCGTCCTCATATATTAGACATTGGTCATCTGCGAATAGTAGCTCGTTGACGTTGGAACTAAATAATATGCAGAAGATTGTCAATAATATTTTTCTTCTCAAATAATATGGTGTTAATGAACATAAATTTTACAGACCTTCGGCACATGATTTTTGGGGTAATGTGGTCGGTATTACGCCCGTGCCGCTTTACTTAAGGCTGTGTGAACAGGAAGCCGTCGGTTGGGATCGAACCCTACCTCTTGTCCTTTGTAGTCCAGTTCACTAACCACTGAGCTATCGCGGCTCCCACTCGTAGTGTAGCTCAGCCTTAATTTGATAATAAATTTTTATGTAAAAGTATGATGGCATGCAGTGATACTGCCCATCTCTCCCAAAAAATATTCGGTTAATCATGGAAAAATGTGCGCACTAAGAATATATTCATCATACGTAAAGAGAAGTTTTTACAAGGGTTAAAAGCAAAGAAACCTGTGACAACAATGTTGCATAACCGCTGTGGCAATGCACTGTAATAACTTGAAAACCATTGGCCCGTATTAATAAACTAACTCCACGAAGCAGAACTCAAATGAATTCTAAGAAAAAAAATGCTAACCACTGGCTTTGACAAATTTGATTGCAGATATTGCCTGCAGAATGTCACTGGAGACACCGCGTCGGACATATCTGTCACAATAACCATATGCCTGACATAAACATGGCCAACGGATTGGAATATGTAAGATTCTCAATGCAATGATGGTCACTAATATATTTATGTTTCCTTTATAAAGTGCTGCCTTCATATCTGATATTAATTACAATTAAGCTTCTGTAAATCTGATGCGTAAATTAGATATGCAAGTGTTAATCCCTAAAGATTATATCACTACGTATTAATAATTAGCTGGCGTATATGTTTTTTCTTGTTATTTAGCATGTGAAAATAAACGCACAGGATAATAATGAGATAAATAAGGTGAACCTGTTTCTTTTTACAAAGATCGTTATCATTTCTTTATCATGTGACGTCTTGATGGCGAGGCGGTCATGTCTTTTAGCAATCTATTTTTCCCAATATTTCGTATCAATTCTACAGCTGGCTATTTACTATGCTAAAACGTTAAGCAATCTAGTCTTATCTTTCTCTGTATTTTTTTTTCCATTGTCAAAATGTTCTTTTTCATTCTCTTTCCTTTCTGTCTTATTCCATATCCAGGGGATCGTTAGTACACTATCAACAAAATATCCACCAAACTTCTCCATTATCTCTACCTGCTGTCATTCTTTTCTCTCTATCTATTGTCCTTTCGAACCGAATACGGCACATAGGGCAGAACCACAATCTCAAAAACAGAAACCTTGCGTGCCAAAGTGGCACATATTGCAGAGATCACTGCTCTAAAATATATGGCGCTGTTTCCATAACAATACTTTTTACAATGACAACTTGTCAAGCCATCGATCAACCTCCTTAGTTGCCTCTTACGACATGCCTAGAAGGTCACAGTGTCACTATTCTTTACTTCCCTCATAATGAGGCCCCGGTAACACACAGGAAGTCATTCTTTTAGAGTTCGCAAATTTTAGGCATGTTTTTCTTTGATGCTACCTTCCTATTTCTTTCGCTATTTACCTCTCCGTCCACCTCCGTTTACAGAGTGGCCTTTCACAGGGCACAAGATCGGGACTCCTAAACAAAATATATCACTGAGCATATCATCACAAAAGTTAAAATATCAGCATGTGCTCTTGTTGTCCTTTTGCTAAAGTTTCATTATTCTGCTAAGAGTTGCTGAAGATTTTCAATAATGTCTTTCTTCTCAAACTAAGAAGAAGAAACGCCGTTGATATTTGCGCATCATATTTAAGGTAGATAACATTACAGATCTAGCTGTCCAAAGAACTTTACATTTCCTGAAAACCTTTTCTAGCATGTTTTGTTGTTGCTTATTTCTAATACGTCTTTGCCTTAGAGAACATTAGTAGCTCTGTGGTTAGTGGAGGCGGGTTCTAGGTTCATCCGGCATTAAGTGGGTAGAACGATTTTTTTTTTATTGAAAGCAAGGCGATACTGTTGTAATACAAACTATATTGTACAATTACTTACCAATTAATAAAATTACTACAGGCAATTTCTTGACAAGGTATCTATATAAAACTAATAATAGTTCGCTCTAGAACTTTGAGATCTGTCTGTCAGCAAAAAAAATGTAGGTTAAATGAAAAGACTAATTTCCTGATAGTTTTGTCTAATCTTTGAGATCTGTCGGTCAAGATTATATTTGTGGGCTACAGTTAAGTCCTAATCATCATCCCAAGATTGTGCTACCAATGCCAGACCTGGACCCTAGATTCAAAAACAATAAGAAAATAACCTCTACAGAGATGAAATGTGTTAGACTAATGACAGGAAAGTCTGAGATATAAGATCAGAAATGAAGAAGTGAGAAAAAAAGCTTGCAATAGCCCCCGCCATAGAATATATAAGGAAACAACAGATAAAATGGGTTGGCCACGTGACAAGGCAGAAAGATCAAAACACAACACAACAAGCCTTCAACAAACGTTGTGAGAACACCAGACCCAAGGTCCGACCACGAAAAAGGTGGATCGATGGAATATTTGAAGCACTAGGAAACATAACAGAACAGAGGCGAACAGAAGAGCAAAAGACCACAAATTTTATCTCCCCTCGACGTTGAAAGGCAGATAAGGAAGGAAAGAAGAGGAAGAAGAGGTTAAGGCCTATATATAATGTTAGAGAGCGTGGGGTAGTTATCACCGCAGTAAAACAATAGTATTTTAAGTCAGATGGTCAGTGCTCTACCCTGCTTATTTTTCTTGTAACTTCTCAGAACGGAAGTGAAGTAGGAGGAGGGACAAGCCAAGTTGTAAGTGGTCTGTTTTATCAGGCGTAGAAATACATTCCAGCCGACCTAACGTAAAAATTGTATAGGCATTTCTGTGCATGTCTGTATATGTCACATCTCATATCCCTGTGTGTGCATGGCTATGTTAGTCACATCTCATATCTTTGTGTGCATGTCTAAGTTAGGCATGTGTTATATCTTTGTGTTTGCATGTCTATGTCAGTCATATCTCATATCTTTATGTGCATGTTTATGTTAGTCATGTGTCATATATCTTGATATGTGTCAGTGTTAGTCATGCCTCGTATCGCTGTGTGCATGTCTGTGTTAGTCACATTTCATATCTTTGTGTGTGCATGTCTGTGTTAGTCACCTCTAGTGACTCGGGCAGATGGTGCTCGTAAACCTGGGAGGGCCGACCATCTAAGGGCAGAATCCCCCCACAGAAAAGATCATCTACTTCCTTGCAGGAAGATTGGGGACAATCAAAGGCTAAGGAATGCAAACCTGGATAAAATGCTGGCTGAAATCGGATGCACTGGGCCACTGGCGCAGAAACAGTGCAACGTTTTAACGGGTGTTCAATCAGAGTGGATCTGGCAGACTCTAATTGTGATGTTCTGTCTGTGGGGGCGATCAACACACTTAACCTGACAGCTGACTTCATGTGAGAGTCTGGAATCCTACTCTGATTGAGTCCTGATCGCAGAGAGAGAGAGAGAGAGTATAGGCATTTGGTCGCAACAATGAAAAACATTTGAGGACAGGGAAAGAAGCCGCGCTTTCTCAAACAATGTGCTCAAGAGGGGTCGAGACCCAACCCCTTACTCGGAGCGACGTGCATGCTATGAAATACTATTCTATCTTATATGCAATTTTTAGAAATATAAATTGTGATAGATGCTGAAATGTGAAAGAATTAAATTATTTTGAAATGTGACTATAATGAATCCCAACCAACCTGCGTACAATAAAATCACATTAAAATATCAGCTTTAAAAACAAATTGTCGGCTAAGGAAAAGGTGGATAAGTTACAAACAGAAAGTCTTATTTAAAATTAGAAAAACAACAACTCAGCCAAAAAGTAACGATGTCCTGAAGACTATGTGTATATTTCTTCTACAACAACACAATACAAACAACAGAACAAAAAAAGGAGAGCAATTACAGACCTTTTTCTGACATCTCTGCTCACTCCTTTACACTCCGACATCAGTGTCAAGTACCCTTCGTATCAACTACAATCTCCGTATCGAGGTTAAACAGCTCAATTATTAATTTTACGTTATTCCTAGCACGTTGTATGATGCTTATTACATGATGCTCGAATCTAGTACAGTGGCACTTTCATTTCCATCAACCACCTTTTACTTGGAAGGTGAATACAAATTTCAGAATGTGAAACGAATCAATGAATTTCATCTATTCGACAGCATCATGTATTCGTATTAACGCTTCACAACTAGGGTTAAAAGCAGAAATCTCCAAACTAAATACATGGGACGCTAATCGTGACATTCATAATTGGTGAGATACACATATTCGTTTCGTACACACATTTCTTTCATAGACATCAATCGGACAACCCAAGCAAGGTGACCCACGGTAGCTCCCCTCACCGTCATCGTCTCCCAGATCTGATTAAAACATTCATTCACCCCCCCCCCCCCCAGTTGGTCACCATGGTAACAGTCTGTGTCAAAACTGATAGGCTGCCGTGATTAGGATCGCCATAAATCTTACAATATTAAAAAGAATAGGTCCCTCCACGATTTACTGAGTCATGGTTCTGGTTAGTCGCAGGCCCCGGTATCACTGCAAACGAATTAAAATCCACAATTTCTTAACCGCCCGTGCAAATGGAATCATCTGAATTAAAACTCATCACATTCAAAGATCCAAACAAAGAAAGGTATCTGCAAACCCCATCATAGTAGCTACAGCACACGCCAAAAGTCATAAGGCCAAGCGGCACCAAAAAGTGAAAGCAGCTGAACTGTCCTTTCGTCGTACGATATCATCACTCCTCGTAAGCAATCTGAATATAGAAAAACTAAGTTTATGAGAAATACTGTGTAAAAAAAAAAGAAGAAAGTAAAGAGCCCCGTCACGCCAAGTGGCGTATAGGGAATATGGCGTTAGTGACCATAAATTTTACAGACCTTCGGCACATGATTTTTTGGGGTAATGTGGTCGGCATTACGTCCATGCCGCTTTACTTTCCCAGAAAAAATCCGGTACCCATTTAAGGTTGGGTGAACCCGGAAGCCGTCGGTTGGGATTGAACCCTACCGCTTGTCCGTGGTAGTCCAGTTCACTAACCACTGAGCTATCGCTGCTCCCTAACCAACTTAGAGTACCAGTTACAAATAACTGAGCGCAGATTTTTTGGTGACGTGGTCTGTATCATGCCAGGCTGTCTTTATTTTCCTGAAAAAAACTCTGGTACCCATTTTTAACGATTGGGTTTCACCCCGGAAAATGTCCGCTCACAGTGGGTGGTGGGATTTATTTATTGTAAAGACCTAGTACCAATTGACTCAAAATCTCACATCTAACAGCAAACGGCTACCGTTTAAATACAGCTTATATGTCAAGATTCAACAATAGCATGTATATATTATTGCTATAGTAGCACATATTGCCTAATAGTATACTTTCCTTTTGTCGTTATTTTCATAATATAGGATAATATGATAGTATAGCTCTTTAATGATTGTCTTTTATTTCCTTGTCGATATAACTCTAATGGTACTTCATATTCCTCCTTTTAGCTTCCTATGGTATACTCTGCTCCATTGCTATCTCCCAGTGTACCCCTCTACACATGTTCTCCTCGTTGGTCTATTATTCATGCCTCATGTCTGTCAATACCGTTTTCACTAGTTCTGTGCCTGACCCGGGTCGTGTGTTCTTGTCAACAGATTGGAAAGCAACAAAAAGAGATGCCAAAGCTATCTACAGACACATGGAAGAATTAACAGGAAGAGTAACGCAATCAAGAAACTGGATTTTTGAAATCAAAGAAAGGTAAACTGTTGATTGAACAAGAAAGCATTGCGGCACGATGAACAGAACATATTATAGATATTTATGATGATAATATAACAGACAAAAATATCGGGATAATAGGGAAGGACCAGAAATACTCAAAGAACTAAAGACGCCTTGCGCAATATGAAAGTATGAAAAGCTCCTGTACTAGATAATATAACTAAAGAAGAGATTGAAGCCATGGGTGTTTTTGAAATAGAAATAATAACACAAATATTGAATGATATCTACAACAGCGGATATAAACCAGACCACATGCTCAAATCAATATTCATAGCCCTACCAAGGAAACCTTGTGCGATTGAATGCGATGGTTACCGCACAATAATCCTTATGAGTCACATTACTAAGATATAACTAAAAATTATCATGTGAAGAGTGAAACAAAATCAGTTCATAAATCAGTGATGAACAGCGTAGTTTTGTTGGAGGTAAAGAAACGAATAATGCCATATACATACATCGTAAGATCTTTAGTAGAAAGAGCCAGAGAGGTGAAAACTGATGTATACCTGTGTATTCATAGATTACACCAAAGGGTTTGACAAAGTAAAGCACGAAGAAATTATCAAAATTTTAGAAGGCATACTTTGACAACAAAGATCTAAGAAAATATGAGAACATGTACTGGCAACAAACAGCGGCCATAAGAACTGGAAACCAGTTGGGGATCTTTCAACATATAAAACAAGGCATTAGGCAAGGTTGTGTGCTCTCACCATATTTATTTAATATATAGGGGATATTATTCTAAGATCCATTAAGGACATGCCTGACATGCCTGGAATAACAATTGGAAGTCATAACATAAATAACCTCAGGTATGCTGATGATACAGTCTTAATCTCTAAGATTAAACATTATTTACAAAAAATGCTAAACATTATAGTGAAGAAAAGCAAAAAACTAAGGACTCGCCGTGAAAAGCAAAAAGACAGAAGTAATGGTGGCAAGAAAGAAAAATTAAATACACTGCAGCAATGCACAATAAAAACAAGTGAACCAATATTAAAACAGATAAATGAATTTAATTATCTGGGAACAATGTTAACATCAGATGGTAGATGTACAACAGAGGTGAGATGCAGAATGGCTCAGGCAAAAGCAGCTTTCCAAAAAATGAGTAAGGGGCTTTGCAATCTATTTTTGACAATAGAAACAAGAAAATGAGTTCTTAAATGTTCTGTAGAGCCAGTCTTAACATATGGATGTGAGTCTTTGACATTAGGACAACAGACAAGGAAATCACTGGAGGCTGCAGAAATGTGGTTTTACAGAAGAATGTTGCGAATGCCATGAACAGCTAAGAAGAATAATAGAAACGTTGTGAAAGAGGCCAAAGTAAAAGGAGAGATAATTTAAAATATTAGTAAAAAAACAATCACAATTTTTAGGCCGCGTAATGAGAAGGAATTGGTGGAAAATATTGTGACACCTGAGAAAACTGAAGGACGAAGAGAAAAGAGATAGAGGGAATGAAAGGTAAAAGATAACAGACAGATTAAGACAATTGTTTTGCAGAAGGTCCACAACAGAAATGATACAAAACTGTCGAGATTGAGAGTTGTGGAGAGACATGATCACCTACTCCAACAGGCATGGTACATGATGATATTCTTGTAGTACCCCTTTCTTAGAAAATTCAGGGACCCCTGGCTACACATCTCCCCTCATGATCATAAAAACCGTACTATGCGCTTAAACGGCTTCATATGCAAGTGTTTGCTCGGACATTCCTAGCTAGTCTCACTTCTCTTTAGACCATATGGTGGCTTGC
This sequence comes from Megaustenia siamemsis, assembly GCA_032433765.1. NCBI lineage: Eukaryota > Metazoa > Mollusca > Gastropoda > Stylommatophora > Ariophantidae > Megaustenia > Megaustenia siamemsis. The sequence goes on from JAVIAB010000088.1 coordinate 42,732,107, forward strand.
ATATACACTTGTGCCTAAGACACCTAGCTAGGCTCACTTCTCTTTAGACCATATGGTGGCTTGCATAGACACTTGTGCCTAACCACATCTAGCTAGGCTCATTTCTCTTCAGACCATATGGTGGCTTGCATAGACACTTGTGCCTAACCACATCTAGCTAGGCTCATTTCTCTTCAGACCATATGGTGGCTTGCATAGACACTTGTGCCTAACCACATCTAGCTAGGTTCACTTCTCTTTAGACCATATGGTGGCTTGCATAGACACTTGTGCCTAACCACATCTAGCTAGGTTCACTTCTCTTTAGACCATATGGTGGCTTGCATAGACACTTGCGCCTAACCACATCTAGCTAGGCTCACTTCTCTTTAGACCATATGGTGGTTTGCATAGACACTTGTGCCTAACCACATCTAGCTAGGCTCATTTCTCTTCAGACCATATGGTGGCTTGCATAGACACTTGCGCCTAACCACACCTAGCTAGGTTCACTTCTCTTTAGACCATATGGTGGCTTGCATAGACACTTGCGCCTAACCACACCTAGCTAGGTTCATTTCTCTTTAGACCATATGGTGGCTTGCATAGACACTTGCGCCTAACGACACCTAGCTAGGTTCACTTCTTTTTAGACCATATGGTGGCTTGCATAGACATTTGCGCCTAACCACACCTAGCTAGTCATTTCTCTCGTAACCACCCGGGTTTTGGCCCTCGTTCTCCATTCTCTTTCACTCGACGCTGGTAGTTTAAAAAAAGAAAAAAGAAAAAAGAAGAGAGGGTGTGAGAGAAATAGAGAGAGCGGGACAAACAGAAAAAATATATATATTTTCAAAATATTCATTCGTGGCACGTGTGATTAACAAACAAGCGCAGCATTACAGCGTATATGACTTGTAAACATATTAAGAACGCCGAAATCTGATGATACAAGACCACAGAAAAAGATATAAAGTTGGAACAAGAGAAACTAACATTAAAGAGGGCTATAAAGATAAAGATATAAGAGGGATACAAAGATACATTTGAAAACTAACATTAAAAAGAGGGGGGGGGAGAAGATACATTTGAAAACTAACATTAAAGGGGGAGGGGGGAAAGATAAATTTGAAAACTAACATTAAAAGGGGGGGGGGATAAATTTGAAAACTAACATTAAAGGGGGGGGGGAGATAAATTTGAAAACTAACATTAAAGGGGGGGGGAGATAAATTATGAAAACTAACATTAAAGAGGGGGGGGGGAAGATAATTTGAAAACTAACATTAAAGGGGGGGGGAAGATAAATTTGAAAACTAACATTAAAGAGGGGGGGGGAGATACATTTGAAAACTAACATTAAAGAGGGGGAGAAAAAAGATAAATTTGAAAAGTAACATTAAAGAGGGGGGGGGGGAAGATAAATTTGAAAACTAACATTACATAGTGTACTGTGCTTGAAGTAAAGCCTACAGCTTTGCCAGGGGTACTTAACTTTTCTCTCGACGCTGTAACAAACAAAGACAACTGGAGAGATAAAACAAGAGTAATGAATTTAGAAGAGCTCATTTACACATGAATTTATTTATAAACAATGATGCTCTTTATGCTGTTGATTCATCCCATGAGAAGAAAGAGATATTTTATACTTTAATCTTACAATAAGAAAGGTATCCTTCACATTTTAATCTTACAATAAGAAAGGTATCCATCACACTTTAATCTTACAATAAGAAAGGTATCCATCACATTTTAATCTTACAATTAGAAAGGTATCCTTCACACTTTAATTTTACAATAAGAAAGGTATCCTTCACACTTTAATCTTACAATAAGAAAGGTATCCTTCACACTTTAATCTTACAATAAGAAAGGTATCCTTCACACTTTAATCTTACAATAAGAAAGGTATCCTTCACATTCTAATTTTACAATAAGAAAGGTATCCTTCACCCTTTAATCTTACAATAAGAAAGGTATCCTTCACACTTTATTCTTACATTAAGAAAGAGATTGTTCACACTTTAATCTTACAATAAGAAAGGTATCCTTCACACTTTAATTTTACAATAAGAAAGGTATCCTTCACACTTTAATCTTACAATAAGAAATGTATCCTTCACACTTTAATCTTACAATAAGAAAGGTATCCTTCACACTTTAATCTTACAATAAGAAAGGTATCCTTCACACTTTAATCTTACAATAAGAAAGGTATCCTTCACACTTAAATCTTACAATAAGAAAGGTATCCTTCATACTTTATTCTTACATTAAGAAAGAGATTGTTCACACTTTAATCTTACAATAAGAAAGAGATTGTTCACACTTTAATTTTACAATAAGAAAGAGATTGTTCACACTTTAATCTTACAATAAGAAAGAGATTGTTCACACTTTAATTTTACAATAAGAAAGAGATTGTTCACACTTTAATCTTACAATAAGAAAGAGATTTTTCACACTATCATTTTACAATAAGAAAGACAACATTCACACTCAACAAACCGGGGAAAATAAATACATCAAAAAGCCATGGATCAGCTTTTCCGAGAACTAAGAAACGAACGAACAGGATCTGAACTGATATACAAAACAATACAAATGATCTAGCAAAGTATGGTATTAATTGATCATCAACGGGACGCTTGTAAGCGATGACATGTTTTATGAACTATGGAAGCCAACAATTTTTTGCAGTAAACACGTCTTTTAATATATGCAGGGCATCAATTTTTTACAACATGGATTTCTTTGTCAAATATTACAATCTGCTATCAGGGGCGGTGAATAGTTATTGCTGCGATAACTCTGTCCGATTCTGGCAGGAGTAAGGGTTCTTTGTGTTGTAAGTTAGTGTAAGAATCACATAAAGATCACCGAGGAACACAGAATACGTGCGGAGAAAGGAGACATTATTCAAACATAAATTGTGCTCGTAATGGGCAGGGCTCATAGGAGAGTCCTTTTAAGATATAGGAGCTTCACAGCGTCAAATCTGCTCCGGCGGTTCTGAAAGGAGAGTTCTTATACAATGTGGGTCTAAGGAGGGATCTTGTGAAATGTGGGTCTAAGGAGAGTTCTTGTGAAATGTGGGTCTCACATGAGGGGTTTTATACAATGTGGGTCTAAGGAGAGGTCTTGTGAAATGTAGGTCTCACATGAGGGGTTTTATACAATGTGGGTCTAAGGAGAGGTCTTGTGAAATGTGGGTCTCACAGGAGAGGTTTTATACAATGTGGGTCTAACGAGAGGTCTTGTGAAATGTGGGTCTCCCATGAGGGGTTTTATACAATGTGGGTCTAAGTAGGGATTTTGTGAAATGTGGATCTCACAGGAGGGGTTTTATACAATGTGGGTCTAAGTAGGGATTTTGTGAAATGTGGATCTCACAGGAGGGGTTTTATACAATGTGGGTCTAAGTAGGGATTTTGTGAAATGTGGATCTCACAGGAGGGGTTTTATACAATGTGGGTCTAAGGAGAGGTCTTGTGAAATGTGGATCTAAGGAGTGATCTTGTAAAATGTGGATCTGAGGAGAGATCTTGTGAAATGTGGATCTAAGGAGTGTTCTTGTAAAATGTGGATATGAGGAGAGATCTTGTGAAATGTGGATCTAAGGAGTGATCTTGTAAAATGTGGACCTGAGGAGAGATCTTGTGAAATGTGGATCTGAGGAGAGATCTTGTGAAATGTGGATCTGAGGAGAGATCTTTTGAAATGTGGATCTAAGGAGAGGTCTTGTGAAATGTGGATCTCATTCGACGGGTCTTGTGCAATGTGGATCTATGGAGAGGTCTTGTGAAATGTGGATCTAAGGAGTGATCTTGTAAAATGTGGATCTGAGGAAAGATCTTGTGAAATGTGGATCTAAGGAGAGGTCTTGTACAATGTGGATCTATGGAGAGGTCTTGTGAAATGTGGATCTTATTGGAGGGGTCTTAGAAAATGTGGGTCTCACAGGAGGGGTTTTTATTTTTATACAATGTGGGTTTACCGGTAGGGTTCTTGTGCAATGTGGGTCTCAAGGAAGGGCTCTTATGCAATTTTGCTCTCACTGGAGGGTCGTCTTATTCAATGTGGTTTTCAAAGTAGGGGTCTTCATATACAATGTGGCGCTCACACGAGGGGTTTTCTTATAAATTGTTGGTCTCACAGGAGGGGCATTGTATAATGTGGGTCAAACAGGAGGGATCTTGTACAATGTACCATCTCACAGGATGGGTATTGTACAATATTGTTCTCACAGAAGGTGGGTCATGTACAAATTGTTCTTGTTCTCTAACAGGATGGGGCATGTACAATTTTGATCTCACAGGATGGGGCATGTACAATTTTGTTCTAACAGGATGGGGCATGTACAATTTTGTTCTAACAGGATGGTGTATGTACAATTTTGTTCTAACAGGATGGTGTATGTACAATTTTGTTCTAACAGGATGGGGCATGTACAATTGTGTTCTAACAGGATGGTGTATGTACAATTTTGTTCTAACAGGATGGGGCATGTACAATTTTGTTTTAACAGGATGGTGTATGTACAATTTTGTTCTAACAGGATGGGGCATGTACAATTTTGTTCTAACAGGATGGTGTATGTACAATTTTGTTCTAACAGGATGGTGTATGTACAATTTTGTTCTAACAGGATGGGGCATGTACAATTTTGTTCTAACAGGATGGGTCATATACAATTTGTTCTCACAGGATGGGTCATGTACAATTTTGATCTCACAGGATGGGGCATGTACAAATTTGTTCTCACAGGATGGGTCATGTACAAATTTGTTCTCACAGGATGGGGCATGTACAAATTTGTTCTCACAGGATGGGTCATGTACAAATTTGTTCTCACAGGATGGGGCATGTACAAATTTGTTCTCACAGGATGGGTCATGTACAAATTTGTTCTCACAGGATGGGGCATGTACAAATTTGTTCTCACAGGATGGGTCTTGTACAATGTGGGTCTCACAGGATGGGTCATGTACAAGTTTGTTCTCACAGGATGGGGCATGTACAAGTTTGTTCTCACAGGATGGGTCTTGTACAATGTGGGTCTCACAGGATGGGTCATGTACAATTTTTTTCTCACAGGATGGGTCTTATATAATGTGGGTTTCACAGAAGGAGTCTTGTACAGTTTTGTTCTCAAGGGAGGGGTATTGCATAATGTGGATCTCACAGAAAGGGTCTTGTACAAAGTTGTTCTCACAGTAGGTGTCTTGTACAATGTTGTTCTCACGGCAGGGGTCTTGCACAATGTGGGTCTCACAGTAGGGGTCTTGTACAATGTTGTTCTCACGGCAGGGGTCTTGCACAATGTGGGTCTCACAGTAGGTGTCTTGTACAATGTTGTTCTCACGGCAGGGGTCTTGCACAATGTGGGTCTCACAGTAGGGGTCTTGTACAATCATGTATAAACCTTAGAGACTACACTAACGATGTAGCAAACAAAACCTAGATTTGTAAGAGCCAGTATTTTGTCTAACGTAACATATGATTATGATGTACAACGCTGCTATTGTTCTATATTTATGGGGACCTAAAGACAGATTATCTAAATATAATAGAGACTTATCACTTCTCTCATTTATCTCTTTCTCTGTGTGTATTGGCTCTTTCCTGTAGCTCAATTCTTTCAATTGCCTATGTTCCCTCTAACTTACACCTCTCTTTTTGTGTAGGTTCGCTCCAGTTTGTGTCTTTCTTTACGTCTATTCTCTAAGTTCATTCTACTTATGCCTTTCTTTACGTGAACTGTCTCTAGTTTAACTCTTTGTTGTATGTGTATTGCCTATTCCCTCTAGCTCATGCCTTTCTATGTGAATTGCCTATATTCATTTCTGCTTCATGCTCCCGTTTTGTGTAGGTTGGCTGTAGTTTATGTCTTTCTCTATGTGTATTGTCTAGATTCAATCTACTTATATTGTCTATGTTCTCTCTAGTTTGTCTTTCCTGGTGTGTATTCCCTATATGTCACATAAGGCAAGTTGTTATACCGCAACGTCGAATTGTTTAATATCTATTTTCACCCTACAGCTGTAACCACATTTTTGTTTTACGTTTTGTTATTTTCCCTACTGCTTTAGCGCGCAGCCCATGTTCAGTTCCCTCAATACAAACCCCGATGTGTTTGCTGCAATGTAAGCATTTATGTTTGATTGTAACCTGTAGAGGATAATAATGTTCTCAGTTTGATTTGCGAATAATTATTTCAGGACGGTATCTGTTACTTCCATTTTTTTTTTACTCGAAGTTTCTACACTCACAACGTTCTTGACAAGCGAAATAAATATTGTGTTCATGACATGGGTATTCGACCGTGAAAACCAACTAACCATCTTTCACGTGTGACTAAACGCTATTGACTGCATTACTTGCATTCTCCATGTTATTCTAATGTATTATGTATGCTTATTTCTCCCTTAGAAATAGAAAAGGTTTAGCCATAGTTAACATTGGGTGTTATAGCTCTATGTTCCATGTATTGAATTTCGATAAGCGTGATTGGTTAATAAGATTAGTCTAATATCAAGTTATCTTGCTATAAATAAATATCAACTTTATTATCTAGTTTATCCTTTGTGTTATCAGATAAATGGTACACAGCAGTTTGACGTTGATGATTTAATTGTTTTTATTTAGCCAGGGTTTTTTTCAAAATATTGGTACACAGTAATTTAACAGTTGTTTCACCAAAATATTGGTACACAGTAATTTAACAGTTGTTCATCGAAATCTTGGTACACAGTAATTTATACAATTGTCGTATCAAAATTTTGGTACACAGTAATTTAACAATTGTTTTATCAAAATTTTGGTACACAGTAATTTAACAACTGTTTTATCAAAATTTTGGTACACAGTAATTTAACAATTGTTTTATCAAAATATTGGTACACAGTAATTTATCAATTGTTTTATCAAAATACTGGTACACAGTAATTTAACAATTGTTTTATCAAAATATTGGTACACAGTAATTTAACAGTTGTCTTATCAAAATAACAAGGCAACTTGTTTGTTATTTTTTTTAATTTGTGGAATATCTTTTGTATAAGACAAATTATGCATGATGGGTTTTCGTTGTTGTTGGTATTTTAATTGTTTTTACTACCGTTTTACCAAAATAAATGGTATATGATGGATTATTATTAACTCTTTCCTTACGTCTCACCGCATAATGCGCCACTCTCATTTTGATTAACTATCATCATCAAACCCGAGTGCGGGACTTGCTGAGGAGGGGATCTGAGCACCTATGGACATGTTCGGAACGTAATGATGATGACCCGCCAATAACTCAATAACTCAAACCGTATTCCTTTTACATGTCTTTATCAACTTGGTATTGGTAAAATCTAATTCCTTGTTCAATTATATCAAAATTCAATTCATATATAATATATGAGATAAATATAAATACGTATATTGATTTTAAAAACAAGGACAATTTTGTCTTTGAAATCTCTTTCGCTGCTTTGATAAAAATTTCCGTACGGAAAGAGTTGAAGCTTTTTTTTTTAAAATTTAGCGAACACTTCAACAAATAAATTAAACATGTTGTTTTGGTGGGGATAGAATGCCTACGATGAATATTTGTTTGTGCATGGAGAATTACAAATAGCGAAGTAAGATAAATGAGTTGAAGCAACACCAGTGCTGGATCATATCAATAAACTATAGATCCAATGGCTTATAAATAGTAAACGATCACAACCAGACAGTTCTTTGGTTATGAAAGGCACCAGTATCACTGCAAACGAATTAAAATCCATAATTGCTCAAACCGCTCGTGACAGTGGAATCATCTGAATTACTAACTCATCTCCCAAACAAAGAAAGGTTACTGTAGTCCCCATCATAGCAGTCTCAGCACACGCCAAAAGACATAAGGCGAAACTGCACAAAAAGTGAGCACAGTCAACCGTTCCCTGCCATACGATATCATCATTCATCGTAAACAATTGGAATATCGAAACATGATCAAAACGGATGGGACACAGTTCACGGTGTGCACGGAGCACCTAACTCAGCAACTCATTCAAGCCGGATTTGGAATATGAGGAAACTGCAAACAAGGAACACTTTCATACATAGCCTTCAACGGTTCCTGCCGCCTATCCACCATATTGACCTAAAGTTCACGTCCTCCTGAAAATGATGATCGTCACATAATTTTTTTAAATGTATAGCGCTTGATGGTGTTAGGACATCGTTTTTGACTTCATTTCCGAATATATAAAACACAGTCGTCGGATTGTCCTCGTCACACATCAAATAGACCGTAAGATTAGCGTATGGCCGGTCTAGGGATATACGATGAGCCATTATGACGACGTAGCATCCCTCTGATACTTTCATACAAGATGTGATGGTCGGTTATTCAATCTCGTAAGACTAAAAGCAAAGTAAAATAACGGACATATAAGTTTTAGAGATATGTTATTTGCTGACGACTCTGCATTTGTCACGCAAAGTCAGGAAGAACTCCAGAGCGTGATACATGTTTTTCATATGCCTGCAGGGACTTAAGCCTCACAATAAGTGTGTAGAGAACTAATATACTCGGTCAGGACGTCGAAACAGCACCTTCCATCTTTATCGACAATAACAGACTTGTGCCAATATATCTACCCGGGGTCCATTATCAATGACAAGCCATCTTTTGATAAGGAAACTGAAACCCGTTTTGGTAAAGTATCTACCACGTCCGCCCGTCTTTCTAGGCGCGCTTAGCACAACAGCAAACTGACAACTACAACAAAGGCTGCACTTTGCAACGTCTGCATCATTAGTATCTTTTTATATGGCAGCAAATTATGGACAACGTATACAAACCAAGAGATAAGGCTAAATGCATTTCATATGCGATGCCAGCGTCGTATTCTTGATAGCACCTAGAAGGCCAAAGGGACAAACGTGGACGTCTTCACTTGCACAGGGCTCCCGAACATCTACACGCTGCTCAAACAACGTAAGTTACGTTGGCTTGGCAACACACCGTATGAAAGAGGGCCGCATACCAAAAAGATATAATTTATGGGCAACTTGCAGATGACAAGGAAACGTGGGGGCGCCCAAAACTCAGATTTATAGACGGGTGTAAACGTGAACTCAGAACATAAACTCTGCAGCCTGGGAAGAAATAACTGCAGACAGCAATCTTTGGAAACACACTCTAAAGCTTAAACTCAAGAAAGAAACACACAGATCCATAAAAAAGGAGAATACGCGGCGAAATAAAGGGAACAAAATAACATTTCTAGGAGAGCTGAAGAATCCATAGTCAACTATGACTGACGGAGCCTACTATAGTCAACTATGACTGACGGAGGCTACTACAGTCAACTATGACTGACGGAGGCTACTACAGTCAACTATGACTGACGGAGGCTACTACAGTCAACTATGACTGACGGAGGCTACTACAGTCAACTATGACTGACGGAGGCTACTATAGTCAACTATGACTGACGGAGGCTACTATAGTCAACTATGACTGACGGAGGCTACTATAGTCAACTATGACTGACGGAGGCTACTACAGTCAACTATGACTGACGGAGGCTACTACAGTCAACTATGACTGACGGAGGCTACTACAGTCAACTATGACTGACGGAGGCTACTACAGTCAACTATGACTGACGGAGGCTACTATAGTCAACTATGACTGACGGAGGCTACTATAGTCAACTATGACTGACGGAGGCTACTACAATCAACTATGACTGACGGAGGCTACTACTACTGGGGACCGAGGGGCACAAACATCACGGTCTTGCTGTAAACTAGCGACACAACGCATCCACGCCAAATTAACGAGTGAAAGAAGAGAAGAAGTGTAAGTAGAAGCGTAAGAGAAGAAGCGTAAGAGAAGAAGCGTAAGAGAAAAAGTGTAAGAGAAGAAGCGAAAGAGAAGAAGCGAAAGAGAAGAAGCGAAAGAGAAGAAGGTAAAGAGAAGAAGCGTAAGAGAAGAAGCGTAAGAGAAGAAGCGTAAGAGATGAAGTGTAAGAAAAGAAGCGAAAGAAAAGAAGCGAGAGAGAAGAAGCGTAACAGAAGAAGCGTAAGAGTAGAATCGTAAGTGAAGAAGTGTAAGAGAAGAAGCATAAGAGAAGAAGCGTAAGAGAAGGAGCGTAAGAGAAGAAGCCTAAGAGAAGAAGCGTAAGAGAAAAAGTGTAAGAGAAGAAGCGTAAGAGAAGAAGTGAAAGAGAAGAAGCGTAAGAGAAGAAGTGTAACAGAAGAAGCGTAAGAGAAGAAGCGTAAGAGAAGAAGCGTAAGAGAGGAAGCATATGAGAGGAAGCGTATGAGAGGAAGCGTAAGAGAAGAAGCGTAAGAGAAGAAGCGTAAGAGAAGAAGCGTAAGAGAAGAAGCGTAAGAGAAGAAGCGTAAGAGAAAAAGCGTAAGGGAGGAAGTGTAAGAGAAGAAGTGTAAGAGAAGAAGCGTAAGAGAAGAAGCGTAAGAGAAGAAGCGTAAGAGAAGAAGTGTAAGAGAAGAAGCGTAAGAGAGGAAGCGTAAGAGAAGAAGTGTAAGAGAACAAGCGTAAGAGAACAAGCGTAAGAGAACAAGCGTAAGAGAAGAAGCGTAAGAGAACAAGCGTAAGGAAAGAAGCGTAAGGGAAGAAGTGTAAGAGAAGAGGCATAAGAGGAGAAGCGTAAGAGAAGAAGCGTAAGAGAAGAAGCGTAAGAGAAGAAGCGTAAGAGAAGAAGTGTAAGAGAAGAAGCGTAAGAGAAAAAGCGTAAAGGAAGTAGTGTAAGAGAAGAAGCGTAAGAGAAGAAGTGTAAGAGAAGAAGTGTAAGAGAAAAAGCTTAAGGGAAGAAGTGTAAGAGAGGAGAAGAAGTGTAAGAGAAAAAGCGTAAGAGAAGAAGCGTAAGAGAAGAAGCGTAAGAGAAGAAGCGTAGAGAAGAAGCGTAGAGAAGAAGCGTAGAGAAGAAGCGTAAAGGAAGAAGCGTAAAGGAAGAAGCGTAAGAGAAGAAGCGTAAGAGAAGAAGCGTAAGAGAAGAAGCGTAAGAGAAGAAGCATAAGAGAAGAAGCGTAAGAGAAGAAGCGTAAGAGAAGAAGCGTAAGAGAAGAAGCATAAGAGAAGAAGCGTAAGAGAAGAAGCGTAAGAGAAGAAGCGTAAGAGAAGAAGCGTAAGAGAGGAAGCGTAAGAGAAGAAGCGTAAGAGCAGAAGCTTGAAGATAAATGGTAGCACGTTCCTATGAAGCCGAATGTAGATGTGCTCATCATCATCATCATCATCATCATCATCATCGAGTGCCGTCTCCGCAACAAAGGTTGGCTACCATGGAGCGCCATTCCGCTCTGTCTCTGCTTTGATGGTGCAGGTTGTCATAGGCTGATTTATCCATTTTTTTTATGTTACTTGTCCTTGGTAGGGAGCCGCGATAGCTCAGTGGTTAGTGAACTGGACTACCACGGACAAGGGATAGGGTTCGATCCCAACCGACGGCTTCCGGGTTCACCCAGCCTTAAATGGGTACCGGATTTTTTTCTGGGAAACTAAAGTAGCAAGGGCGTAATACTGAACACATTACCCCAATAATCATGTGCTGAAGGTCTGTAACATATAGGGTCACTAACACCATATTTTTCTATACGCCACTTGGCGTGACAGGGGTACTTTACTTTTTTTTTACTTGTTCTTGGTGGCTCTCTGCCTCTTTTACGTTGTATTTTCCCCTCCAGGATTACTGTCATTAGGCTGTTTTGTCTTAACATGCAACAAAATTCAAATTTGTCTTGTTTGAATTGTGTTTAGTAGTTCTCTTTTCATTTTTAGTTGTTTTAAGACTTCGTCGTTTGTTTTCTTTTCCTTCCATCCAATTCTACCTATTCTTCTATATATCCACATTTCGAAGGCTTCAATTCTCTGTTCTGTTTTCTTGTCTAATGTCCATGTTTCTGCACCATATAGGAATATTGAGAAGATGTAACATTTTGCTATTCTTAGTTTTAGCCCTGGTGTTGTTTGTTTTGATGTTAGTATGTTCTACATGACATTAAAATTACTTTTTGCCATTCCTATTCTTTTGTTTATTTCAGTTGTACATTTTCCATCACTGGTTATAGTATGTCCAAGGTAGTTGTAGTTCTGAACTGTCTCCAGATGTATTCCTTCAATTTTGATATCCACCTGTAGGTTTTGAGTATTTCCTTTGTTTATGATCATAGTTTTAGTCTTTTTGATATTCATATCTAGTCCATATTTTTTGCTTATCATGTTTATTCCATTATGTAATTGTTGTAGATCTTTAGGATTTTCTGCTAGTAGTACAGTATCATCAGCATATCTTAGGTTATTGGTTATCTTTCAATTAATTTGTAGACCTGGCATCTCTATGATTTTTTTAAAGATTTACTCAGTGTATAGATTGAACAAGCTTGGTGATAGGATGCGTCCCTGTCTTACTCCTCTTTTTATATCAATTGGTGTAGAGTTCTCTTTGTTATATTTTATTATTGCTGTTTGCTCCCAGTATAGATTACATATTAGTCGTATGTCCATGTCATCTAGATGTATCTCTTTTAGATGTGCTCAGGAAAAAACAATTAAACGGTAAATAAATTAAAGTACCATGTGACGTGGTAGCCGCGATAGCTCAGTGGTTAGTGAACTGGACTACAAAGGACAAGTGGTAGGGTTCGATCCCAACCGATGGCTTCCGGGCTCACCCAGCCTTAAATGGGTACCGGATTTTTTAATGAGAAAGTAAAGTGGCACGGGCGTAATACCGACCACATTACCCCAAAAACATGTGCGGAAGGTCTGTAAAATTTACGGTCACAAACACCATAAGGCGCTGTTTCCATAACAATACGTTTTACAATGACAGCTTGTCAAGCCATCGATCAACCTCATTAGTCGCCTCTTACGACATGTGATTTTAGAGCAGTGATCTCTGCAATATGTGCCAATTTGGCACGCAAGGTTTCTGTTTTTGAGATTGTGGTTCTGCCCTATGTGCCGTCTTCGGCTCGAAAGGACAATAGATAGAACACCATATTCCCTAGACGCCACTTAGCGTGACGGGGCTCTTTCCTTTTTTTTTTTTTAACCACGTGACGTCTCAAACAAGGAATATAATGGTAGTGCCCACAGATAATTTCACCTGTCGTAAGTTTTCGGTGATGAGTCCAACATGACGGCATGCCGTGTTTTAATGTCACAGAAAAAATGTCCGGCACTAATTTATGTTTAGGTGAACCGAGGAGCTGGTCGATGGAATGAACTCTACTGTTTGTTGACTTTTGTTGTTCACTTTTATCTACGACATCTTCGCGCCAAATTTTTAAATCAGAATTTGGGAAACTTAAAGATATTTTCTCTGCAGAAAAATATACATACATACACATACAGAACTAAAATGCCACTAAAAGACTTAAACAAGCGACTGTGATTACAATAGATTACCGATAATCGATATTATATAAGTCTCCACTGTACGGCTTCATATTAATAACTTGCTTGTCAGAGTCTGAATAGACTAATAAATAATGGTTGAGAAAGATATCAATGTTAATAGTTGGGGAAGGAAGGGTAACCCACACGTCTGAAGGGAGACAATTACAAAGTTATGCAACTTGCATGTAACAAACAAATGCATAATTTCATCAAATAGCCTACCCAGAAAGGGATCATCTCTCTTAAAGCTACCAGTGTGAATGTATATGTGTTTTTTGTTGTTGGTTTTTTTTTGCTCAGTCCACGGCTGTTTGTTTTCATCTCAAAGTGGCAAATGAAGTTCTAATATTATAAATTTTGCAAAAATTCTTCCTCTTCCTTTTTCTTCTTTTTTCTATTTTTACTTCTTCTTCCTTTTTTCCTTCTGCATCATCAACGCTCAAACCCTGTGATAACCCGAACTTGACCCGTTGTCCTGTTTCATGATGGAGGGGATAGAACAACGCCACGACACACAATAAGCTGGTCCTATGGTCGGTATAAACGTGTATGTCCTGATTTTCCCCTGAAGCTGCGCCGTGACTGACACACTCAGTTTTTTCAGCAGGATAGATCTAGGTATTGTATGGCCCTTTCCGTCTTGTCAGGCGGTCTAGTGGAGGCTATTATGTATTTTTGTGAGGCTTTGTTTTTGTCGAACGGCTTCTCTCGTGGCTAATTCTACCAATGTTTGACAAACACACACGGCCACAGAATGAACAAGTCAGGCCCACTGATCCACAGGGTTTTCCATCCTATTTCATGAGTCTTTTCTCTTCTAAGTTTTGTCTTAGCACTGTCTCAAATGATGTTATACCATTCCTTATACATGCTCTCCATGATATGCGATCACTTGTCAGATATTCCCAGTCATGTACAAAGAAGTAGAAGTCATTCAGAGATGATTTACATATATCTCTATATCGCAGTTTAGGTCTGTCGATTTGTCCTTTACGGCGTATTAGTTCACCGTTTAGTATTAAATCTAGGTATGACATATGAGGTTTCCTTCTCGTTTGCAGCATTCGAGAATGAAGCTTTTCTGAACCTCTATCCATTCTTTAAATTGATATTTTCATGAAGCTGTTCTAAACCTTCATCCATTCTTCAAATTGATATTTTCATGAAGCTGTTCTGAACCTCCATACATTCTTCAAATTGATATTTTCATGAAGCTGTTCTGAACCTCAATCCATTCTTTAAATTGATATTTTCATGAAGCTGTTCTGAACCTCCATCCATTCTTCAAATTGATAATTTCATGAAGCTGTTCTGAAACTCCATCCATTTTTTAAATTGATATTTTCATGAAGCTGTTCTGAACCTCCATCAATTCTTCAAATTGATATTTTCATGAAGCTGTTCTGAACCTCAACCTATTCTTTAAATTGATATTTTCATGAAGCTGTTCTGAACCTCCATCCATTCTTCAAATTGATAATTTCATGAAGCTGTTCTGAAACTCCATCCATTTTTTAAATTGATATTTTCATGAAGCTGTTCTGAACCTCCATCAATTCTTTAAATTGATATTTTCATGAAGCTGTTCTGAAACTCTATCCATTCATAAATGGATATTTTCATGAAGCTGTTCTGAAACTCTATCCATTCTATAAATTAATGTTTTCATGAAGCTGTTCTGAAACTCCATCCATTCTTTAAATTGATATTTTCATGAAGCTGTTCTGAAACTCTATCCATTCATAAATGGATATTTTCATGAAGCTGTTCTGAAACTCCATCCATTCTATAAATTGAAATTTTCATGAAGCTGTTCTGAAACTCCATCCATTCTATAAATTGATATTTTCATGAAGCTGTTCTGAAACTCCATCCATTCTATAAATTGATATTTTCATGAAGCTGTTCTGAACCTCCATCAACTCTTTAAATTGACATTTTCGTGAAGCTGTTCTGAACCTCCATGAATTCTTTAAATTGATATTTTCGTGAAGCTGTTCTGAACCTCCCATCAACTCTTTAAATTGATATTTTCGTGAAGCTGTTCTGAACCTCCATCAACTCTTTAAATTGATATTTTCGTGAAGCTGTTCTGAACCTCCATCAACTCTTTAAATTGATATTTTCATGAAGAGGTTCCAATTGTTGACACCATACACAAAATGTACAATTTGCAGTTTCAGCAAATAGTTACCTGAGAAAATGATATTTAAGTTGATAATGCTGGTAACAAAACGATCAAAGATGGACAAATCTAAGAGTTGTTGGGGGATGTCAAAGCTGTTTATTCACTGCTACTTTAGTTTATGTATCTTAAAAAAAAAAAAAAAACTTTTTTCCGGTTAAAGATTAATTATTGTGCCCAGGAGATTCCCAAATTTGATCATCTTTGATCTTGTTGTTATGAACATTGACTAAAATCTATCTATTGTCCTTTCGAGCCGAAGACGGCACATAGGCAGTACCACAATCTTAAAAACAGAAACCTTGCGTGTCAAAATGACACATATTGCAGAGATCACTGCTTCCAAAATCTATGGCTGATTCCAAAACAATACTTTTTACAATGACAGCTTGTCAAGCCATAGATCAACCTCCTTAGTCGCCTCTTACGACATGCCTGGAAGGTCACAGTGTCACTATTCTTTACCCATAATGAGGCCCCAGTAACACACAGGACATTGACTAACATATCGTTTATAAATATTTACTTCAGCGAAAATTATTGAAAACTTTTCTACCGATGATGTCAACAAACTGAAACCACTTCCCTAACTTACCCGTCTCATGTGAATGAGGTGATGTACAAGTCTCCGCATGTTTTCATCCACTAACTTTCAAAATGTTCAATATTAGAACTAAAATGCCACTTTTAGATAAAAACAAACAACCGTGCAATATTCAGCCCGCACAATTTGGTAAATTCTGGGATACGTCTTCCTCTAAACGCTTGCAATATGTTATAATCAACATCATAATCATCATCAAGTACCGGGCCTGCAGGCATAGGTGATCATATCTCTTCACAACTTTCGATCTTGACAGTTATTTATCTATTCTATTGTCGACTTTCTGCAAAGCCATTCTTTTAAGCAGTCTGGTATCTTTTCTCTTTGCTTCTCTCTATCTCTTCGTCCCTCATTTGTCCACAATATTATAATAGGAAAAGTACATGTAATTTATCGTTCTGGGAACACACAAATGATTGAATTAACTAAAGTATCGGTGACATACAACTGTGAGTTATGTTGTCTATCTCAAAAAGCACAGTCTGTAGGAAAGAAATCGTTGATGTCTTCGTTCTATCATTTTCTGGCTCTCCCATTCTTCGTTTTCCATGAAGTATCTTCAATACTTTTCCCCCCGAAAGCTACTGCGTCCTTTGTATTTTCAACAAATAACAAGCTCTTGGCTTCGGACGCTCGATATTTTAATTTTGTTTGGATCCCAACCCTTTACAATTTGTGTCTTGGGTATAATCTCAGCCCGATGAAAACTCGTTTTAGCCTCGGTCTTCACAACTGATAGCGAGCTCCGTGTCAACTAGCGCACAATACATTTTCGTTCATACTCATATCAAAGCGATCTCGCATGATACGTTCTGGATCAAATACTGTAGCATGTTCTAGATAAAATACTGTAGTATGTTCTATTTAAAATACTGTAGCATGTTCTATATAAAATACTGTAGCATGTTCTAGATAAAATACTGTAGTACGTTCTGGATAAAATACTGTAGTACGTTCTGGATAAAATACTGTAGTACGTTCTGGATAAAATACTGTAGCATGTTCTATATAAAATACTGTAGCATGTTCTAGATAAAATACTGTAGCATGTTCTAGATAAAATACTGTAGTACGTTCTGGATAAAATACTGTAGCATGTTCTAGATAAAATACTGTAGTACGTTCTGGATAAAATACTGTAGTACGTCCTGGATAAAATACTGTAAGGGGTTAAGGCAAAGAAATGCAAATGAATGCATAAAAATGCGAAGCTGCAGTAAAGCTGAATATGAGAAAAAATTTAAAAATAAAAAAAAAATGGTATGTTAGAAGCTTTACGTGATAAGTGGACGACACAGACTAAACGACGTTTCGGCCCAATAGGCCTTCAGCAGGAACAAACAAGAAAAACACACACACAAAACTAATAACGAAACATTCACTGATACTTTACTCTGATACTTTAGTTTATGTAGTGTATATATTAAGTAATATGGATAAAATACTGTAGTACGTTCTGGATAAAATTTCTCTGGATAAAACTCGTTCTAGCCTCGGTCTTCACAACTAATAGCGAGCTCCGTGTCAACTAGCGCACAATACATTTTCGTTCATATTCATATCAAAGCGATCTCGCATGATACGTTCTGGATCAAATACTGTAGCATGTTCTAGACAAAATACTGTAGTACGTTCTGGATAAAATACTGTAGTACGTTCTGGATAAAATAATGTAGTACGTTCTAGATAAAATACTGTAGTACGTTCTAGATAAAATACTGTAGTACGTTCTGGATAAAATACTGTAGTACGTTCTAGATAAAATACTGTAGCATGTTCTGGATAAAATACTATAGCATGTTATAGATATAATACTGTAGCATGTTATAGATATAATACTGTAGCATGTTATAGATAAAATGCTGTAGTATGTTCTGGATAACATAATGTAGTATGTTCCGGATAAAATACTGTAGGCTGTTATATATATAATACTGTAGCATGTTATAAATATAATACTGTAACATGTTATAGATAAAATACTATAGTATGTTATATATATAATACTGTAGAATGTTCTAGATAAAATACTGTAGTAAGTTGTGGATAAAATACGTTATTGCATTCTGGATAAAATACTATATACGTTATGGATAAAAGTAGTAAAATACCCCCACGGTCGACCCAGCCGTTGGCAGAAATGGGTATCAGGGTATTACCCTGGGAAGGTGAGGAATGCTGCTTCGCATCGGAGTTTCGATGCTTGAGGCGACACTATACAGAAATCTCCGAACATTTCTAGATAGGCGGCCGAGCACATATGGGTGGAAACTCGCGTGCTAAGACGCCGGTTCATGTCTCGTACTTTACCTTACCTTTACCTAATTATAATTTGCCAAAACAGTTTTGTGATGCATGTTTTATTACTCTTATGCTAGAGGCTGTTTTATAACATAATATATAGACATCAACAAGTAGTATTTTGATAACATCCATAAAACGGTGTATACCGCAGCCATCTTCACTATTTACAAGAGTGAATATCGGAAGCGAATATTTTGAAATAAAATAAACTCAGACACAACTTACACAATATTGTTATATTAACGAAGAGAATATGAAATAAAAGGTTAAAAGACCAAGAGAAGTCGGACAAATAAATATAAAAGAGCAAGATTAATGGAGCTGAAAGCAGAATAGGGAGAAGAAGAGAAGAGAATCAATAGAAAACGAATAAGGGTGGGGGAACTTGCTAAATGAAGAAGATGATTAAGGAAAAATACAGAGGATGTGAAAAGAAATAAAAAGGCAAAATAAAGAGTGAGGGAAAAGGAAAATAAACTGTGTATGATGGGGAAGATTAGGAAGATGGGAAAGAAAAAGAATAATAACAACGAGATTTAAATGATTCAGACAAAGAAGTAATGGATATGGAGGTGAAATATGAGGAACAACAGGAAAATGAGAACGAATAGGAGAAAACAAGTGAAAACGAAAGCTGAGAGGAAGGATAGCAAGAAGTGGAAGGAAAAAAATACAAAAATACAAAAATATTATATCGAAAAAAAGAAGTAAGAGAATAGGAAAAAGACGAGAAACAAGTCGAAAGAGAATAAGAAAGAAATATTTAATTAAATATCAAAAATAAAAAGTGAGAGAACAGAGTATAGGAAAAAGATGAGACAGAAAGAACATTTTTTTTTTAAAGAAGAAAGGGAGTTGAAAGAGAATAAGTAAAAGAGGAAAAGGTAGAGAAGAGTGAATTTGAAAGGAAAAGAAAAAACAAGAAAACATGAAAAATGAAAAGGATATAAGGATAGAAATATGGCGGGAATCAGACTAAAAGACAAGGGAAAGAAACAAAAATTGAATCTTGTAATCTTATTCATCAAATGTAAGAGGGAAAAAAAGTATTTTTGATGTTTTTAAGTAAAAAAAGAAACACGAACTATTATATATATATATATATATACAAATAAAACACATGTCAAGTTAAAAGAAAACTAATAACGGAAACAGATGGTGAAGAAACATTAGTTCAAATGAAATGAAAGTCAGTAAATAAACAAGTGGGTGTCATGAATGCGCTGCACAAAGCAAACGGAAATTGTGAAAAAAAAATAAACAATGAGGTGATACTGACCTTAATGTCACAGGATCGGCATCAGTCGGTAGCTAGTAGACACACACGCTCTCTCTCCTCTCTCTCTCTCTCTCTCTTTTTGCGATCAAGACTCAATCAGAGTAGGATTCCAGACTCTCTTATGAACTAGTAGACTCTCTCTCTCTCTCTCTCTCTCTCTCTCTCTCTCTTTGCGATCAAGACTCAATCAAAGTAGGATTCCAGAATCTCTCATGAGCTGATAGACTCTCTCTCTCTCTCTCTCTTTCTCTCTCTCTTTCTGTCTGCGATCAAGACTCAATCAGAGTAGAATTCCAGACTCTCTCATGAGCTAGTAGACTCTCTCTCTCTCTCTCTCTTTGTGACCAAGACTCAATCAAAGTAGGATTCCAGAATCTCTCATGAGCTGATAGACTCTCTCTCTCTCTCTCTCTGTGATCAAGACTCAATCAGAGTAGGATTCCAGACTCTCTTATGAGCTAGTAGACTCTCTCTCTCTCTCTCTCTCTCTCTCTCTCTCTCTCTTTGCGATCAAGACTCAATCAAATTAGGATTCCAGAATCTCTCATGAGCTGATAGACTCTCTCTTTCTCTCTCTCTCTCTCTCTCTGCGATCAAGACTCAATCAGAGTAGGATTCCAGACTCTCTCATCAGCTAGTAGACTCTCTCTCTCTCTCTCTGCGATCAAATTTCAATCAAAGTAGGATTCCAGACTCTCTCATGAGCTAGTAGACTCTCTCTCTCTCTCTCTCTCTCTCTTTGCGATCAAGAATCAAAGTAGGATTCCAGAATCTCTCATGATCTGATAGACTCTCTCTCCCTCTCTCGCTCTGCGATCAAGACTCAATCAGAGTGGGATTCCAGACTCTCTCATGAGCTAGTAGACTCTCTCTCTGCGATCAAGACTCAATAAGAGTAGGATTCCAGACTCTCTCATGAGCTAGTAGACTCAAGAATAAGATTTCGCAGTTTCTGGTTCATTCTTGATGTCCCTGCTCATTAGGGTTCGCCATTGTGATTCTAGTGATAACTGACCACACCTCGGACAGGTACTTCAGGGAAGTGGGATTATTTGTGTTCTTTTCAGATAGTCTAGCAATATCGTGATGTAGTATTCTTGCTTATGCATCTATATATTTGCGTTGTCTATTATTCCTCACGAAAACCTACTGAGCTAGCTGCAAAGTCGCTCCGCTACCCATCTACTGAAAGATGTGTACTAGAAGAGGCCATAGAGTAACATTGCAGAGATGAACAAGCAGGTTTTAGGGAAAAACAGGTCATGTGTTGATCAAACAACTACCTTGCGTATAATAGTTGAACAAAGCTTAGAACTACAGTTCACACTTTATATTGAATTCATAGATAACGAAAAGGCATTTGATAGTTTAGGTAGGAATGTTTTGGAAGTTGCTGAGTCTTTACGGAATCCCCATAAAGTTTATTAACCTGATAAGAACAATGTATGAATGAATGAAATGTAGTGTTCTGCACGAAGGGCAGGTTACATAAGCATTTTAAATAAGAACAGGAGTAAGGCAGGGATGCCTTCTATCTCCATTTCTCTTTCTGCTGGCCATAGATTAGATTATGAAAATAACTCAGAACAACAGAAATGGAATCCAGTGGTCACTGAACAAGCAAATTGATGACTTATACTTTGCTGATGACATAGCTCTCCTATCACATAATCAGAAACAGATGTAGGATAAAATGAGCATACTTGATGAGAGATCACAACAGAGATACGATCAAAATTATGAAAATTAATGCAGTTGGCAATAATCAAATAACAATTGGCGAAATACCTCTACTAGACGTGAAAGCTTACATATATCTGGGCAGTAATGTAGACAAAGAGGGGGGAACAGAAAAGGATACCAAAATAAGGATATCAAAAGCAAGAGGAGCATTTGTTGCACTGGGAAACGTAGGGAAATCCAAATAAATTATGTTAA
The DNA here is from genome assembly GCA_032433765.1 of Megaustenia siamemsis. Taxonomy (NCBI): domain Eukaryota; kingdom Metazoa; phylum Mollusca; class Gastropoda; order Stylommatophora; family Ariophantidae; genus Megaustenia; species Megaustenia siamemsis. The sequence continues at coordinate 42,753,807 of JAVIAB010000088.1, forward strand.
ATGCACAAACAAAATTGTCAACTGTCAATTGTTAAGTCAGTCCTATTATATGGCTGTGAAACATGGAGAGCAACAAAATTGACAATCATGAAGATACAGACCTTCTTAATGGATGCTTGCGCAGAATAAAAGGATGTAAATGGCAGGGCATAATCACTAATACAGAATTATGGAAATGTACCAGTCAAATACCAGCGGATAAAGAGATACAACGAAGACAATGACGCTGGATAGGATACACACTGGGAAAGCCAACTGAAAGTATTACACAACAGGCCCTTTTTTGGAATCCCCCAAGAAAATAGACAAAGAGGAAGACCAAAATATACTTGGGGAAGACAGAAGCAGAGATGAAAATGACAGAGAAGACATGGAATTATCTTAAAAGATGGACAAGAAACAGAACGGCTTGGAATGTATTTGTTGAATACCTATGCTCCATGGAGAGTTGAAAGATAAGAAGAAGAAGAAGGAGTAGAAGAAGAAATAAGAACGATGTAGAAAACGGTCATTGTTCGGCTGTAAATAAATAGTCGCAGTAAAGATAATTGTAAAATATGCCACAGTAAGGCTATTTAACCAAAACTTTTTACAGTAAAGATAATTGTAAAATATGCCACAGTAAGGCTATTTAACCAAAACTTTTTACAGTAAAGATAATTGTAAAATATGCCACAGTAAGGCTATTTAACCAAAACTTTTTACAGTAAAGATAATTGTAAAATATGCCACAGTAAGGCTATTTAACCAAAACTTTTTACAGTAAAGATAATTGTAAAATATGCCACAGTAAGGCTATTTAACCAAAACTTTTTACAGTAAAGATAATTTTAAAATATGCCACAGTAAGGCTATTTAACCAAAACTTTTTACAGTAAAGATAATTTTAAAATATGCCACAGTAAGGCTATTTAACCAAAACTTTTTACAGTAAAGATAATTTTAAAATATGCCACAGTAAGGCTATTTAACCAAAACTTTTTACAGTAAAGATAATTTTAAAATATGCCACAGTAAGGCTATTTAACCAAAACTTTTTACAGTAAAGATAATTGTAAAATATGCCACAGTAAGGCTATTTAACCAAAACTTTTTACAGTAAAGATAATTGTAAAATATGCCACAGTAAGGCTATTTAACCAAAACTTTTTACAGTAAAGATAATTTTAAAATATGCCACAGTAAGGCTATTTAACCAAAACTTTTTACAGTAAAGATAATTTTAAAATATGCCACAGTGAGGCTATTTAACCAAAACTTTTTACAGTAAAGATAATTTTAAAATATGCCACAGTGAGGCTATTTAACCAAAACTTTTTACAGTAAAGATAATTTTAAAATATGCCACAGTGAGGCTATTTAACCAAAACTTTTTACAGTAAAGATAATTTTAAAATATGCCACAGTAAGGCTATTTAACCAAAACCTTTTACAGTAAAGCTTCAACTTCTTATTCACCTCAAAAGCCATTTGTGTTGGGCTGTAGTTCGTACCTTACAACCTAGTGCACTCAACTCGAGCGTACATTTGGCACACATCGGCATTTTGTTTCCCTAGGGTGGTAGCCTTTGTTTTGTCTTGGCATTTTTCCGATTCGTCTGGGTATTAACTTTGGTTCTCCTACGTTAGCAGTTTTACAGCTTTAACCATTATGTCACATCCGGGTTTCTATCAAAATATTATTTTTCCTGGATTGTCCGCCAGGACTATCATGTTCCTCCTTCATACCTGTTTTATTAAATGGGTTGTCTCACTGTAAACATTTGTATCTCCCTTTATGTTCCTTTTCTCACCCCCCCCCCCGCCCCCCATGAGTAAATAGTAAATAGTAAAGTCGTGGTGGAGCATTATTTTATGTATCATCATCATCAAGTATCATGAATGCTGCACGATGTGATCGTGTCTCTGATTGGAAATTGTTTATTTTTAAATCAATTGTACTGTGGACGTTTCAATATGTCATTCCCCGGCGTGTCTCACTTGCTACAGAACCCGGTATTTCCTTAAAAATTCTTAAAGAAATGACGATATGCCAGGTTTGAACACTAGATGCAAGAACAACAACAAAAATAATCTCTACTAAGACGAAATGTGTTAGACGAATGACAGGAAACTGCATGAGAGATAAGATCAGAAAACAAGAACCGAGAAAAAAATCTTGGAATAACCCACGCAATATAATATATAATGAAACAACAGATAAAATGGTTTGCCCACGTTACAAGGCAGAAAGATCAAAACACAACGGGCCTTCAATAAATATTGCGAGAACACCAGACCAAAAGACCGACAGCGAAAATCATGGATTGACGGAATATTAGAAACACAAGTAAACATAACAGAAGCAGAGGCGAACAGAGGAGCAAAAGACCGCAAATTATATCTCCCTTCGACACTGAAAGGCAGATGAGGAATTGAAAGAAGAAGAAGTAGACAAATGAAGATATTGCGACGAAATTTGAACAGGAGCACGTTCATTGAGTGAAAAATGAAAGGAAATGTGTCCGTAGTTTGTGTGTGTGTGGCGGCTAATTGTTGAGAAACGCCTGCCTGACCTGCCTCTCTGCTGATCTGTTATTTGACTGAGGATGCCTACACAATACATTTGTTGATGGTGACTGTTAGTGTACAGTATATGTGAGATTACACAGGGTAGCTGGAAAATGTGTTGGTGTACTCTGCATGAGACAGTGTTTAGCGGTATAATTGTAAAGAAATGCCGTATTTGGTAAAGAGTGGGCAATCTGTCTGTTATCTGGTAGTTTTCCTCTGGTAATCGGTGATGGATAGTGGATATACATTATGAAACGACGGTGTACAAATATATATACATACATATACATATATATATATATATATATACGCTATGTAACAGTGGTGTCAGCGGCTAAAATACAAAGAAACAACGGTGCAAACGAATTGAATCAGCAATATACAATAAAAACACGTTACACAACAGCAGAATAAAATAAAACACGTTACTGAACAACAGGGTAAAATAAAACACATTACAGAACAGTAGAGTAAAATAAAACATATTACAGAAAAGTAGTGTAAAATTAAACATATTACAAAACAGTAGTGTAAAATGGAACACAATACGGAACAGCAGTGTAAAATAAAAATTATTACAGAGCATCATCATCATCATCATTGAGTGCCGTCTCCGCATCGAAGGTTGGCTACCATGGAGCGCCATTCCACTCTATGTCTTGCTTTGATGGTGCAGATTGTCATAGGCTGACTTGTCCATCTTTTGATGTTACTCGCTCATGTTAGTCTTGGTCTGCCTCTGCCTCTTTTACCTTGTATTTCCCCTTCCAATATCATTTTTATTAGACTGTTGTGTCTTTTAACATGACCAAAAAATATTATTTGTCTTGCTCTAATTGTGTTTAGTAGTAGTTTTTTCATTTTTAGTTTGTTTAAAACTTCCTCATTTGTTTTTTTTTCCTTTCCATCCAATTCTTCCTATTCTTCTATAAATCCACATTATTACAGAGCAGCAGTGTAAAATAAAACACGTTACAAAAAAGCAGTGTAAAATAAAACACGTTACAGAACAGCAATATAAAGTAAACACATTACTGAACAGCAGTGTAAAGTAAACACATTACAGAACAGCAGTATAAAGTTACATTACAGAACAGCAGTGTAAAGTAAACACATTACTGAACAGCAGTATAAAGTAAACACATTACAGAACAGCAGTGTAAAGTAAAATATATTACAAAACAGCAGTATGAAAGAGAGTGAGCCAGGAAACAACACATGAAAGGACACAAAATAACAGGGAACATGCAAGCAGGAATAAAGAAATGTAAATTTACAAAATGTTAAAACAGAAAAAAAAAGAATGAAAATGCAAACCTGCAATAAGAGAAAAAAATTAAAGCAATAAATCTAAATGAATTTGTCTTGTTTCATTTGATCATCTTGAAACGTGCTGAATTTGTATGTTTCTATCTCAGGTCAAAATGTATCCCATTGCTTCATACACAATATCATATATGTTATATACGCGAAATAGCGCATTTTTCGTGACAATTCACATAAGCTAACGGAACCATTTTGTTTACAATCTTTCTATGAGGTAGTAACATTAAATCTGCATAGGGCTTGTATAATTCCAATAGCAACATATGGTTGTGAATCATGGACAATCTCGTACACAATAAAGAAGAAAATGTGTTCATTAGAAACAAAATGCCAGATAAAATCCTTCCTAAATACCTTGGATAATAACAAAGAATGAATTCATATTAAAAGTGTTAATAAATGACAAGAACTGGCTTATAATTAACATTTTATAGACGATGTTTAAAATACTACAACCACGTCAAAAGACACATCGAGCTGGAAATGAAAAGGAGAAATAAACAATATATATATATATATATATACAGCAGCTGCAGGGTCAGAACAGCAACAGGCTACACAGACCACTTCGAAGTTAGATCAGGTGTAAGACAGGGGTGCGTACTATCCCCCCTACTGTTTATTACATACATGGACCATATATGCAAGCTAGCCAACCCATCAGAGACAGAGGAGATCAACGAGCTTCTATTTGCAGACGACCAGGCACTAATACATGAAACAATAGAAGACGTACAAGAACACTTAAACAAACTCAACATCTTAGGAACAAAATACAACATGAAAATCAACATCAACAAAACAGAAGTCATGAATGTCGCCAAAAATAAACAGAACATCAACATAACTATAGAAGGCAGACAACTAAAACAAGTAGAGGAATTCAAATACCTAGGAAGTCTAATGACAAACGACAATTCCCAAACAGCAGAGATAGAATCAAGATGCAACAAAGCTTGTCAAATCATCGGACAGTTATCACCACTATTGTCCAACAAGGAAATAACCCTGGAGGCAAAACGAGCACTATACAATACAATCTTCATTCCAACGTTGTGCTACCAATGCCAGACCTGGACTCTAGATGCAAGAACAATAAGAAAAATAACCTCTACAGAGATGAAATGTGTTAGACGAATGACATGAAACAGTCTGAGAGATAAGATCAGAAATGACGAACTGAGAAAAAAGCTAGGAATAGCCTCAGCCATAGAATATATAAGGAAACAACAGATAAAATGGTTCGGCCACGTGACAAGGCAGAAAGAACAAAACACAACACAACGAGCTTTCAACAAACGTTGTGAGAACACCAGACCCAAGGGTCGACCACGAAAAAGATGGAATATTAGAAGCACTAGGAAACATAACAGCAGCAGAGGTGAACAGAAGAGCAAAAGACCGCAAATTATATCTCCCCTCGACGCTGAAAGGCAGAAGAGGAAGGAAAGAAGAAGAAGAGAAAGAAGATATATATATATATATGTATATAGGAAAAAAAACTGTATGGTTAACGAATAATAACGTAATAAGTGGACGATACAAATTAGAACAACGTTTCGGCTCATTGGGCCTTCAGCAGGAACAGAAATAAAACACATACACTGATACGCATTAAAAAAAAAAATAAATAAAAAATTGTCAAAAATGTAGTTATTTATTATATATTTATATAATTTTTAATATTTTAAAATATATTTTTTTATTATTTATATATTTATAAAAATAAATAATAAATATATATATATTTTTATATAATATATATATATATATATATATATATATATATATATATATATATATATAAAACTTGCTACCCTCTTTGCTATAATAACAATAAACGTATATATATATATATTCATTTCTCCTTACAATTAGCTTTACTGCAACTTCGTATTTCTATGCATTTATATACATACCATCAGGTATGCAGGTTTGATTTGGCCCTACTCAGAAACAAAAATAATGGGAGGCATGATTCCACGAAGACAATGATGGTTTCAAACCATCAAAGAGACTTTGAACTTGAAACAGAACTAGAAATCTGGCTATAGTAAGAGATTCTTTCACACGTGCTGCTATGAGTGGAACCTTCTACACGGAACCGGTGATCATTCTATGTGCTAGATATGGCAGAGCGTTTAATGCGCACAGCAAAAGGATCACCAGAAGGTAGCGAATTTAACGTCCTTATGTAGCGATATTTTTTACCAGGACCAACACGTCATCAAGGTAAATGGAGGCCACACATTTTCTATGGGAAAGAAGGGAGAACCCGGCACCATTCTAACCATGTCACCAATAAAATGTGTCGATCCTTATTACGTGGGCGTTAAGATGTTGTTTTTCTGAACAATCAAGGAACGTAGAATAGTGTTTATTTGTAACGCTACTCCCCTGTTACAATGTACAAAAGTAAAGAGCCCCGTCACGTCAGTGGCGTATAGGGAATATTATGTTAGTGACCATAAACCCGTGCGTAATCGATGAGTAACATCATAAGATGGACAAGTCAGCCTATGACAACCTGCACCATCAAAGCAAGAGGCAGAGTGGAATGGCGCTCCATGGTAGCCACCCTACGATGCGTAGACGGCACTCAATGATGATGAATTTTAACCATACTACGCCCTAATCTGGTACACCCTGAGCTTTGAATTTTTCTAGACTTTCTTATTATACAGCATCATTGTCTCTCCTGCAGCATCAATCTACGCCCAAGAACAGGAAACACGGCAATGGCTAATCGTCTCTACTAGATCAATAACCGTAGATGTAAATAATCGTATCTGATTGTAAAGTTTTTCCGAACAGAGTTTGTATAAAGTTTATCCTTATGAACCGTCTGGATGTAAAAAACAAAACATCTTCAGAGGCTAGCAACATATTTTTTATTCGCGACTCATTAATAATAAACAAAGAAAAATTGCTACCCTCTTTGTTACAATAACCAAACAATCTGCGATGCTCTTTGTTATAATGACCATGTAACTTACTACCCCGTTTGTTATAATAACCATGTAACTTGCTACCCTCTTTGTTATAATAACCAAGTAACTTGCTAACCTCTTTGTTAGAATAACCAAGTAACTTGCTAACCTCTTTGTTAGAATAACCAAGTAACTTGCTACCCTCTTTGTTATAATAACCAAGTAACTTGCTAACCTCTTTGTTAGAATAACCAAGTAACTTGCTAACCTCTTTGTTAGAATAACCAAGTAACTTGCTAACCTCTTTGTTAGAATAACCAAGTAACTTGCTAACCTCTTTGTTAGAATAACCAAGTAACTTGCTAACCTCTTTGTTAGAATAACCATGTAACTTGCGACCCTCTTTGTTATAATAACCATGTAAACTGCTATCCTCTTTGTTATAAAAACCCAATAGCTCGTGACTCTCTTTCACAATAACTTGAGTTTCCCACTTACAAATGTTAAGTAACCTACGACACACTCTCTTGTAACAGCCGCGCAACCTGCGACCCTTCTTTAATGAGGGCCAAAATATCACGCGACCTCCATCAAACTAAAATAGAGAAATAAATGTTTTAAAAAGTAGAGATTTCCTGTAAAAATATTCTAATTATAAGAAAACTATCCTCTTATAATGGTATGGTAACCTGGCTAGTGGTCACGACTGATGAATTGTTAATGGTCATCTTGCAAGAGTTCGTGTATGGGGAATGGCGGTAGGAGGAGGTAAAGTAACATTCAGGTCTTTCTCCTAGTAATTTGTTCAGTAAAGTACCCCCGTCACGCCAAGTGGCGTATAGGGAAATATGGTGTTAGTGACCCTATATTTTACAAAACCTCAGCACATGATTTTTTGGGGCAATGTGGTCGGTATTATGCCCGTGCTGCTTTACTTTCCCAGAAAATAATCCGGTACCCATTTAAGGCTGGGTGAACCCGGAAGCCGTCGGTTGGGATCGAACCCTAACCCTTGTCCTTTGTAGTCCAGTTTACTAATCACTGAGCTATTGCGGCTCCCAATTTGTTCAGTTGAGGTATTAAAAAAGAAAATATAAAGAGCCCCGTCCAGCCAAGTAGCGTATAGGGAATATGGTGTTAGTGACCATAAATTTTACAGACCTTCAGCACATGATTTTTGGGGGTAATGTGGTCGGTATTACGCCCGTGCCGCTTTACTTTCTCAGAAAAAAAAACCGGTACCCATTAAAGCTGGGTGAACCTGGAAACTGTCGATCAGGATAGAACCCTACCTCTTGTCCTTTGTAGTCCAGTTCACTAACTACTGAGCTAGCGTGGCTAGTAAAGGCGAACATTTCCGCATATGGTCGAGATGGAAGTCATGGAGTCATGGTTATACCTCAATCCAAGTCAGACATTCTCCAGCCGCCTAGAGGAAAGAGGTCCGATTTAGTTTTGGTATCTAACGTTTGACTGGCTGCATGTAGGAAATGTCAATTTCAGCCGTCCTGCTCTTTTCAAAAGCCAAGGCAATTTGAGGACACAGAACGTTCCTGTTGCGTTATGTTTATCATGTGTTCTTTCCGCCTTTCAGAGCTTGCTTGTTCTTTTCTCACTCCCTCTCAAATCTCGTTCCTTCAATGGATCAATATGGGGATGGGAAGAGAGGGGGTGTTACTCTCTAATTTCATGTAATCTTTTCTGAATAAGGTGTCTCTACCGTCAAAAGAAATACCAAACATCTCACCTGTACTGGAAGCATATATAAACCAGGCCTGAGTCTATGAGAATTCCATAACTTCAAAATTGTATGTATTAAAAAGATTATTAATTCTCTTTAAAATTATTTTCGCCCCACGGAAATACCTCTTCACTGCACATCATTAATAAATCGTAAATGTATGTAGGGGTGATGTTTGTTTGCAGCAAGTAGCGATTCAAGATTCGACTTCTGAAATCATCCAGTGGAAACAGAATTGTTTCCTAACTTCTTGATGCTTGGAGGGCAATTACATCGAGAAAGAGAACTGGCTCTCCAATGTTGAAATAGTAATGTATCGTACAATGATATTTAATACTTCAAACCCACCCACCCATCCATCTATCCATCCATCTCTCTCTCCATCACAACAAAACGTTGGAGTTGTTGGGGCACCATTGACTGGCTACATCAATCTTCTCAGTGCATCTCTATCTTCAGTCATTCTTTTGGGACTCTGAGAAATCAAGATCTGTCTATTCACATCGTCACGATTTTAATATTCTAAAACATCCTTAATATCATTACTTTCACATCAGTGTACATCGTTGGAGTACATCACATGATCGTCTTTTCATATTCCGATTGCTTTCACTTCTGTGTACAGCGTTGTGTTGGAGTACATCACATGATCGTGTTTTCATATTCCGATTGCTTTCACATCAGTATACATCGTTGTGTTGGAGTACATCACATGATCGTGTTTTCATATTCCGATTTCTTACGATGAATGCTGATATCGTATGGCGAAGAACAGTTCGATTGCGTTAACTTTCAGTGCGGCCACGAATTATGTCTTTTTGCGTGTGCTGTGGCTGATATGATGGGGACTGCAGCTGCTTTTCTTAGTTTGGATCCTTCAATGAGATGAGATGTTAATTCTGATGATTCCTCTTGCACGGGCGGTTGAGCAATCATGGATGTTAGTTCGTTTGCAGTGATACCTGGGCCTTCGACTAACTATATAACCATAACATCATAGAAATGTAAACCACAGAAGGAAATCAAAAACTATAAATAGCAACACAAAAATTAATCGTCTTAAAGAACATGTGGCACAATACCAGTAAAACAGTAACATTAATATAAAAGAGAGCCTGTATCTTTTCGATTGCAACATAGTTTTGTGAATCGTGGAACTAAGAAGAAAATCGATTCATTTAAATCAAAATACTGCAGAAAAATCCGTAAGATGCTTTGGATAATTAAAAAATGCAATGAAGACATATTAAAAGAATTAAACGTAAAAATGAACTGGCTTATAAACACCATTCTACAGAGGAAATTAAAATTATGTGGCCACGTCAAAAGATACAACGAGCTTGAACACACAAAAAATGGAAGGTATAGTTCCTGGGCGACGCATCAGTGGCAGATCAAGTAGAAGTTGGTTTCAAGGCATCAAAGAGACCCTGAACATGGCAACAAAAGAAGTGGGGGATCTGGCTAGAGAAAGATAATCTTTCAGACGGACCTTTGTGTATCCACCATTTAGTAAAGGACATGTGGCCTGATAATATCACAGGAATACGACTATAGAATAGCACTGAGCATAAAAAACCGAATATACAACAGCACTAAGCATACAACACCGACTATGCAACAGCATTGAGCATACAACACCGACTAAACAACAGCACTGAGCATACAACACCGACTATAGAATAGCGCTGAGCATACAAAACCGAATATACAACAGCACTGAGCATACAACACCGACTATACAACAGCACTGAGCATACAACACCGACTATACAACAGCATTGAGCATACAACACCGACTATACAATAGCACTGAGCATACAGCACTGAGCATACAACACCGACTATACAATTGCACTGAGCATACAACACCGATTATACAATTGCACTGAGCATATAACACCGACTATACAATAGCACTGAGCATAAAACACGGACTATACAATAGCACTGAGCATACAACACCGAATATACAATAGCACTGATCATACAACACCGACTATACAATAGCACTGAGCATACAACACCGACTATACAACTGCACTGAGCATACAACATGAACTATACAACAGCACTGAGCATACAACACCGACTATACAATAGCATTGAGCATACAACACCGATTATACAGTTGCACTGAGCATACAACACCGACTATACAATAGCACTGAGCATACAACACTGACTATACAATAGCACTGAGCATACAACACGGACTATACAATAGCACTGATCATACAACACCGAATATACAATAGCACTGAGCATACAACACTGATTACACAATAGCACTGAGCATACAACACCGACTATACAACTGCACTGAGCATACAACATGAACTATACAACAGCACTGAGCACACACACACAACATGAACTATACAACAGCACTGAGTATACAACACTGACTATACAACAGTTCTGAGCATACAACACTGACTATACAACAACACTGAGCTTACAACACCGACTATACAACAGCACTGAGTATACAACACAGACTATAAACAGCACTGAGCATACTACAAAAGCACTGAGCATACAACACAACAACACTGAGCATACTACAACAGCACTAAGCATACAACATCGACTATACAACAGTACTGAGCATACTACAACAGCAGAAATTTCGAAAGAACAACAAGAAATTGGCAGGCTGAGCGTGTGCACAATCAACCTTTTCTCATACTGATACTATCAGGCCTCATATAAATAACGTTTTCTCATACTGATACTATCAGGCCTCATATAAATAACGTTTTCTCATACTGATGCTATCAGGCCTCATATAAATAACGTTTTCTCATACTGACACTATCAGGCCTCACACAATTAACGTTTTCTCATACTGATACTATCAGGCCTCACACAATTAACGTTTTCTCATACTGACACTATCGGGCTTCATATAATTAACGTTTTCTCATACTGACACTATCAGGCCTCATATAATTAACGTTTCCTCATACTGACACTATCAGGCCTCATATAATTAACGTTTCCTCATACTGACACTATCAGGCCGCACTCGTATCATGTGATAAGCAGCTATGACCCATACATGAATGCTTTGATGCCAGATCTAACAATGAACAATGACATTAACAAAAAAAAATGTATTTCCTATATGTAGATGATGCACAAAAAATATCCACGAGTGCTTTGATAAGCCAGATCTGATAAATGAGTGGCAATGATTGATGTATGTAAAGTTTTATTTTAATGAAAAAACGTATCATCCACTCGAAGCGAAGTAACAACGCATCAGAAGTGATGAATGCCATAATGTTATGTCGTACCTTAAACAGGCTTGCGTGTGCGATTCGCTCAATATTATTACTTCCACTTTGTTCGATCAATTCACTGGATGAGTTTCTTCCATGTTGTTATACAACCAACTTGTCGATATTTTGAGTTGAAATATTCATTTGCTCCGCCTTTGTGACTACGGGGCCGTGACCGTGGAGAGGGGAGAGAAGTATAGAGCCACTGCCATGCATGTCGTATGTGGTGACTAAAGAGGTTCAAGGCAAGATCTTCGTCGGTGCCACGGAGTTCATGCATCTGAGCTGAAACCATCATCATCATCAAGTACCAATCCTGCTGGTGTAGGTGACCATGTCTCTCCACAACTGTCGATCTTGACAGTTATTTATCAATTCCATTGTTCACTGCCAAGCCATTTTCTTAATCTGTCTGGTAACTTTTCTCTTTGTTTTCCTCTATCACTTGGTCTCTCAATTTTGCCAGTTGTTACAATATATTCCGGCGGTTCTCTTCCCATTACATGTCCGAAAAAGAAGATTGTTTCTTCATAATATTGGACATTAGTTCTCAGTTTGCTTTGGCCTCTTTCATAACGTCTTCATTACTCTTCTTAGCTGTCCTTAGTATTCTCAACATTCTTCTGTAAAAAAGAAAAAACATTTCTACAGCCTCCAGTGATGCATCTTCAGTACTTTCGAATAGTGTCTGGTGGCCGTGCTTCATACAGGGGAACGCCCACATATACTAAAGACTATAACAAAACTAAACCCATTAGCTCGTTGCAGAAATAGAATCTTTGGAAGAAATAAAAAATTAGGACAATGTGGTCCACACCCACATCCCTGGAAGAGAAACTATAAGGGGCAGCCGAATCACTTAAACAGCTGACTTCATGAGAGAGTCCGGAATCCTACTCTGAATGAGCAATGATAGCAGAAGAAGAAGAAGAATCTTTGTATCTATCTTTTGCTTAATCAAATTTACAATAATAATAATGCATGACTTACATCTCCAGTATCGTTTATAAAGTTAAAGACGTTCAAAGAATGCGGTTTTAGTGTCCATGTTGTTTATTCATGTTCGTACCAAAACTCTTGTCGTTAATAGGTTAGTTCATTAATCGCTGAATTACCTCAGGTCTAGTAATATTTATAGAGGAGAATTTCAAGGTAGGGTCTAGTAACATTTATAGAGGAGAATTTCCAGGTAGGGTCTAGTAACATTTATAGAGGAGAATTTCAAGGTAGGGTCTAGTAACATTTATAGAGGAGAATTTCAAGGTAGGGTCTAGTAACATTTATAGAGGATAATTTCAAGGTAGGGTCTAGTAACATTTATAGAGGATAATTTCAAGGTAGGGTCTAGTAACATTTATAGAGGAGAATTTCAAGGTAGGGTCTAGTAACATTTATAGAGAATTTCAAGGTAGGGTCTAGTAACATTTATAGAGGATAATTTCAAGGTAGGTCTAGTAACATTTATAGATGAGAATTTCAAGGTAGGATCTAGTAACATTTATAGAGGAGAATTTCAAGGTAGGGTCTAGTAACATTTAAAGATGAGAATTTCAAGGTAGGGTCTAGTAACATTTATAGAGGAGAATTTCAAGGTAGGGTCTAGTAACATTTATAGAGGATAATTTCAAGGTAGGTCTAGTAACATTTATAGATGAGAATTTCAAGGTAGGGTCTAGTAACATTTAAAGATGAGAATTTCAAAGTATGGTCTATCAACATTGATAACGGTGAATTAAACATTCACACTGTAAATGGCTCCAGTTGTTAATCTTTAAAATGCCTCGTCAAATAGGCATGGATGTACAAAAATATCTCAAGCACAGACAGTAATTAACTTAACATTTCCACTTTGGTGTGTGCTGCTACAAACTGGAACCACTTTTTTCATATATCAAACTTACAAATAAGCGGTATGTAATATGTTGAGGCTATCTTTGTGATTCGATTTCCAAGCGTTGTTTATAAAAAAAAAAAAAAAAAAAAACAACTGCCACTTCTAAGCCAAAATAAACAGCTGTGTACGATGTCAGAATGTTGATTTTTATTTATTACATGGAAAACATTTCGCATAATGTGTGTCTGAATTCGTTGTTTTCACCCGCATTCTTCTCGTGATATTGCAGCACTAACTCTTTCCGTACGTTTAGACGCACCGTGCGTCAAGTCGATTCGGTCCAGTACACTTAGCCGCACAGTGCGTCACTCACAATTTGATTAGTGTAAACTGTCATAAAACCATATTCTTTTTTATATATCTTATATCATCTTGACAAAGTAAAGCATGTGGAAATAATCAATATGCTGGAGAAATTAAACATTGATGGCAAAGATCTGCGAATCATAAAAAAAAACATGTACTGGCAAGAAACAGCAGCTATACCAATTAGCAACCAAACAGGACAATTTCAATATATAAAACAAGGAGTCAGACAAGGCTGTGCTCTGTCGCCGGATTTGTTTTCACTTTACAGCGAACATATTATGAGATCAAAAGTAGACAAAAAGGGAATTGAAGTCAACGGTCACAACATAATTTGTGATATGCGGAATGACAGTCTTAATAGCAGAGAGAGAGAGAGAGAATGAACTACAAGAAATGATAGACATAATAGTAAAAGAAAGCATCAAGAAAGGTCTCAGTCTGAATAGTAAGAAAACAGAAGTAATGGTTATATCGAAGAAACAATCATCACCATCATGGAGCATAAAAATAAACAGGAAAAATCAGCAACAAGTCTAAAGTGTCAATTAATTGGATACAACAATAACAACAGATGGAAGATGCAGCACAGACATAAAAAACAGAATAGCTCAGCCGAAAACAGCATTTCAGAAAATAAAAAATATCTCATACAACAATTCTATGTCAATAAAAGTGAGAAAGAGAGTTCATCGGTGCTACATAGAACTAATTCTAACTTATGGAATAGAATCATGGACAGTAGACAACACGAAAAGACGGTTAGAGGCCACAGAGATGAGATTTCTCAGAAGAATGTTGGAAGTTCCCTGGACAGCTAAAAAGACCAATGAGGAAATTGATAAAGAGGCAAACACAAAAAGGGAGCTCATAAAAAACATCAGAAAGAAACAATCAACATTTTTCGGGCACATCATGAGAAGAGGAAAATTGGAATACTTGGTTACAACTGGCAAAATACAAGGACAAAGAGATCGCTGACGACAAAGAGAGAAAATACCGGATAGCTTGGTGTCATCTAATGGAAAACAGTCAACAACAGAACTGATATGAAGCACTGTAGATACAAGGTTGTGAAAGGACATGATCGCCTACGCCAACCGGTATGGCACAAGATGATGATGATGTATCATCTTGGTATTGGTGAAATATAATTCCTTGTTCAATTATCTAACAATTCATATATAATATGGTATGTGTTAGATAAATATAAACATGTAGATTAATATTTAAAACTGGAGAAATTTTGTCTCTTAAATCTCTACCGCTAAATTGATTTAAAAAAAAACATCTGTACTGAAAGAGTTAACGTATGCCAGTTTCGGATTTCTGTTGAACATTGCCCCCATTAAGCAAGGTTGTCGTGAGAACTTCTCTAGTGTTGTGCTAATGTGCTTACCTGGCAATTTAGTTCAAATTAATCTTGACATTCTCCGGCCAGATGTAGCTGATAAAGAAAACGTGTACCTGACTCATTGAGTGAAACAATTACATCCAACATGTAGATATTTCTGCTTTAGTTCTAAAGAGAAGAGCCCCGTCACGCCAAGTGTTGTATAGGGAAGTTAATGTTAGCGACCATAAATGTATACACCTTCTGCACATGGTTTTTTAGGTTATGTGGTCCATATTACGATTAATGTCGTTCTGGTTTGTATTGTTCTCTTGTTACGTGAAGTTTTACAATGTCGTTCTTTTCTAATTTTTTAAAATATCTATATTTTCTTTTCATTTCTCCCTGGTCGGCATTACGCCCATGCCGCTTTACTTCCTAAGAAAACAAAATCCGGTACTCATTTAATTCTGGATTGACTTGGAAGCCGTCGGTCAGAATCGAACTCGACCTAATCTCCCTTGTAGTCCAGTTCACTAACCACCGAGCTGTCGTAGCTCCCAGTGATACTAGTCCTTGGTGAAATTTTTTTTACAAAAGATTGCCTCAAAGATACAGTGGATAGGAAAGAATAATGCCAGTTATGGTTCCAAGACGACGAGACGGGGAGGCCAAAGAAAAGATGGTTTCATGGCATCGAAGAGACCTTGAACATACCAACAGAATAAGTGTCAAACCTGGCTAGAAACTGAGATTCTTTCAGACGGACTGTGATGAGAGTATCATTCTGCAAAGGACAGGCATCCCGATGATGATGGGACTTGGGTGAGCTAGTAATCACTTAAACCCCAGCATAGAAAATGACATATTATATGTTACTAAATAAAAAGGCATGAGTCCATACGCTGCTGAAAGGGTAACCAAACAACCCACACTTTCTGTCGCTGTACGTTATGGTCCCGATAAAAACAAAAACTATCGATGGTCGACGTATTGTGTGCACGGCTGGTTGTTTTATTTTGAAATTAGAATTTTAGGTCCAATCTTAGAAATTGTGAAGTTTTTATAGGCGAAGTAGTCCTGAGTGTATAACTTTCTCTTTGCTCTTTAAATTCACATCTTGCAAGAGCAGTTTCAGTTTGTGACAATCGCACAACGATTACAATGTCCTGTAAAGGTTGAGTAATTAGAGCGCTTGCTATTAATGAAAAGGTGTTCGTTCAATTCCTAGAAGAAGAAATTACTTTTTTCTGACAATTATTAATTTAATATTTTCTTATATAGAATGCCTCATTTATTACCGCATGCGCTATTAAAAAGTAAGTCACATTTTCCCCTAATCAACACGTATGTTCAATATAATAGTTATAAATTCCCTACTGAATCTATATATATTTTTTCCTTAGTTTTTATTCATTCATTATTTGAATGTAGGATATTTTTTTTATATATTCCTCTGGTTTCTATATTTATATTTCTTCATCATCAACTCGCGAGACGCCACTTTTCAAGTCAAGCTTAAGGGACTCACAGATAGAGGACATACATATTCATCGTTCCTAGATACAACGTAAAAAATGATTTCGACATATACATTTTCTCGCACGTAGACGTAATGATTGTGTATCGGCGCCTAGTTTTGCCTAGACCGATATTTTCTTGCTATATTACTTCACACATTTCTTAAATAACTGCGGGAAGTTGTAGAACGAAGAAAACGTAAAGTCCTTTGTTGTTGTATACATTTATCAAATCATCAGCATAAAATAATGTGACCAGCTCCACGCCAGGCCGGCTACTTCTCAGAAATAATTCCACACCATTATTTAAGAATGACTAACTTATAAATCAGTTGATCAGAGAGATCGGACAGTGCCTTTTTCCCGCAGCAGACTAGTTATATGAGAATTCAGGCTACATTTCAATACACTCCCACTTTTTAATATGCTGGTTTATTTTTCAAAAATATAGAAGTTGGTTTATTTTTAAAATTTTTAATTCAATAAGTATCAGGAATGTTCCTCCCCCAGTCTCATTGTAGCCTCACCATTGAATGAAACGAATATATATCATGAATTATAGCTAGTTAGTTCCTCCCATACAGTAGACGTAAGGAGCCGCGATAGCTCAGTGGTTAGTGAACTGGACTACAAAGGACAAGGGGTAGGGTTCGATCCCAAATGACGGCTTCCGGATTCACCCAGTCTTAAATGGGTATCGGATTTCTTTTATGGGAAAGTTAAGCGGCACGGGCGTAATACGGACCACATTACCCGAAAAATCATGCGCTGAAGATCTGTAAAATTTATGGTCCCTAACACCATATTCCCTATACGCCACTTGACGTGACGGGGGCTCTTTACTTTTACTTTTGTTATACAGTAGAAGAGCAGAAATCTAAACTCCCGATCTCTGGCGATTCACCGGCTTGGATATATTGCCCTGGAGGACTCAGTGTCAGCGAGATAGCCGACATGTTTTTGGGGTCTTCCATTGTGCAAGAAAACTTACAAAATGGACATGTAAGACATTGCGAAGGTTTTAAACGAACACCTCTTACATTATGGAGACAAGGAAGTTGAGGATAACCCTCTTGTTAAATGAATGGTGGAAGACGGCGCCACGAAGGGCGACAGCTGAAAAACGCATCCTTGGGGAAAATTAACGAAACGCGTTCAAACCATGATTGACGCGGGAACAATCAGTAGACGAACAGATGATCACTGGAACGGGCTACAGAACAGATATGGGAATGCCTCGACCGCAGTGATGCTAGATCTAACTAAAGACTAATGACAATCGCTGCTTAGTTATGTTGATTTTGTTTTGTTCTTAAACACAGAGCATATTTATGATTTCTCTTTGCGGCAACCACCCCTGGTCTCAGCAGCGAGGCCTGGCTTGAAACGTCAATTACTCATCAATAGAAAAATAAGAGTACCTCCGAAGTCGGAGTTATCTGCCTGTGCGGCGAGGGACTCCTGTGCACACGGCTGCCAGTGAAAAATGGATTAACATGCAAAACTCAGTTCCTAGTCTCTAGAGACTTCGTCAGAAGTAAAAGCTGGCGAATGAAGAAAAAAAAACAAAGCTGGGCCCTTTCGATGGATTCTTCTTCTTAGAGTTTCGTTCAGTCATCTTTGTTCTCTTCTTTCACCACCTGGTCTGACATAATGGCTTAGCATGGGAGTCTTTCTTCGTTCACATGAAGCTTTATTTGACTTTAAAACAATTCACTAACTAAAAAGTTACTTATCAAAACAAAATTCACATCCATGTAGAAGACAAAACTTGCTATAATACTCATACTATATAAATGAGTGGAATGTGAGTACAGTAAATCTATTTACTTTATTCATAGCTGCTCCGAGATGTTTAGGATCTGTACTAACATGCCATTTTGAGGATACAACAATGCTGTTTGTACGGTCTTGTAATGTTTAGCCATTTCGTAGAAGAAATTAAACAAATCTTGCGCGAATACAACCTCGTGCATCAATTATTGATTAAATTCAACACAATTGTCATTGTTAACAGAGCGGTGTGTTGCCATCATTTGTTGAATAAATAACTTAAATTGATTGTGTGTAGGTCTATGTTGGAAATAATACAATGATTGTGTGTAGGTCTATTTTGTAAATGACAAACTGATTGTGTGTAGGTCTATGTTGGAAATGACAAATTGATTGTGTGTAGGTCTATGTTGGAAATGACAAATTGATTGTGTGTAGGTCTATGTTGGAAATGACAAACTGATTGTGTGTAGGTCTATGTTGGAAATGACAAATTGATTGTGTGTAGGTCTATGTTGGAAATGACAAATTGATTGTGAGTAGGTCTATGTTGGAAATAATACAATGATTGTGTGTAGGTCTTTTTGTAAATGACAAACTGATTGTGTGTAGGTCTATGTTGGAAATAAATTGATTATGTGTAGGTCTATGTTGGAAATGACAAATTGATTGTGTGTAGGTCTATGTTGAAAATGACAAATTGATTGTGTGTAGGTCTATATTGTAAATGACAAATGGATTGTGTGTAGATCTATGTTGTAAATGAAAAATTGATTGTGTGTAGGTCTATGTTGTAAATGACAAATTGATTGTGTGTTGGTCTATGCTATAAACGACGCTTTTATTTACAACGATAAAGGTTTATGTCGCTAATTGTTTTAGGTTTTTATATAGCTAATATTTTTTTATGAATTATATCATTCATTGTATTTAGGTTCATATAGCTAATGTTTTTTTAATGAATTATATATAACATTCACTGCATTTAGGTTTATAGAGCTAATAATTTGTAAAACGAATTATAACATTCAATGTAGTTTAGGTTTGCATAGCTAATATATTTTTAAAAATTATAATATTCATTGTATTCAGGTTTATATTGCTGCTCGACATGCTATGTAAAATACGTGTGCATCTGTGTCTTTGAAATTTTTTTTTAAATTACCATTTTGCTGATTTCCATCAAATTTCTTTAAAATTCACATTTTCATGATTTCCATCAAATTTCTTTAAAATTCACATTTTCATGATTTCCATCAAATTTCTTTAAAATTCACATTTTCATGATTTCCATCAAATTTCTTTAAAATTGACATTTTGAAGAATTTCCATCAAATTTCTTTAAAATTGACATTTTGATGATCTTCATAAAATGCTCGCTGAGAGAGGTAAGCACTAGCTCACGTCATACGAGTCGCTGATCTTCTCAACTAAATCCACTGTCAAGGTCACACAAATCTGTGGTTAGGGTCACGCGAGCTCTAGGTCTAGGTATAAACTGAACGAATCAGAGGTGCATGCCAATCAGGATCCAAATGTTTCACGGTCGAAAACAATAACAATAACAATAGCAATAAATAAACATACATTTTGTAATGACGGAAACTTCAAGGCTATAGAGAAATAAAAATTACATAGCGAGAAAGGTATGTTTACAATACTTGGAAAAATCCTGAACTAGATAACATCAGCAAACAAAACGGTATTGAGTTATTTGCGGGTCATCATCATTGCACTCTGAACATGTCTATAGGTACTCAGATCTCTTCAGCAAGTCTCGCAGTGTCCAGCGACTGACCACTCAGTTCTGTGTTGGTTGATAACTCTTCTTAAACTCCCCACTAAGTTTCTGGTAACAAAAGTAATGAAGATGTTCTGAGAGAGGTGAAAGCAAAAAGAGAGCTAATTTCCAATATTAGGAAGAGACAATCATCATTTTTTGGCCATGTAATGAGAAGAGAACAACTGGAATATATTGTAACAACTGGAAAAATTGAGGGACGAAGAGATAGAGGCCAGCAAAGAGAAAAAATAACAGACAGCTTAAGAGAATGGCTTGGCAGAAGGTCAACAACAGAAATGATAAATAGCAGCCGAGATCGAAAGTTGTGGAGATACATGATCACCTACGCCAGTAGGCCCGGTACTTGATGATGAAGTTTCTGGCTGTGTCCGTCTTAACTCCCATCTCTTTCATCCGAAGAAGTGACATGGACGCATGGTTGTCGAAGTCCTATGTCCTTACCACATTTCGGAGGGTATTAATGACGTCCCCTCAGTCCATTGGTTTACCGTCTTCAACGACAGCGCAGCTAGCCAATCGAATCCATCCACTATTTAATTTCTCCGTACTCCCGCATGTCCAGGGTCGTAAACAAAGGCGACCGTATCATTCTTTCAGAACGATATATTTCAAAGAACAGGAAATTGAACACATGTTCATAGGAACAACGTCTTGCCAATAAATAGTTCTACATTTCTACACACTGCCTGCTTCGTTGCAGTGTTATTTATCACCAAGATTCAATATATTGGAGCAACTGACAACTTGTCTCAACTTACATACTCAGGATCTTAAGTTAGCATAAGTCATGAACTGAATTATCTTACTATTTTCTTCTTCTTCTTCTTCCTTCCTTATATGTCTTTCAGCGTCGAGGGGTATCTTATTGTCGATAATTAAAATACCATAGTCGCTGTTGCGCGGTCACGATAATGTTAAAAAGTAGCTTCGTCAGACGTTTTACCAGCAGAACAAATCTCAGACACATCAGGAGTGTGCAGCTAGTGAACTACATGAAATATTAGCTTCTAAAATATGAGTCATCTGCTGAGATGGACGCCTATGGGTTTCTCAGGAGTATCATGAGGTTACTTTTTTTTTCTTCTGCTGTCGCTCGTCAACGGTTTCTATTCAAAGTTCGTCTTAAAATAGTACAAATCTGTGTAATTGCGTTGTGTTGGGGGTTCCAAAACATCGTGAAATCTACGCCTTGCAGTCCACTAAATCGAACGTCAACACTCTTAGGCACTAAGTGCCTCTTTTATCTTCGATTCCTACTTGCTCTGTTATATTTCTTATCTGCTTCCAGAGACGTGGCGAAAAAGAAAATGTTAATTAGATCTATTTCACTTAATCTGAATTCATCAGTCAGCTATGAGTCGCAGACAGTTTTTAACATCAGAAAGAAACAATCAACATTTTTCGGGCACATCATGCGAAGAGTAAAGTTGGAATACTTGGTTACAACTGGCAAAATACAAGGAAAGAGAGATTGCGGACGACAAGAAGAGAAAATACTGGAAAGCTTGGTGTTATGGCATGGAAAACAGTCAACAGCAGAACTGATACGATGCACTGTAGATAGAAAGTTGCGGAAGGATATGATCGCCTACGCCAACCGGTATGACATGATGATGCTGCAAAGTCAGAGCAACAGCAGTCTATGTAGATCACTTGGAAGTTAGTACGCATCACTTTCTTTCTCCTGTTCTCTCACCCACATTGTGTATTGCTTGTATGGACTACAAATGCACGTTAGCAAACCCATCTGGAACAGGAAATTAACAACTTTCCATTCACAAAAGACTAGGCCCCAAGAATAGTTAATGGAAGACCTACAAGAACACTTAAATGGCAGCACAATAAAGGCGTTCAAAACAACAAGTACATCGACAGGAAAAAAAATAGAAAAAAATGGTATGTTAGAAGCTTTACGCAATAAGTAGACCACAGATTAAACGACGTTTCGGCCCAGTAGGCCTTCAGCAGGAATAAACAAAAAAAACACACACACGGATATGTAAGTAAAACTAATCCTACATAGCTAGCCAGTAACGAAACATCCAAATAAAAATAATCGAAATATGTTAAAGAAAATAAAAATGTCTTCCCTGTGTGTCAGACCAAGGTAAAATGAAAAGGAAATGGTAACCTGAGTATGGCTGTCGTGTATGTGCAGCATAAACGTGCAGAAATGTGCGCAAATGCACACAGAACCAGAGGAGTTCACACCGGCGTCAGTGTGGAAACACAAAGGAGAAAGAATAGAACAGTAGACTAACAGGTGCTCAAAAGGCGGTAAGAGTGAGATGTCTGAGAGTGCAATAAAAACAAATGAGGGGTAAGGAGCACAGAAAAAAGTATAGAGGAGAACACCGAAGTGTCTCATTGGGGACTAGAAGAGGAGAACTATAAATAGCATGGCATTGTAGATAGACCAAAGAGCCCAAATATGGGCAGTAGAGAAAGCCGAAGTAAATCAACAACAAGGCCGATGTAATAAACATTCCCGCCCTCCAAAAAAAAAAAAAAAAAAAACAGCATTACGATATGAGATAGACAATTAAAACAAGTGGAGGTATGTAAATAGCTAGAAGTCTAGTGACAAACGGTAATACACAGGCAGCAACGATAGACTGAATGTACCAGAAAAAAGCTTGTTAAATCATGGTACAGATGCCACCACACCACTATCCAACAAAGAGATAAACCTTGAAACAAAAAAAGCATCCTACAATATAATCTTCACACCAACAATGCGTTAATAATTCAATGCCTGGAGCTGGACTCATTAACTCACTCCCTCTCTCACTTTTCACTTCCTCTTGTACTCCGTCTAGTGACGAGGGAGATACAAAGTGTCGAGTTCTCGCCTTTCTGGCAGCTTCAGTCATTACCAATTGATGATGTAGCGTTTGTTAGATATTGTCGGTCCATCTTATTCTGGGCCTACCTCTAACTTTCATCTCCTCTCCTCTTTTAATACACACTTTGTATAACAGGGAATCTCATACCTTGTTGGGCAAAAAGAAAAATAACCAAATAACCATTTAAATTAAATGTGTTAGACGCATGACAAGAACCGCCTGAAAGCTGAAATCAGGAGTGACGAACTAATAAAAAAAAAACTAGGAATAATTCTCACCATAGAATACATAAAGAAACAACAGATAAAATAGTGTGGCCACGCGAGGAAAAAAAATTAAAAGAAAGAGCCTTCAATAAATCTTGCGAAAACATCAGACCCAAGGGTCGACCACAAAATGATAGAAAAAATATTAGATACACTATGAAACATAACAGCAGGAGAGACCTGTTGATAGATAAAATATTAGATACACTATGAAACATAACAGCAGGAGAGACCTGTTGATAGATAAAATATTAGATACACTATGAAACATAACAGCAGGAGAGACATTTTGATAGATAAAATATTAGATACACTATGAAACATAACAGCAGGAGAGACCCATTGATTGATAAAATATTAGATACACTATGAAACATAACAGCAGGAGAGACCTAGAAAAGAGGAAACGACCGCAAACTTCATCTCCTGTCAATTTGAAAGGCAAATGGGCAACGGAAGAAGTAGTATAGCAGAACCACATGCGAGATGCATTTATGAAATGGGCAAGCACATTAAAGGAACTAAAACATAAGTTTTCAACATCTGTGTAATGGGTAATTAATAACAGAGAATGTTGACTGGAATTTGGAAAGTCTAAATATAGCTTTGAAATCGCAAATGTTGACGGGCAATGTACACAGAAAGTGGTAATATCGCTTTAGCTGGCTTGCTTGGACGTTATATGCTGTAACGCATTGGTCTTGTACCACATAGCCCTATATACGTATGTTAGATTGGGGTGCTTTAAGATTCCGTTTCTAACTCTGAAAGTAGCCATTAAAAGTCAGTTCCAGCAATAGAAGGCTTACATGAGTGCCTTCTTATCTTCTCTGATGTGGAAACATCTGAAAGGAAAGGTTCACATTGCTATTTCCGGCCTTAAATTACCTATCCATTATGCTGATTTTCTGTGCTGGTTAGAAACAGGTATACATGTGTCAAACAGGTGTACATATGGAGTATATTTCTCATAATTGTATCATTATTAAATGCCCGCTCTGCTAAAATAGTTGAACATGTATCTCCACAACTTTCTGATTCTACAGCTGTTCAAACATTTTGTTGTTGTCTCCAGAATCGACATCGTTCATTGAACTCTCCTATCTTTTCTCTGTTTCACTCTATATTTTTCAGTTTCTTTATTAGGTTGATAATAAATTCAGATGTTCCCTTCCTATTTCATGGATGAAAATTATGGTTGTTACCTCCCGTCCATGTTCAAATAAAATATTCTTTTTCGTCTACCTTTCAGCTCCCAGTGGAGCATAGGTCTTCAACAAACACTTTCGAAGCCATTGTGTCTCTTGCCATTTTTTAAACATCATTCCGTTATCTTTCCCATCATCTTCATCTCTGCTTCCATCTGTCTTCTCCAAGAATATTTTGTATAGTCTTCCGCTTTGTCTTTTACCTTAAGGATTTCAAAAAGTGTCTGTTGTGTAATACTCTCACTTGGCTTCCGCATTGAGTGATCTAGCGCCATATTTACGCTTATCTCCTTAACTGGTATTTGACTGGTACGTTTCCATAATTCTATGTTAGTGATTTTGTCCTGCCATTTTCATCATGGCAATCTAAAAACAGCATAAATAGACTGAAGATGAAACAAAAATTGTCAAATCTTTGGACAGCTTTCACCACTATTGTCCAACAAGGAAATAACTATAGAGGCAAAACGGGAACTCTGCAATACAATCTTCATTCCAACGTTGTGCTACAAATGCATGGACCCTAGATGCAAGGACAACAAGAAAAATAACTCTTCTGAGGTGAAGTGTGTTAAACGAATGACAAGAAACACCATGAGAGACAAGATCAGAAATGAGGCGATAAAAGCTAGGAATAACACCCGCCGAACACCTACTAAAAGTAATCCTGGATGGGGAAAATACAAGGTAAAAGAGGCAGAGGCAGACCAAGACTAACATGGACGAGTAACATCAAAAGATGGACAAATCAGATTATGACAACCTGCACCATCAAAGCAAGAGACAGAGCAGAATGGCGCTCCATGGTAGCCAACCTTCGTTGCGGAAATAGCACTCGATGATGATGACGAACACTCGCCCTAAAATACATAAAGAATGAACAGCTAAAATGATTTGGCCACGTGACAAGACAGATAAGATCAAAACACAACACAACGAGCCCTCAATAAATGTTGTGAGAACACCAGACCCAAGGGTCGACCACTGAAAAAGATGGATGTACGGAATATTAAAAGCACTAGGAACATAACAGCAGCGGAGTCGAACAGAAGAGCAAAAGACTACAAATTACATCTCCCCTCGTCGCTGAACGGTAAATGAGAAAGGAGAGAAGAAGATTAATTTTATTCTGCGGAAGCATCCATGAATGAAGGTATTTTTTGTCTTTATCTCTCATAAATAGTCGCCGTCAGTCACTCTGTTAATTTATCTCTCATAAATAGTCGCCGTCAGTCACTCTGTTAATTTATCTCTCATAAATAGTCGCCGTCAGTCACTCTGTTAATTTATCTCTCATAAATAGTCGCCGTCAGTCACTCTGTTAATTTATCTCTCATAAATAGTCGCCGTCAGTCACTCTGTTAATTTATCTCTCCGTTGTAGTCTTCTGTAAAAGCATGTTCAGTGTCCTTCAACGGTTTCATAACAAGATAAAATGGGATAAAATATATGTACAACAGTTCGAAGTTTCAACGTCTTAGACTAAGCTAAAATAAATAATGATTTCATTGAGGGAAGCTCCTTCCCTATGCCACCACCAATACGTATTTAATCTCTCTCTCTCTCTCTCTCTCTCTCTCTGCGATCAGGACTCAATCAGAGTAGGATTCCAGACTCTCACATGAAGTCAGCTGTTAGGTTAAGTGTGCTGATCGCCCCCACAGACAGAAAATCACAATTAGAGTCTGCCAGATCCACTCTGATTGAACACCCGTTAAAACGTTGCACTGTGTTCTGCGCCAGTGGCCCAGTGCATCCGATTTCAGCCAGCATTTTATTCAGGTTTGCATTCCTTAGCCTTTGATTGTCCCCAATCTTCCTGCAAGGCAGCAAATGATCTTTTCTGTAGGGGGATTCTGCGCTTATATGGTCGGCCCTGCCAGGTTTACGAGCACCATCTGCCAGTCACTAGAGGTGACCAACACAGACATGCACACACAAAGATAGGAGATGTGACCAACACAGACATGCACACAACGATACGAGGCATGACTAACACTGACACACATCAAGATATATAACACATTCAAGTTGATTTTAAAAAATTATCTGCTTGTAATAAAGATAATATTTTGTTAATATTTTGATTCATTATTCACTCAGTCAGTGTTAATGCTTGTATTCAAATAAGCATTAGTTAGATAAGCTAGGTGGATTCGTTGGTTAGTTATGTGAGAAATACAACACATATGGCGGAAATCATAACTGTCATTGTATGCTGATTACCTTCTGAATCATGTATGTCTTGTTTTGTTCTATAGCACATAACTTAACCCTGTCTAGTAATTGTTCTTCAATTTTAGTTGTCTTCCATATTTTCTTCTGCCACCCGGTGCCCACATGAAGGCTCGGCACGGGAGTCTCGTTTCGCCCACATAAGATGAGTTTACAATTGTGTCGCCCACATAAGATTAATTTGCTTTTGTTTCGTCCACATAGATTAATTTACCTTTGTTTCGCCCATATAAGATTAATTTACTGTTAAACATCGCTAACTAAAAGTGAACTAAGCTAATCAAACTTCACATGTGTTCGTCACTACTAGGCATTACTCCCATGTAAAACAAATGTTAAGAATGAGTAGAGTCCGCGTCCAGTAAATACATTCACCTCTACTCATAATTGCCTTATAGTGTTTTGGATCATAGCAAAAAAACGCCATCAATACAACAAGCAGCTGCGTCAGGTTTCTATTTTTTCTTCCTTTTATATCTTCCAACAACCCCTGGGGTTGTAATGGCACCAATCCTGACTCCGTCAGTCTTCTTAATTTATCTCTACCGTCAGTCATTCACTGGAATTCTGCAATACCAAAGCCTTTCTATTTTTTCTTCCTTTTATATCTTCCAACAACCCCTGGGGTTGTAATGGCACCATGACAGGCTCCTTCAGTCTTCTTAATTTATCTCTACCGTCAGTCATTCACTGGAATTCTGCAATGCCAAAGCCTTTCTATTTTTTTATGTTTTCTTCCCATCTCTTTCTCTGGCTACCTCTCCTCCCCACTCTCCTCACAATTCTCCGCAGAATCGGTCTTTTTTCTATGCCAGTAGATCGAAATACGTGACTAAACCATTTTATTTTGCTCTTCTTCACAGCTTGAAAAGATCATCATGTACTCCGATTTGTTCTTTTACCTTTCTGCGAACTTTTTCTTTTGTGATACGATCTAGTAAGCGACGCCCAAAATCTAACGATAACATCTCATTGCGTCAGGTGTCAAGTGTTTAACTCCTGATGTGTGCATATATTTTGACATATTATTCTCGTAATTCGTGGTACCTCAACCATCCTTTTGATAGCATTAAATCTGATATAGCCAAAGGCATTACCTTTATCACACAGCCTTCTGCGACGCAACCTCAACTTCTTCTAAAGCTTCTTTTAGTCTTCTTCCCCCTCTTCTTCTTTTCTCTTTCACTGGTACTGAAAAGGTGTCGTGGTTTACATCATTTTTCGTTCATGAGCTGCTCGAACTGTCTGAATTAGTGATTTTTCTTTGTTCATACATGTCTCTATCACTGCATCTATCTATCTTCTTCTAGGTCTTCCTCTTGGCCTTTTTCCATGCATTCTCGAGAAGAAAGCTTCTTTTACTAAATGACTAAAATCAAAAGGTATCACACTAACAAAGAATCCAGAATATCATGTATAATGAAGAGAAGACGGTAGCCATATGCTGACCATGCAATGGGAAGAGAAACTTAAAGCAATGTCTCAAATGGATATCAGGAGGTAAGAGAAAAAGAGGCCGACTGAGAGAAACACTGAAAAGAACACTGAGGCGAGAGGTAACAACAGTAGGCACAGGCTTCCATGTCGAGATTGAGAGCCTCGCCTTGAAGAGGGACGTACGGCGAGATACACTGTCTTTCGCAAGGTCTAACACTTGATAACAAGGGTCGTTGAAAATGGAAGACCATAGAGTTTCTGCCAGTACATGGAAGTGTCTTTCTGCCAGGACATGGAAGTGTCTAGATTTTCTGCCAGGACATGGAAGTGTCTAGAGTTTCTGCCAGGACATGGAAGTGTCTTTCTGCCAGGACATGGAAGTGTCTAGAGTTTCTGCCAGGACATGGAAGTGTCTAGAGTTTCTGCCAGGACATGGAAGTGTCTAGAGTTTCTGCCAGGACATGGAAGTGTCTAGAGTTTCTGCCAGGACATGGAAGTGTCTAGAGTTTCTGCCCCGGACACGGGAGACCTAGAGTTTCTGCCCCGGACACGGGAGAGCTAGAGTTTCTGCCCCGGACACGGGAGAGCTAAAGTTTCTGCCCCGGACACGGGAGAGCTAGAGTTTCTGCCCTGACAGGGAAGAGTCTAGAGCTTCTGCTCTATGTGTCATCTTCAGCTCGTAGATAAAGAAAAGGTGCAAATATTAAAAAAAAATCATTACTGACCAGAATGAGTTATACACTTGGTTAATTTATGCGAGTAATGAAATAATAACGCTCTTAAACTCCGGGGTTATATTTTGTTTTAATCTATTTCTCACTTCTTAATGTTAACTGGTAATTGTTGAGTTCAAAATTCAGTTTGTCTCTTCCTAATTAAATCTTGTCAAAATATACACGAAAATGCAAAGTAAACATCACAATACGATTTTATTATTTAGATACAAACTTTCGATGTGTTTTATGCTAGTTACAGGGGGTAGTTTAAAAGATAAAGCAAATAGAGCTAAAAAGTGTCTATATAATAATACTAATTTCCAATAGGAAGCAACAACATTTTTTGACCATGTTATGAGAAGTGAACAGCTGAAATACATTTTAACAACTGGAAATTTCGAGAGACGAAGAGATAGAGGGAAGCAAAGAGAAAAGATTCCAGACAGCTTAAGAGATTGGATAGGCAGAAGGTCAACGACGGAAATAATAATTAACTTTAAGATAGAAAGTTGTGGAAAGACATGATCACCTACGTCAGCAGGCACGGTACTTAAAGATGATGATGATATAATAATACATGTTTGCTGATAAGCTATCAGGCACACTAAATATGAGAACCACTTTAGAAGCTCGTAAATAACGTATGGGATTCGTAACGAAGCCACTGATTATACTGCTACAGGGAAGACAACCCAGGCAATACACACACAAACACACGTTATTTTAGTCGTACGGTATCCGGCGTGACATTTCAAATGAACACAATTCCCGGAGTTTATTCTTGTTCCTTTCCTGCATTGTTTATATGAAGACAAACGTAAACAATAAGTGAACAGTATTACCATTTAATCAAACTGGGAGGACATTAAGATTCTACATGTGAGCTATTCCGTGCCGGTTTGTTTGTAAACAAATAAACCGTGCTTGTGTTTCTTGTTTTCATCTCTACACCTGTTTTCTAATTACCTGTGTCGTTATACATGATCCAGATTAGTGAAAATATGTTTGAGTAGAGCAAGATTAGTATGGGGATTTTTGTAAAGAGGAAAATCTGAGCTCGAGATAGCAGATCAAAGAAAAATTGTATTAAGAACAACATAGAGTTTAAGAATGGAAACTAGAGAACCCATTGCATTGGTGGAATTAGTATCTGATATTAAGTTCTATTTATCTATTATTGTCATTTCGAACCGACGACGGCACATAGAACAGAATTTCTAGTCTCTGTGTGTCCCACGCTCTCTGTCACATAAATTCTATTCTCTGTGTGACAAACGAAATATGTTACAGAAATTATAGTCTCTGTGTGCCCCACGCTCTCTGTTACAGAAATTCTAGTCTCTGTGTGACAAACGAAATATGTTACAGAAATTCTAGTCTCTGTGTGTCCCACGCTCTCTGTCACAGAAATTCTAGTCTCTGTGTGACAAACGAAATATGTTACAGAAATTATAGTCTCTGTGTACACCACGCTCTGTTACAGAAATTCTAATCTCTAGAGTGTGACCCACGCCCTCTGTTACAGAAATTCTAGTCTCTAGAGTTTATCCCACGCCCTCTGTTACAGAAATTCTAGTCTATGTGTCCCACGCTCTCTGTTAATGAAATTCTAGTCTCTGTGTGACAAACGAAATATGTTACAGAAATTATAGTCTATGTGTCCCACGCCCTCTGTTACATAAAGTCTAGTCTCTGTGTCCCACGCCCTCTGTTACATAAATTCTAGTCTCTGTGTCCCACGCCCTCTGTTACATAAATTCTAGTCTATGTGTCCCACGCCCTCTGTTACATAAATTCTAGTCTATGTGTCCCACGCCCTCTGTTACATAAATTCTAGTCTCTGTGTCCCACGCCCTCTGTTACATAAATTCTAGTCTGTGTCCCACGCCCTCTGTTACATAAATTCTAGTCTATGTGTCCCACGCCCTCTGTTACAGAAATTCTAGTCTCTGCTCCACGCTCTCTGTTACAGAAATTCTAGTCTCTGCTCCACGCTCTCTGTTACAGAAATTCTAGTCTCTTTGTCCCACGCTCTCTGTTACAGAAATTCTAGTCTCTTTGTCCCACGCTCTCTGTTACAGAAATTTTAGTCTCTATGTCCCACGCCCTCTGTTACAGAAATTCTAGTCTCTGTGTCCCAAGCTCTCTGTTACAGAAATTCTAGTCTCTGTGTCGCACGCTTTCTGTTATAGAAATTCTAGTCACTGTGTGTCCCACGCTCTCTATAACAGAAATTCTAGTCTCTGTGTCCCACGCTCTCTGTTACAGAAATTCTAGTCTCTGTGTGTCCCACGCTCTCTATAACAGAAATTCTAGTCTGTGTGTCCCATGCTCTCTGTTACAGAAATTCTAGTCTCTGCGTCACACGCTTTCTGTTATAGAAATTCTAGTCTCTGTGTGCCCCACGCTCTGTTACAGAAGTTCTAATCTCTGTGTCCGACGCTCTCTGTTACAGAGATTCTAGTCTCTGTGTGCCCCACGTTCTGTTACATATATTCTAATCTCTGTGTCCCAAGCTCTCTGTTACAGAAATTCTAGTCTCTGTGTCGCACGCTTTCTGTTATAGAAATTCTAGTCACTGTGTGCCCCACGCTCTGTTACAGAAATTTTAATCTCTGTGTCCCACGCTCTCTGTTACAGAAATTTTAGTCTCTCTGCCCCACGCTCTCTGTTACAGAAATTGTAGTCTCTGTGCCCCACGCTCTCTGTTACAAAAATTCTAGTGACTGTGTGTCTCACGCTCTCTGTTAGATAATTCTAGTCTCTGTGTCTCACGCTCTCTGTTACATAATTCTAGTATCTGTGTCCCACACTCTGTTACAAAAATTCTAGTCACTATGTGTCTCACGCTCTGCTACAGAAATTCTAGTCTCTGTGTGTCCCACGCTCTGTTACATAAATTCTAATCTTTGTGTCCCACGCTCTCTGTTACGGAAATTCTAGTCTCTGTGTCCCACGCTCTCTGTTACATAAATTCTAGTCTCTGTGTTCCACGCTCTGTTACATAAATTCTAGTCTCTTTGTCCCACGCTCTCTGTTATATAAATTCTAGTCTCTTTGTCCCACGCTCTCTGTTATATAAATTCTAGTCTGTGTGTTCCACGCTCTCTGTCATATAAATTCTATTATGTGTGTTACACGCTCTCTGTTACTGAAATTCTAGTTTGTGTGTTCCACGCTCTCTGTTACAGAAATTCTAGTCTGTGTGTTCCACGCTCTCTGTTATATAAATTCTAGTCTCTGTGTTCCACGCTCTCTGTTACATAAATTCTAGTCTTTTTGTCCCACTCTCTCTGTTACATAAATTCTAGTCTCTTTGTCCCACGCTCTCTGTTATATAAATTCTAGTCTCTTTGTCCCACGCTCTCTGTTATATAAATTCTAGTCTCTTTGTCCCACGCTCTCTGTTATATAAATTCTAGTCTCTGTGTGTCCCACGCTCTCTGTTATATAAATTCTAGTCTGTGTGTCCCACGCTCTCTGTTATATAAATTCTAGTCTCTTTGTCCCACGCTCTCTGTTATATAAATTCTAGTCTATGTGTGTCCCACGCTCTGTTATATAAATTCTAGTCTCTTTGGCCCATGTTCTCTGTTATATAAATTCTAGTCTGTGTGTCCCACACTCTGTTATATAAATTCTAGTCTGTGTGTCCCACGCTCTGTTATATAAATTCTAGTCTGTGTGTCCCACGCTCTGTTATATAAATTCTAGACTGTTCGACGATCTGCGATACCAAGCATCAAACCTTGCACAGGATCCGCGTCTTATATCTAGTAGCCACACGACTCTGCTCTGGACGGACTGTTCATTCTCAGTGAATGAGCTCATACCTGCATTTTTTGCATCCCGCCTCAGTGTTCTTTTTAGCATTTCTCTAGATCGACTTCTTTTCATTTTACCCTCAGATTACCATTTAAGAGCCTGCTTTGAGATTCTCATATTGTATCTTTTCATCACTTTGGCTGCATATGGCCACTTTATTCTCTAGATTACAAGTAATACTTTTTTAAATTTCTCTTATTTCAGAACTAGTCCTAAATTTATTCCGTGGTAGAGGAATAATTTTCCTGAGGCATTTGTCTTCAAATACGTCCAGTTTATTTTCTATTTCTTTAGTTGTTTCCCTGTTCTCGTATGTATGCGTATGAGTGGATAATACATTTGGTTTGAAAATCCTGGGTTTTGTTTTTGTGTTTAATAAATTTGATTTTTTTATGGACAGCTAAGAAGAGTAATGAAAACGTTATGAAAGAGGCCAAAGCAGGAAGGGATCTAAAATCCAATATCAGGAAGAAATAATCTTTGTTTTTTGGCCATGTAATGAGAAGAGAACTGTTGGAATATACTGTAACAACTGCGAAAACTGAGGGAAGATGAGATAGAGGGAGGCAAAGAGAAAAGATGCCAGACAGCTTAAGAGAATGGCTTGGTTGAAGGTCAACAACAGGAATGATAAATAACTGTCGAGATCGAGAATTGTGGAGAGACATGATTATCTACGCCAGCAGGCGCTACTTGTGTGTATCCTTGACCTATGCAGCTTCCGAAATGAACAAAGTGATCTACATCTTCCACTGCTTCTTCTTCCGGATATATTTTTTCCTTCTTTGCGAATTTGATTTGATATAAATATTAGGTCTTGCGATTAAGAAATGGTGCAAGAGATGGTAGTAGTCAATCTATATCTGACTCCTGGCGTCAGGGTCAGCAATAAATTACTGGATACTGGTGTGAAGATCAGTGACCCGTACGATGACTCCTGGCGTCAGGGTCAGCAATAAATTACTGGATACTGGTGTGAAGATCAGTGACCCGTACGATGACTCCTGGCGTCAGGGTCAGCAATAAATTTCTGGATACTGGTGTGAAGATCAGTGGCCCGTACGATTACTCCTGGCGTCAGAGTCAGCAATAAATTACTGGATACTGGTGTGAAGATCAATTTCCCGTACGATGACTCCTGGCGTCAGGGTCAGCAATAAATTGCTGGATACTGGTGTGAAGATCAGTGGCCCGTACGATGACTCCTGGCGTCAGAGTCAGCAATAAATTACTGGATACTGGTGTGGAGATCAATTTCCCGTACGATGACTCCTGGCATCAGGGTCAGCAATAAATTACTGGATACTGGTGTGAAGATCAGTGGCCCGTACGATGACTCCTGGCGTCAGAGTCAGCAATAAATTACTGGATACTGGTGTGAAGATCAGTGACCCGTACGATGACTCCTGGCGTCAGATTTATCTACTCAATCCTGGCTGCTGAAGTCATGGTTTAGGCATGTAGTTGACTCCTGACATAAAAAAATTAATGATATATGACCTACTTCTGGAATCATGTTTAGCGAGCCAAAGAAGACCAAGACCCTACTTCACACAATATAATTATGCTGAAAACAGGACTGGTCAATAGAAATTGATAAAAAAAACAAGTCCATAAATATCTAATGGTAGAAAACTCTTCTTACAAAGACTTGCAGCAAGAGACAATCTGATCATCAGAGGTAACACCTCCTGACCCTTCAAATGTCTTTCAGTCCATTTAGTTTCTTGACATCTAAAGAGGTGCAAGCCCACCTGAGATATTACTCCAAGAATTGACCTCATGCGTCTGTGCCTGAAAGGTCACAAATTGTTTAGCCAGTAACTTAAAGGGCTCTAAACGTAATATCCGTTCTATATTCATAACAAATAAAGTTGAATGAGTCACACCAAAAGGCGCTAAATATTGCAGATTAGCTATAAAACGTTACAAACGCCTTTCCAGTGTTAGCGAAATAGAAGATAGAGTATAAAAGGTGTGAGGTTTATTTTTATTGCAATTGAATTTTAATGTTAGACCTGTATAAACTGAAATTTGACGTCTATGTCTAGACGCATGTAAGACATACAAATGATTTACATCAGCATGGCTGTCTGCTAATTTACTGTATTCAGTATGTAATTTGGGAGCCGCGATAGCTCAGTGGTTAGTGAACTGGACTAGAAAGGACAAGGGGTAGGGTTCGATCCCAACTGACGGCTTCCGGGTTCACCCAGTCTTAAATGGGTACCGGACTTTTTTCTGGGAAAGTAAAGCAGCACGGGCGTAATACATACCACATTACACCAAAAATCATGTCCTGAAGGTGTGTAAAATATAGGGTCACTAACACCATATTTCCCTATACGCCACTTGGCGTGACGGGGAGTACTTTACCTAACTATGTACTTTGGTGTATTCAGTATATAACAATTTCTACATTCAGTATAAATGTACTATATTCAGTATAAAATAATTTCTATATTCAGTATACAATTTAAAATATTCAGTTTATAACTTACTATATTCAATATATAATTTACTATATTCAGTATTAAATAATTTCTATATTCAGTGTATAATTTCTATATTCAGTATATGATTTACCACATTCAGTATATAATAATTTCTATATTCAGTATAAAATTTACGATATTCAGTATTGAGTTATTTGCGGGTCATCATCATGAAGTAGTGATTAAAGGTGGAGGACAAAAGGGGAGTTGGTAGGGTAGAAGTCACGGGAAAAAAGTGATAAGAAATCAGTCAAGTAGAAAACATTAAGTACACGTGAAAAGTGAAAAGCAATAAGAATAGAGAAAGCAATCAGAATGTAACTCGGTTGGTGATTGGCAAGAGGAAAATGTTGGGGGACAAACCAAAAATTAGAAGGCAGTCTAGAGACGACAATCGCTCGATGTGGACGGCTTATTAGTTGGGCCGGTACCGCTGAGTAAGCATGTTAGGTACGTGAGATAGGGACTTTCTTTTTTGTGTGGGGAAGATAGTGTGACAGTGGAGTGAGACACAGCTCGCAAGATTAACAGTGTTAGTCAAAGTGTAGGGAAGATAGTGTGACAGTGGAGCTAGACACAGCTCGCAAGATTAGCATTGTTAGTCAAAGTGTAAGGAAGATAGTGTGACAGTGGAGCGAGACACAGCTCGCAAAATTAGCATTGTTAGTCAAAGTGTAAGGAAGATAGTGTGACAGTGGAGCGAGACACAGCTCGCAAGATTAGCATTGTTAGTCAATGTGTAGGGAAGATAGTGTGACAGTGGAGCGAGACACAGCTCGCAAGATTAGCATTGTTAGTCAAAGTGTAAGGAAGATAGTGTGACAGTGGAGCGAGACACAGCTCGCAAGATTAGCATTGTTAGTCAAAGTGTAAGGAAGATAGTGTGACAGTGGAGCGAGACACAGCTCGCAAGATTAGCATTGTTAGTCAAAGTGTAAGGAAGATAGTGTGACAGTGGAGCGAGACACAGCTCGCAAGATTAGCATTGTTAGTCAAAGTGTAAGGAAGATAGTGTGACAGTGGAGCGAGACACAGCTCGCAAGATTAGCATTGTTAGTCAATGTGTAGGGAAGATAGTGTGACAGTGGAGCTAGACACAGCTCGCAAGATTAGCAGTGTTAGTCAAAGTGTAGGGAAGATAGTGTGACAGTGGAGCTAGACACAGCTCGCAAGATTAGCATTGTTAGTCCAAGTGTAGGGAAGATAGTGTGACAGTGGAGCTAGACACAGCTCGCAAGATTAGCAGTGTTAGTCAAAGTGTAGGGAAGATAGTCTGACAGTGGAGCGAGACACAGCTCTCAAGATTAGCATTGTTAGTCAAAGTGTAAGGAAGATAGTGTGACAGTGGAGCGAGATACAGCTCGCAAGATTAGCATTGTTAGTCAATGTGTAGGGAAGATAGTGTGACAGTGGAGCGAGACACAGCTCGTAAGATTAGCAGTGTTAGTCAAAGTGTAGGGCTAGAGTAGATTCGACTAGAAATGAACTGTAATTCATTTGGGAGGACATCGTTACCAACCTCCGCAGTGTAGTGTACAGTTCCAGTGAGTTATGAAACTTGTAGTTGATGCTGGTAACTTGTGACTTAGGTAATACTCGAGATGAGAGCAGATGATTCTAGATTAAGCTTAAGATAAATAGAATAAGTGGTCTAGGAGTTGATCCAGCCACGTTACAGTAATGTGTTCAAGTTGACAGAACGGGAGAAGTTGGGGCGTGTGGTAGCCTCGTGTATGGCATTAATTGTGTATGCTGAGCAGCTGAGAACGAGAGTGTAAACTTATGTACAACTTAATGCTCATGAGCGATGATTCATGAATAAACAGCGTTATTGTTTGAACCTTGGAGTTCAGTTGATTAGTTGAACCTCGTGAGTACTTGTCTGTCTCTGGATTAGCGATAACGATCCCTTGGGGGGGGGGGGTTGTTGTCCCAGATAGGACCCTCTGACATCAGAGGAGACAGTAGCCAGAACAGCGCGGGGTACTTTGTTATACGATCACGAGAGACGCGGAGAGAGTGTCCTAGCCAGTTATACGATCACGAGAGACGCGGAGAGAGTGTCCTAGCCAGTTATACGATCACGAGAGACGCGGAGAGAGTGTCCTAGCCAGTTATACGATCACGAGAGACGCGGAGAGAGTGTCCTAGCCAGTTATCCGATCACAAGAGACGCGGAGAGAGTGTCCTAGCCAGTTATACGATCACGAGAGACGCGGAGAGAGTGTCCTGGCCAGTTCGGAGTTACAGCCTTCGTCAGTCAAGTAGACGGCCGTTAACCTGACTACAGAATGCTGAGTCCTGGGTAGCAAGTGCAGTCCTGGTTGGCACGAGAGCTGAACCCTAGAGGGCAGAAGCAGCACGTATCAACGGAGCCAGAGCGTGCACGTACTTGTCGGTGCATAAAGGTGTGCCATGGGGTCAAGGGCGTGCTAGAACTCAACATGAAAGGCTGCTCCAGACGTGAGGTCAAGCAGCGGCCACGTGACAATTAGTGGCGCCATCTCCACGACCTTCGGTCGGGTTTTTCAGGGCGATCACATCTTCAAAAACAAATCGCAATAACAACGGTAGAGAGCAGAGAACGGCTACAATCATTGCACTCCGAACATGTCCATAGGTGCTGAGATCACCTCCTCAGCAAATCCCGCAATGTCCAGCGACTGACGACTCCAGTTGTAATATATGACTACTAATATTATGAAATAGCGAGCCAAAGAAGACCAAGACCCTAATTCACACAATATAATTATAAATGATAGGTATAGTCAATGTACCTGTAATCAGTAATCTGTACCTGGTATTATCATCACCAAGTACCGGGCCTACTGGCGTAGGTGACCATGTCTCTCCACAACTTTCGATCTCGGCAGTTATTTATCATTTTTGTTATTGACCTTCTGCCAAGCCATTCTCTTATCTATCTATTGACCTTTCGAGCCGTAACCGGCCCATAGGGCGTAGACCAAGATACACCTTCTCCTATATGAATTTTTGTTCTAGCAGTTTTCTTTTAAAGATATTTTATCAAATCTCGCCATCTGTCTCTCTATGAAACGTAGACCATTCTCTTAAGCTGTCTGTTATTTTTTCTCTTTGCTTCACTCTATCTCTTCGTCCCTCAATTTTTCCAGTTGTTACAATATAATCCAATTGTTCTCTTCGCATTATATGGCCAAAAAATGATGATTGTTTCTTTCTAATATTGGAAATTAGCTCTATTTTTGCTTTAAACTCTCAGAACATTTTCATTACTCTTCTTAGCTGTCCATAGTACTCTCAACATTCTTCTGTAAAAGCACATTTCTACAGACTCCAGTGATTTTCTTGTCTGTTGTCCTATTGTCCATGAATTACATCCATATGTTAAGACTGGCTCTACATAACATTTAAGAACTCTTTTTCTTGTTTCTATTGTCAAAAATGGATTGCATAGTAACTTCCTCATGTTTTGGAAAGCTGCTTTTGCCTGAGCCATTCTGCATCTCACCTCTTTTGTACATCTTCCGTCTGAGGTTAACAAAGTTCCCAAATCTTTAAATTCATTTACCTGTTTTAATATTGTTCCACTTGTCTTTATTTTGCACTGAGGTGATGTCTTTTCCTTTGTTGTTACCATTACCTCTGTCTTTTTGCTTTTAAGGCTGAGTCTTATATTTTTGCTTTCTTTCACTATAATGTCCAACATTTCTTGTAACTCATTTTCACTCTTAGCGATTAAGACTGTATCACCAGCATACTTTAGATTTTTTATATTATAACCTCCAATTGTTATTCCAGGCATGCCCCTTATGGATCTTAAAATAATCTCACTATAAATATTAAACAATCTGGTGACAGCACACAACCTTGTTTTGCATTGTAATGATTAATTACTACAAAATTATAATGTAATAATAACAAAATATAATACCAGGTGTAGGATATTCAGTATATAACTTAATATATTCAATATATATATATTTTACTGTACTCGATATGTAATTTGCTATATTCAGTGTGCATCAGACCAATAAAGAACTAACAGGTTGAGTTATTATTTATCAGTTATTATTTATCAGTTATTATTTATCAGTTATTATTTATCAGTACTGCGATCGCCCAATAACTGTTTACAATCTTGGAACACTCAAGTGTCGTAGATAGCATAGTTGCGATGTATCGTTGTTTACAACAAGTTCAAACTCTGAGGATATCGATCCAGCACACGGATTCGTAACATTTTTGGCGATCGGATTTCTCCCTTATCGACCTCTTCTCGCATGGTCAAACTGATTAGTCAGTATGCAGTATTGTATAAGATAGGTGCGGTCAGTATCTAGTAATATAAGGGGCAGGTGTGGTCAGTATCCTGTATTATAAATGGTAGTTGTAGTCAATATTTCCGATATTAGGAATAAACAATCTTTTTTGGCCATGTAATGAGAAGAGAACAGCTGGCATATATTGTAACAACTGGAAAAATTGAGGGACGAAGAGATAGAGGGAAGCAAAGAGAAAATAAACCAGACAGCTTAAGAAAATGGCTTGGCAGAAGGTGAACAAAAGAAATAAATAACTGTCGTGATCGAAAGTTGAGGAGAGACATGATAACCTACGCCAGCAGGCTTAGTACTTGATGATGATGAGTCAATATTTAGTATTGTAAATGATAGGTGTAGTCAATATCTAGTATTGTAAAGGAGAGGTGTAGTCAGTATCTAGAATTGTAAATGATATAGTCAATATCTAGTATTGTAAAGGATAGGTGTAGTCAGTATCTAGTATTGTAAAGGATAGGTGTAGTCAGTATCTAGTATAGTAAAGGAGAGGTGTAGTCAGTATCTAGTATTGTAATGGAGAGGTGTAGTCAGTATCTAGTATTGTAAATGATAGATATAGTCAGTATCTAGTATTGTAAAGGAGAGGTTTAGTCAATATCTAGTATTGTAAATGATATAGTCATTATCTAGTATTGTAAAGGATAGGTGTAGTCAGTATCTAGTATTGTAAAGGAGAGGTGTAGTCAGTATCTAGTATTGTAAATGAGAGGTGTAGTCAGTATCTAGTATTATATATGATAGGTGTAGTCAGTATCTAATATTATAAATGATAGGTGTAGTCAGTATCTGGTATTATAAATTGTAGGTGTAGTCAGTATCCGGTATTGTAAAGGGTATGTGTAGCAAGAGTCTGGAATGGTAAAGACAGGTGTAGTCAGTTTCCAAAATTGTAAAGTGTCGTTTTAATCGGTATCCAGTTGTGTAAACGGTAGGAGTAGGAGGGTAGACAACTGTTCTAATTCAGAAGCCTGCATCCGGTTATAATTCCTCATCAATCCATGTGCTAGCCTGGCTTCTTGGCCCAAAAGTCGTTACGTGGGTTCCCAGATCATGCGTAAAGCAAGTACCAACGTCAGGAAAGGCAAATACGTGTTTTATCAACGCTCAGAGGAAATTAAGTCCGTGGATTGCCAGCGCCCTGGTAAAGGCAAGCATCGAGCCTCCAACTTGCAGTTTTTGTCCCACATATTTTGAAAAAATATTGCGCCCGAAG
The DNA here is from genome assembly GCA_032433765.1 of Megaustenia siamemsis. Lineage (NCBI taxonomy): Eukaryota > Metazoa > Mollusca > Gastropoda > Stylommatophora > Ariophantidae > Megaustenia > Megaustenia siamemsis. The sequence continues at coordinate 42,794,837 of JAVIAB010000088.1, forward strand.
CAACGACTCTTCAAACCCCACACCTCCCTCATAGATCCGTGGGCCCGGAGCAAATTCAACGGAAGAAACAGTTGTACTGCCTAAAAGAAAACTCACCAAAGTCATTATATGAATTTCTAAAGAGCAGAAGAGGTCACGTTTGTGAAGTTTTTTTCGGGTTTTTTTTTTTTTACAGTACAGGATAGCCAGTCCCATGCCCAAGAGAAAAGACAGAAGATACAGACCTACATTAAAGGATGCTTACGCAGAATAAAAGGATAGAAATGGCTGGGCAAAATAACTAACATAGAATTATGGAAATGTACCAGTCAAATACTACTAAACACAATTCAAACATGACAAATGCGATTTTGGGGCCATGTTGAGAGACACAACAGCCTACTAAAAGTAATCCTGGATGGGAAAATACAAGGTAAAAGAGGCAGAAGCAGACCAAGACTAACATGGACGAGTAACATCAAAAGAGGGACAAACCAGCCTATGACAACCTGTACCATTAAAACAAGAGACAGCAGAATGGCGCTCCATGGTAGCCAACCTTCGATGCGGAGATGGCACTCAATGATGATGACCAGTCAAATACCTGTGGATAAAGAGATACAGCGAAGACGATGGCGCCGGATAGGACACACACTGCGGAAGCCAACTGAGAGTATTACATAACAGGCCATTTTTGGAACCCCCAAGGAAAAAAGACAAATAAGAAGACCAAGATATTCTGGGAGAAGACAGATTGAAGCAGATATGAAGATGATGGGGAAGTCATGGAATGATCTTAAAAGAATGGCAAGAAACAACGGCTTGGAAAGTGTTAGTTGAAGACCTATGCTCCACAGGGAGCTGAAAAGAAAGAAGATGAAGAGAAGAGATAAAGAGGACATAAAACTACAATGATGCCTGACAATGGTCGGCTCTTTTGTCTGTACCGGACTCTTTTTGAATTTGCCTCCAAAGTGAAATTATTCTTTTTACAATCATGGACTGTTCTAAATGTTGATTTCGTTAACTTCAAGAGGATCGCCGCCGTAAACCAGGAGCTTGGGCTTTATAACAGAACATATACCCAGAGAGGTACATACAAAATTAACAAATAAAAGAACTGAATGGGGTCACTGCAGGCGGGGGGGGGGGGGGGGGCTTTCCTATCTGCCCTGCCTCCGTTTCAGCAACCAACAGAATTGTTCATCTTGATCGTTTATACTGTTTTATTGAACGTGTTGCGTTCTATATCATTGGTGCACAGCTCATAATATACATTTCTGGGGTGCAGTAACGGCCGTCGCGGGGGAGTACGTTTCCATACGCTTCGCGCCAAGACCGTGTAATCGTTGCATTTAGTGAGAGCGTGCCTCCAATCGTTGTCTCAACAAATGAATTCAGACCTCCACTTCTTGAAACACTCGATCCGACCGCAGTCCAGCTGGTGGCAAATTTGCAGTCGAACACAGATTACACATCCCGTCTCAGGACAAAGTCTGGACCTGGTACGGTCTCACATCACTCAAAGGCCAGTCGTCTGCAGCACTACCTCAGCACGCAGGCGCCAAAAGAAAACACATTATGGAACAGTAAAGGGGCGGTGAGAAAATCCAGTTAATAAAAATAAGAGAACAAATATCAGCATGCTTATCCGGATCGGCAACCCTTTCAACAGAAGGAAAACGTGATACAAACAAGGGGATGAGAGTTCGTTGGTTTGGTAAGACTGCTTTCTTAGAAGGGACAACTCTAATTGCTAATATGTGCTGGCTTCCAGGACAATAAAGCAGCACAGAAGACGAGGTAAGCAGATCCCCCCCCCCCAAAAAAAAAAAAAAATGCATGCCAAAAACAGATACACTGAAACACACTAGGCAAAACAATGTATTCCTTTAATAAAGTAAAGCAAGTTAAGGTTCTCTCCCCTGCTTTACTATGCATATTTACAACCTGTAAAAGGAAAAAGTAAAGTGCCCCGTCATGCCAAATGACGTATAAGGTGTTAGTGGCCATAATTCTTACAGACCTTCAGCACATGATATTTGAGGTAATGTGGATGGTATTATGCCCGTGCCGTTTTACTTTCTCAGAAAAAAAAGCGGGTACCCATTTAAGACCGGGTCAACCGGGAAGCCATCGATCTGGATCGAACCCAACCTCTTGTCCCTAGTAGTCCAGTTCACTAATCACTGAGCTATCGCGGTTCCCTATTTACAACCTGGATCCATAGAAATTGTTGAGCTTGCTGATCCGTCATTTGATTCTGGAAGAACACGTAACTGGGGAGAGAACCCTGTGCTCCCCTAAAAGATACGCCCAAGATAAATCGAAGCTGTTCACTCTATCCATCAGACTCCCTCCAAATATTGTGGAATGCCTTTAACTAAAGGGGGAATGTTTAATCACGGATAAGAAATAAAACTGTAGATGTCAAACAGACAAAGACAAGTTTGAAATGTGAATACATAATAGAGCTAACTGTGTGATTTGGGCAAGTAACTTTAGAGAAACAACTAAATACAGTTAATCCACTCATTAGTGACAAGCACAGATAAAGGTCACCGTAGAGCTCGATGAGATATGGCGATATAAACCAATTGCGTATTCTCTATGCTACCGCAACTACCGCCGGTAGCCTGAATTTTAACGAAACATATTAACGAAATACAAAAGGAAATAATAATTGATTATATTTTTTCCATAATTATATTACAAATTTTCGAATATTCTATTACACATTTCGTAGGCCAATATGATTTATTTGCTTTGCATTTATTAAAGCAAGTTTTTCCTATGGCCACTATAACGTTTGTGAATGAAACCGAAACTACGAGTGTACATGAAACCGCTAATAAGCAGCGATACAGTTCTCTTATCTCCGACTTAGAATTAACGACCTTGACATTCAAAAATTCGAGTCAAAATTATGCGGCGAGAGCTACCTATACAAAATACGGTTTCATGGGTCATTTTTAGCTCTAGCCAATCAGAAGCGTCACAAAGTGAAAGTGAAACTATGTCTGATTACCGTAACTTCCTAACCTAGTTATAACTACGTTATGCGCATCAGCATCTGTAGAAAGAACTTTTTCTGCTCTCAGGAGAATCAAATCTTATTGTCGCTCAACTCAGACATAAGAACGCTTATCTGGTTTGGCAGTAATGTTCATTGAGAAATCATTCCTTCAGAAACTTAGAAACCAACCCAACAGTACTTTCAATAACGAAGTCAACAAGACATTTTCGTCCCAAACAAGACGGATAGTTTACATATAAACAAGTAAGTAATTTAAAATTTAGTGATGACATTAGCAAATATTACTTCATGTTGGCCTACTGAATATAATGTATGCCTTTATTTATTATGGCAGCGGTTGCCCAGACCCCAAAACCAGTATACGCCACTGATATAAACATAACATTGTATCCGTGAATTCACCCATTCAAGCACACCCAACCATAAAAAAAGTAAAAGTAAAGAGCCCCCGTCACGAGTACGTCAAGTGGCGTACAGGGAATAAGGTGTTAGTGACCATAAATTTTACAGACCTTCGGCACATTATTTTTGGGGTAAATTGTCGGTATTACGCCCGTGCCGCGTTACTTTACCAGAATAAATCCGATACCCATTTAAAGCTGGGTGAACCTGGAAGCCGTCGGTTTGGATCCAACCCTACCTCTTGTCCTTTGTAGTCCAGTTCACACCAAACCATACCAACCAATAAACCAAAAAAACAACCAATCAAGCAACCAACTGATCAACCAACCGATCAACAGAACAACCAACCAACTAACAAACCAACCAACCAAGCGAACAACAGACCAACAAACCAAAAGACCAACCAATAAACCAACCTACCAACAGACTAACCAACCAACCAACCAACCAACCGACTAACAGACCAACTAACCAACGGACCAAAAGACCGACCAATCAAAAAACCAACCAACAGACCAACCAACAAACCAACTAATAAACCAACTAACCTACCACCAACAGACCAACCAACCGACCGACCAACAGACCAACCAACCAATCGACCAACAGACCAAGCAACCAACCGAGCGGCTAACAGACCAACCGACCAACCAACCAATCAACCGACTGACAGACCAACCGACCAACAGACCAACCGACCAACCACCCAAATGACCAACTAACAGACCAACCAAACGACTAACAGACCAACCGACCAACAGACCAACCGGCCAACAGACAAACCGACCAACAGACCAACCAACCAACCAAACGACTAACAGACCAACCAACCAACCAACTAACAGACCAACAGACCAACCAACCAATCGACTAACAGATCAACCAACCGACAAATAGACCAACCGACAAACAGACCAACTGACAAACAAACCAACCGACAAACAGACCAATTGACAAACCAACCAACCGACAAACAGACCAACCAACCAACCAGTTGACCAACCAACCGACCAACAAGACAAACGACCAACCAACCAACCGACCCACCAACCAGTCGATCAACCGAACAACCAACCTACCGACCAACAGACCAATCAAAGAACAAACAAACCAATCTACCTGCCTATCTACCCGTCTGTCTATCTCTCGCCTAAAGTGTTATCTATTTCTGCAATGTTATTAACACAATAGTATGTTATAATTTTACTAAATAAGAAGCTAAAACAATATAAACGCGTTGGCCTCGTGCAACTTTCTGTATTGCATGTGTTTACTGTCTTGTCTTGCTGGTGGCCGAAACGTTTATAATCCTTTTGCTGTCCTTCTTTTAGTAAACCTGCTACAGATAATTGTATATTTATTTGTCAAGAATTCGGTTAACAAAATGAATAAAAACGATAATGTGAAAATAGAACTCAACCAAAGAGAAAATACTACAAACTCTACTATCCACGAAAATAAATGGCTAATGAGGAAGAATTTAGAAGAAATAGAATACCAGTCACACAGAAAAAATGAAGATAATACATTAGATAACAGAAAACGGCGGGTGACAATGTTCACTACAGGCACATGACAGATTAAAGTATCACTTGTCACCACCTTAATGATTGTAGCTGTAAAGACTGACAGTAGCACTTTTAAAATCACAGCTATTGGCAAGAGATAACGCAAATGGCCACCATTAGTGTCATCTCATGACAAGATATCGAAGACCCCAGTTTTGTATTAACCACTGCTTCCTGTCGGTTTGGGCTCCTTTTATTTCGAAAAGTGTTAAAGCAGTGAAGTGCCTTGACCCAAATTAGTCTAATCACATGAAGACAATGTGATACGTCAGTTTTATTATTACATCCCAGCCTCCGAAACATCCTTCAGAAAGAATTATCATTCGTTTAACCGCAGCCCCCTTTAAGTTAGTAATTTTTACATTCAAAATCTCACTTTTAAGTTCTGTATACGAAATATAATTAATGTAACGTAGAGTAACATAACATAACATAACAAACCATAATAAAATAACATAACGTAACATAATGTAATCCAATGTAAAATAGTATAATTTAACATGATTAATATAAAATAAATACAATTCGATACAAAATAATAATATGATAATACGAGTATAACATTATAATATAACGTAACTTTATGTAGTGTAGTGTAGTGTAGTGCAGTGCAGTATAGTATAGTATAATTTAACGAAACATATTAGTAGTGGACTCCGTTTGTCATAGTTGACTAAGGATTTTGAAGCGCCCCTAGCAATGTTATTTTTTTCTCTCTATTCTTTCACTCTATATTCTCTTTTTCTATAAACACTTATGCTTGCTGTTTAAGTTGAGGCTTCAGAACGTGTTGCCACAGATTTCGGTCTGCAGCTATTTCTTGGCAGGCTGCAGGGTTTATGTTCAGAGTCTTCATGTCACGTTTACACACATCTACAAATCAAAGTTTCGCGCGTCACTTATTTATTTTTTTCATTTTCTAGTTGTCCATAGAGTATGTCTTTTGCTATGTAACCATCTTTCATATGGTGTAAACAACAAAGCCAGCTTAGCATACGTTGTTTGAGCAGCGTGTAAATATTTGGGAGGCAATGAGGAACTCCACGTTTGTTACTTTGTCCTTCCAGGCGATATCAAGAAAATGGCGCATACATCGCATATGAGGTGCATTTAGCATAACATATTGTAATACAATACAATACAACATAATATAATGACATCAGGCATGGTATGGCACGGCAAGGCACGGCACATAAAGACACGACACGACATAGCGCAACGCAACGGGACGGGACAGGGCAGGACAGGGCGTGACGTGACGTGACGTGACGTGACGTGGCGCGCGCGGCGCGGCACGGCACGGCGCGGCGCGGCGCGGCGCGACGCGACGCGACGCGACGCGACGCGACGCAACGCAACGCAACGCAACGCGACGCAACGCAACGCAACGCAACGCAACGCAACGCAACGCAACGCAACGCAACGCAACATAACATAACATAACATAACATAACATAACATAACATAACATAACATAACATAACATAACATAACATAACATAACATAACATAACATAACATAACATAACATAACATAACATAACATAACATAACATAACATAACATAACATAACATAACATAACATAACAATATAATATAATATAATATAATATAATATAATATAATATAATACAATACAATACAATACAATACAATACAATACAATACAATACAATACAATACAATACAATACAATACAATACAATACAATACAATATAATATAAATATAATATAATATAATATAATATAATATAATATAATATAATATAATTATATCGGTGTGTCTGTAGAGAACTGAGGCCACCAAGGCGGTAGGTTCGATTCCCTGATTGTCTGGTTTCTAGGTTTGCCGATCCTTTAATAGTAACAACAATTGTAAAGTGGATATAATTCTCTGCGTTAGTGATGACAAAGACTAACATGGACGAGTAACATCAAAAGATGTACAAACAAGCCTATGACAACCTGCACCATCAAAGCAAGAGACAGCAGAATGGCGCTCCATGGTAGCCAGCCTTCATTGCGGAGATGGCACTCGATGATGATTAGTGATGCATTACCATTAGCAATAATGCAAAATGCGTCAAACATTTTTCCCCATATTCCCTCACATCATATTCTACATATGTGACAGGATTACGTGTGTTTACCTTTCATCACATTGTCATGTGTCGCTATACTTGTCAGTGCAAATCTCCTGTTTAGAGACATTGTCAAAAAATATTTTGGAGACATTGTCAGAGACTTACTTGAGGACACTGTCAAAGAATAGATTGGAGACAGTCACAGACTTGCTGGGGGACACGGTCAAAGAATAGATTGGAGACAGTCACAGACTTGCTGGGGGACACGGTCAAAGAATAGATTGGAGACAGTCACAGACTTGCTGGGGGACACTGTCAAAGAATAGATTGGAGACAGTCACATACTTGCTGGTGGACACTGTCAAAGAATAGATTGGAGACAGTCACAGACTTGCTTGGGGACACTGTCAAAGAACAGATTGGAGACAGTCACAGACTTGCGGGGGACACTGTCAAAGAATAGATTGGAGACACAGACTTGCTGTGGGACACTGTCAAAGAATAGATTGGAGACAGTCACAGACTTGCTGGGGGACACTGTCCAAGAATAGATTGGAGACAGTCACAGACATGCTGGGGGACACTGTCAAAGAATAGATTGGAGACAGTAACAAATTTACTTGAGGACACTGTCAAAGAATAGATTGGAGACAGCCAAAGACTTGCTGGTGGACGCTGTCAAAGAATAGATTGGAGACAGCCAAAGACTTGCTCATGGACACTGTCAAAGAATAGATTGGAGACAGTTACAGACTTACTGGGGGACACTGTCAAAGAATAGATTGGAGACAGTAACAGACTTGCTGTGGACACTGTCAAAGAATAGATTAGAGACAGTCACAGACTTACTTGAGGACACTGTCAAAGAATAGATTGGAGACAGTAACAGACTTACTAGGGGCATTGTCAGAGACTTGCTTGAAGACACTTTCAAAGACTTGCTTTTAGACACTTTCAAAGTCTTGCTTGGAGACTCTTTCAAAGACTTACTTGAGGAAACTGTCAAAGAATAGAATGGAGACGGTCACAGACTTGCTGGGGGACTCAGTCAGAGTCTTGCTGGGGGACACTGTCAGAGACTTGCTTGAAGACACTTTAAAAGACTTGCTTGGAAACTCTTTCAAAGACTTGCTTGAAGACTCTTTCAAAGACTTGCTTGGAGACTTTCAGAGATTTGCTTGGCGACTCTTTCAGAGACGTGCTTGGCGACTCTTTCAGAGACGTGCTTGGCGACTCTTTCAGAGATTTGCTTGGAGACTCTTTCAGAGATTTCTTTGGAGACTCTTTCAGAAATTTCCTTGGAGACTCTTTCCGAGACTTGATTGGAGACTCTTTCCGAGACTTGCTTGGAGACTCTTTCCGAGACTTGCTTGGAGACTCTTTCCGAGACTTGCTTGGAGACTCTTTCCGAGACTTGCTTGGAGACTCTTTCCGAGACGTGCTTGGAGACTCTTTCCGAGACGAGCTTGGAGAATCTTTCAGAGATTTGCTTGGAGAGTCTTTCAGAGATTTGCTTGTGAGAAGGCAGCCGCGATAGCTCAGTGGTTAGTGAACTGGACTTCAAAGTACAAGAGGTAGGGTTCAATCCTAACCGACGGCATATGGTTTACCCAGCCTTTAATGGGTACCGGATTTTATTCTGGGAAAGTAAAGCTTCACGAGCGTAATACCGACCACATTACCCCAAAAAATCATTTGCTGAAAGACTAAAATTTATGGTCACTAACACTATATTCCCTATACGCTATTTTTTAAATTTAACTGCAGTGAGAAGGGATTGCCGATTTCGTTTTGCAGTTTTTTTCGGTTTCATGTCGAGGATTATAATTCGAAACATTCTCTCTCTCTCTCTCTCTCTCTCTCTCTCTCTCTCTCTCTGTGTGATCACGACTCAATCAGAGTAAGATTCCAGACTTTCTCATGAAGTCAGCTCTCTGTTTAAGCAAATCGATTTCCCCATATAGTTTCATATAACAAAGGAAGTATTCTACAGTGGAACTATTTGTTGTAAACAAAGTGAGCATATGTTCTTTGGTTCGGATTAACAGTACATATGGGGACATATAGATTGCTGTTGCGTCATCTTCACACATAAAACAAACTAAATTTACTGAAGAAAAACTCGGGCCTTACAAAACGCACCCTAGTTGTCATTTTAAAAAATCCAGGAATTAATTTGCTTGTTCTGTCATTGCATCTGTTTTGAGCCTGTATTATGACATGTGTAAGTACTGCTAATATGTCACAACAATATATGTACACACTACTTTGGTTGCCAGGAGTGTTGGTTCAGAGGTCAAGTTTTCTTGCCATGGGCTAGCCTTGACCTTTACAATTCAGTGAACTACTTTATTCAGTTTAGGTAATATTTTTTTATTTTATTTTAAATTTAAAACAACAGGACGTCGTTTTAAAACACAAAGAACAATAGTGACATGTATTGAAAGGTGGGGAAATAGAAGCGAATTAATTACAAATGGAAGATAGTAAACTAATATGTCTTTTTATACAAACAGACAATTTACTATACCTTACATAGACAATGAATCGTCAAATCCCGACGACTTTTCGAGGGCAAATAAAGTGCGAACTATTGTCCTCTTAATACAAATTATTATCCAAATCACGACTAGGGCACTCGCCTTTTGAAGCGGACTCCAAAACAATACAACTGTGTCGTGTCTAATACTTGTGACCGTTCAGTTTGAACCCAGGTTTATTATCGGGTAGAGATGTTTAGTGGCAAGCGAGCTAACTCGTGGCCCGTGAGTGCTGATCACCAGATTGCTCGCGCGCACCAGAATCTCGTGCTCAAAAACTTCTGTTTTTGCTGTCTCGGGCAGGTTTTGCGCGCAGTTATTGGGTTGTTGCTAATTTAAGATGAAAGCGCAATTAATTGTGTCATTTTGATTTAGACGTACACAGGACGTTAGCTGTGCGTTCTGATGCTTTGGGCAAATTTAGTATATGTTAAGAGACATAGTGTCACAGCAATGTGTTGAAAATAATTGTGACGATACGACCTTATCTTTATGAGAATACAGACAGGGCCTATTCTAAACATCACAAGAACTTCTTCTATTTCTCTATTGACCTTTCGAGCCGTAGCCGGCCCATAGGGCGTAGACCCAGATACCCTTTCACTTACCTAAATTTTTATTCTAGCAGTTTTCAATCCTTCTAAAGATATTTGATCAAATCTCGCCATTTGTCTCTGTTCTGTGCAAGCAACTCTATCTCATTGAGGGAGCCGATTCCTGCTGCTCTTGCCTCTCTGATCAATGTTCTTCTCAGCGTCTCTCTCTGGGTCGGCCTCTTTTCCTCCTACCTGTTGTTTCCCACATGAGGGCTTGTTTTGTTATTCGGTTATTATCTCTCTTCATCACATGTCCAACATATGGGGGATTGGTTGGTCTAAAGGCAAGACACCGGCCTTGAGACAGAGAGGTTGTGAGTTCAAATCCTGGCTGAACTAGTTGGTTATAATTTCTCTCTGCGGTAACCACCCCTAGTCTCAGCAGGGAGATCCCGCTCCAAACGTCAATTACTCCTCGACGAAAAAAATATGAGTACCTCCGAAGACGGAGTTATCTGCCTGTATGGCGAGGGACACTTACACACGGCTGCCAGGGAAAAAATGGATTAACACACACAAAAAATTCAGTTCCTAGTCTCTAGAGACTTCGCTAGAGGTGAAAGCTGGCGAACGCAAAAAAAAAAAAAAAATTGTCCAACATATGACCATCGTCTTTTCTTGATTACTGAAGATATTAGTGGTAGAACTTCATAGAGGGCTATAATTCTTCTGCTTTATTGCCACACGTTTACTCTTCCCTATCGTTTTCCCTAAAAAGACAATTTAACTGACGTAAAATTTTGACGTTAATTTGTCGTTTTAGATGTCTTCTTGACGTAAAACAGTACCCTCGCACAGGCGTTGACGATGTGAGATTGTGAACTCTTTCTACCAGAAGTTTGACATAAAAGAGTCAGCTATCTATATAATTTGTTTACAACTGCCAAACTTTTACATTTTTTATTAATGACCTTTAGGGTGAGTTTTGTAAGGCCACAGTATATGTTGACTTTGATATTCCTTATTTATTTATCTTTGAGCGTACGTTTAGATTAAAAAACAAAAAACTCCGATAAGTATATTATTTTAAATACCTGGGTACAGTGTTAACATCACATAGAGGATGTCTTATAGAGGTGAAATACATATATTGTTTTAATCACCTTGGTACAGTGTTATAATCATATAGAGGATGTCTTTTAGAGGTGAAATAAATATATTGTTTTAAACACCTTTGTACAGTGTTAACATCATATAGAGGATATCTTATAGAGGTGAAAAGCAGAAATGCACAGACCAAGAATATTTTTAATGAAACCAAAAGTATGTTATGCAACAAATTATTATCACTGAAAGATAGACAGACAGAGGGATGAATGGATGGATGGATGGATGAATAGATATTCAGAGAGACAGACAGACAGATAGATGGAAGGATGGATGGATTGATGGATAGACAGTTATAGAGGGAACGAGGGTGGGGGTAGGGTTTACAGTGTTACATTGAACCAATACTGCCTTACTGTTGCAAATCAAAGACAGTAGAGAAATGAAGAGGGCCTGATAACGTCAGTTCAGATGTGGTTTTATAAAGGTTGTTTAATGTACAGTAAAAAAGAGTAAAGTACCCCGTCACGCTAAGTGGCGTAGTGACTATAAATTTTACAGACCTTCGGCACATGATTTTTGGGTAATGTGGTTGGTGTTACGCCCGTGCCGCTTTACTTTCCCAGGAAAAATTTCGGTACCCATTAAAGGCTGGGTGAACCCGGAAGCCGTCGGTTGGGATCGAACCCTACCTCTTGTCCTTTGTAGTTCAGTTCACTAACCACTGAGCTATCGCGGCTCCCTTAATGTACAGTGGACAGCCAAAAATACATTGCAGAGGTACTGAAAGAAGTAGTTGAAGTGAGGAAAACTGCACAACAAATTAGAGAAAGGCAGTCCATATCTATGGGGTATATATGGGATATGTGTGTGGTGCGTGTGAAGTTGTGTGAGGGTATATGAAAAAGGGGGGGGTATGTGTGGGGGAAAAGGCGGGTTGGAACATTTAGTATCAACAAGGAAACTATAAGGTCCGTGAGATAAAAGTGGACAAAGAGAAAATATGCTGAATGGTCAAATGCCGTGTCGATGGGGAAGATCAACAGTTGAACTGTTAAAGGGCGAACAAGATCGAGGGCGGAACGTTAAGCCTTGCCCGTTCAGAGCAGACTTCACCGGTGACGTCAGGCCAGTGGTCCTGCTATTCAACCACCTGTTCACTGTTTCAGTACACGCGATGTGTTTTGTAAAAAGTTTATCAACAAAAATGGCAGAACAAAAGTTACAGTAAAGTGAATAAAACACTTCCCTGCCAGGTTTTGTTGACAGAATATCGCGACATTAGAAGTGTTGTCGCCGCCATCAAAACAACACACCCAGGGGGTGAAGTACAGCAACATTTCATCCGTAATCACATCAATGTCTTGGATGAGGAAAAGAAAAAAGGCATGAAAAAAACTGTTGGACGATTAATGTAGAAATGTTGTCACTTTTCTTTTATAAGCTGAAGATTGTGTCGATTTCAACAGCGCCTTTTTATTTATTTATTTTTAATAATAGTTTCTTTAAAAAAAACACATTGTACAAAATATCACTGATCATGGGAATAACTTACATTTTGGAAAAACCAATGTCACAGACACTTCACAAGCATTGTGTTGCTAGATGCTGGTTATGGTAATATGCTCCCGCACGCTGTTTATGATGGACACAAGACTGAAACTACTCTTTAAACTTGTTTCACAAAAGTCTTTGAGTGACTCATCATCATCATCATGTCCATACCGGTTGGCGTAGGTGATCATGTCCTTCCACAAACTTCTATCCACAGTGCATCGTATCATTTCTGTTGTTGGCTGTTTCCTATGTTATGACACCAAGCTATCTAATATCTTCTCTGATTGTCGTCCACGATCTCTCTTTCTCACTATTTTGCCACTTGTAACCCAGAAAAATGTTGATTATTTATTTCCAATCTTTTAGGAGCTCTCTTTTTGTGATGGCCTCTGTGAGTTACTGCAAACGCTATAAACGCCAGTATCATCATCATGTACCTGTCCTGCTGGCGTAGGTGGTCATGTCTCTCCACAATTTTCGATCTCGACAGTTACTTATCATTTCTGTTGTTGACCTTCTGCCGAGCTCTTAAGCTATCTGGTATTTTTTTCTCTTTGCTTTCCTCTATCTCTATGTCCCTCAATTGTCTCAGTTGTTACAATATATTCCAGTTGTTCTCTTCTCATTATATAGCCAAAAAATGATTATTTCTTCTTAATATTAAATGCCAGTATACTTACCAGTTTAGAAGGATGAGAGTTTGCTTTGCTTTCAAAACCTAAAGAGAATGCCGAAGCTATATTTTGTAACTTGCTGGGGCGAGGCAGACAAAGACTTTTCCTGATGAGCCTGTAACAGGATGGTGAAAGTACAGCATGGAAGCCAAACAGAAAGTGCAAGAACTGTAACTCTGTCTGGTATCCACAGTCTTGGGCAACTGCAGCTATTCTGCATGGAACACCAGTTTCTTATCCTTTACCTCATCTTTTGAATTGGTATGTAGTACACCAACAAAACACTGGACATGATTGTATACTTTCTCTACAAGCTCGTGCACACTTTAGTTTTGTGGATTCCTGAAAGGGCTAGATTCCTTGAAATAAATATGTACTTTTTCAGCTGTTACCAACTTCCATCTTTGCTGTTGTCTGCAGCCCACTTCAGAATTTTCCATAAACCCTTTCACCACCAACAACATTCATTTCTGGAAATATTGCCACGTCTGCAGAAAATGAAGCTACAGAGATTGTTTCAACAGAGATTGTGTAAATCATGAAGTAAGTGCCAAGTTCTCCATTAGTCAAACAATATTGGCACAGCTACATAAATGGAAGTTACACAGATTGTCTCTTGTAACCACAATGGCTATATGTAATAACGTACTGGAGTGAAGTAATACTATTGAGTTATTGAGTTATTAGCGAGTTATCATCATTTCACTTTGAACATATCCATAGGTGCTCAGATCCCCTCCTCAGCAAATCCCATAGTATCCAGCGACTGACGACTCAGTTCTGTGTTGGTTGATAAGTCTTCTTACACGCCCACAAAGTTTATCGTTTGTGGCTGTGCCCATCTTAACTCCCATCTCTTTCATCCAAACGAGTGGCATGGATTTGTGGTTGTCGAAGTCCTGTGCTCTTCCCACATCTAGGAGGGCATTGATGATGTCCACCCGATTCATTGGTTGACCATCCTCAACGATCGCGCAGCTAGCCAAACTGTCCGCTTTTTCATTTGAAGTAATACATTTCACTGAACTTGGCCACAATATTTCGAGTAAAGAAGTAAGAAGAAACAGTGAAAAACAGTGAAGAAGATAGTGAACAAGACAGTGAACAAGATAGTGAAAAACATAGTGAACAAGATAGTGAACAAGACAGTAAAAAACATAGTGAACAAGATAGTGAACCAGACAGTAAAAAACATAGTGAACAAGATAGTGAACCAGACAGTGAAAAACAAAGTGAACAAGACAGTGAAAAACATAGTAAAAAACATAGTGAACAAGATAGTGAACAAGACAGTAAAAACATAGTGAACAAGATAGTGAACAAGACAGTGAAAAACATAGTGAACAAGACAGTAAAAAACGTAGTGAACAAGATAGTGAACAAGACAGTAAAAACATAGTGAACAAGACAGTGAAAAACATAGTAAAAACATAGTGAACAAGACAGTAAAATTATAGTGAACAAGACAGTGAAAAACATAGTAAAGAAGATAGTGAACAAGACAGTGAAAAACATAGTAAAGAAGATAGTGAACAAGACAGTGAAAAACATAGTAAAAACATAGTGAACAAGACAGTAAAATTATAGTGAACAAGACAGTGAAAAACATAGTAAAGGAGATAGTGAACAAGACAGTAAAAAACATAGTAAAGAAGATAGTGAACAAGACGGTAAAAAAACGCAGTGAACAAGATAGTGAACAAGACAGTGAAAAACATAATAAAAAACATAGTGAACAAGACAGTAAAAAACATAGTGAACAAGATAGTAAAAAACATAGTGAACAAGATAGTGAACAAGATAGTGAACAAGACAGTAAAAACATAGTGAACAAGATAGTGAACAAGACAGTAAAAACATAGTGAACAAGACAGTGAAAAACATAGTAAAAACATAGTGAACAAGACAGTGAAAAACATAGTAAAAACATAGTGAACAAGACGGTAAAAAAACGTAGTGAACAAGATAGTGAACAAGACAGTGAAAAACATAATAAAAAACATAGTGAACAAGATAGTGAACAAGACAGTAAAAACATAGTGAACAAGATAGTGAACAAGATAGTGAACAAGACAGTGAAAAACATAGTGAACCAGATAGTGAACAAGACAGTGAAAAACATAATAAAAAACATAGTGAACAAGATAGTGAATAAGACAGTAAAAAACATAGTGAACAAGATAGTGAAAAACATAGTAAAGTAGATAGTGAAGAAAATAGTGAACAAGACAGTGAAAAACATAGTAAAGTAGATAGTGAAGAAGATAGTGAACAAGACAGTGAAAAACATAGTAAAGTAGATAGTGAAAAAGATAGTGAACAAGACAGTGAAAAACATAGTAAAGAAGATAGTGAACAAGACAGTAAAAAACATAGTAACAAGATAGTGAACAAGACAGTGAAAAACATAGTAAAGTAGATAGTGAAGAAGATAGTGAACAAGACAGTGAAAAACATAGTAAAGTAGATAGTGAAGAAGATAGTGAACAAGACAGTGAAAAACATAGTAAAAAACGTAGTAAAGAAGATAGTGAAAAACATAGTGAAAAAGATTGTGAACAAGACAGTGAAAAAATAATGAACAAGATAGTGACCAAGACAGTGAAAAAGCTAGTCAAAAATACACAAATTTCATTTTTAAAACTCGGTCTTCGATAGACCGTCAGTCCTGGTTCGAACCCGCGCTCACATTATTGACAAGACAGGACGCTACCACTGACAAAGTATTACAGCATAATTAATACGGCAAGCCAAACAAGTTCACCTATACATTAAGGAAACCTCAAGTATTTGTTAAGCTTGATCGACACAAGATCACATTTCCCTCTGAGCTAATCAGATAAGTGCATCCATTAATGCATTATATCTGCCTTCTATATTTTGTAATATTTGCTGTTCATGATGGAAACGTAATGAACTCGCGTTTATATGTTTCTGCCATAATCCGCCTGAAAATATCAAATGGTTTGCCACATGGATGAAATGTCTTGTGATTGAATGCTTATCGTTAGCTTGTGTTTTCTCCGCGTAGAAAAGGTTGATTAATATTGAGAACATTTCATGTTTCTTACCTTTATGGTGTATGCTGTCATACTCGGTAGACTAGTTGGGAAAATCACCCGACTGGACTACCAACGTTCGGACAACCCGTGTTCGATTCCCGCTGGGAGCAGTGTGAGTTATACTCGTGGTTGGAAACAAAAATACACCCCCCCCTCTCCGGTCGACCCAGACGTTGACAGAAATGGGTACCAGGGTATTACCCTGGGAAGGTGAGGAATGTCGCCTCGCATCGTGAGTTTCGATGCTTGAAGTTACACTATCCAGAAATCTCCGAACATTTCTGGATAGGCGGCCGAGCACATATGGGTGGAAGCTCGCGTGCTATGACGCCGGTTCAAGTCTCGTACTTGACTTTACTTAGGTTTGCCTGCTTCTGTCTTGTTTACCGTGTAGTTCCCCCAAAATTCTTTCTTTCTGTCTTGTTTTTTTCTTCTGTTTTTATTTGTTTCTCGCACTTTAGCATTCCATCGCCCACTCTTAGAAGAACGTTAAGTGTGCGTAGATGTGTCGTGCTGTCCAATGTTCGATGAGCTTGACCTATCGACTAAACTAAACACATTGTGATGTGGTTTGCAGCATAGTTATCTATATTTGGACTTTTATGTCCAACATATTCGACATCAGTGCGGCATATCTTATTGTCGGGTTGCCTTTCCTTTTCGATCATTACCCGCTTGAACAATCCACTTTTGCTTCCAGAACAACCACTGGGAGGAGGAATAGAGCCCTAATTAGTTCTTATATTCACTAACCCTGACATTCGCAGTAAGCTGAGCCGTTCACCAGTCTTTGTCTAGCGGATAGAGGGAGTCTCGATTCCCATCCCCTTCAAAATGACTTTCAGTAAGTTACTTATTGTCTTTTAAGAGATTGAAGCCATGGGTGATTTTGGAATAGAAATAATAACAAAAATATTGAATGATATCTACAACACCGGATATATACCAGGCGACCTGCTCAAATCAATATTCATAGCCCTACCAAAGCAATCTGGTGCGATTGAATGCGATGATCATCGCATAATAAGCCTTATAAGTCACATGACTAAGATATTACTAAGAATCATCATGCGAAGAGTGCGAAACAAAATCAGTCCAGAAATTAATGATGAACAGTGTGGTTTTGTTAGAGATAAAGGAACAAACAATGCCATGCCATATACATCATAAGATCTTTAGTACAATGAGCCATAGAGGTGAAAACAGATCTATACCTATGTTTCATAGATTATACCAAAGCATTTGACAAAGTAAAGCACCAAGAATTAATCAAAATTTTAGAAAGCATAAACGTAGACAGCAAAGATCTAAGAATAATAAAGAACATTTATTGGCAACAAACAGCGGCCATAAGAACTGGAAACCAATTGGGAATGTTTCAGCAAATAAAACAGGGTGTTAGGCAAGGTTGTGTGCTGTCACCAGATTTATCTAATATTTGTAGTGAGATTATTTTAAGATCCATAAGAGGCATTCCCGGAATAATAATCGGAGGTCATTATATAAATAATCTAAGGTATGTTGATGATACAGTCTTGATCGCTAAGAGTGAAAATGAGTTACAAGAAATGTTAAACATTATAGTGAAAGAAAGCAAAAATAAGGGACTCAGCCTTAATAGCAGAAAGACAGAAGTAATGGTAACAACAAAGAAAAAGACGTCACTTCAGTGTAAAATAAAGACAAGTGGAACAATATTAAAACAGGTAAATTTAAATATTTGGGAGCTTTGTTAACCTCAGACGGAAGATGTACAAAAGAGGTGAGATGCAGAATGGCTCAGGCAAAAGCAGCTTTCCGAAAAGGAGGAAGATACTATGCAAACTATTTTTGACAAAAGAAACAAGAAAAAGAGTTCTTAAATGTTGTGTAGAGCCAGTCTTAACATATGAATGTGAACAATGTATAATACCACAACAGACAAGACAATCACTGGAGTCTGTAGGTATGTGGTTTTACAAAAGAATGTTGAGAATACAATGGACAGCTAAGAAGAGTAATGAAAACGTTCTGAAAGAGGCCAAAGCAAAAAGAGAGCTTATTTCCAATATTAGGAAGAAACAATCATCATTTTTTGGCTATGTCATTAGAAGAGAACAAGTGGAATATATTGTAACAACTGAGAAAATTGAGGGACGAAGAGATAGAGGGAAGCAAAGAGAAAAGATACCAGACAGCTTAAGAGAATGGCTTGGCAGAAGGTCGACAACAGAAATGATAAATAACTGTCGAGATCGAAAGTTGTGGAGAGACATGATCACCTACACCCGCAGGCACGATACTTGATGATGATTGTCTTTTCAAGTTTTCTTTAAATGTGCTTTTGTCTTCTGCGAATGTCTGTCAAACAGATCTTTCTTTATTTTCAGCACGTTCTTTGTTCTCTGTCCATCTTATTCCTCGAATTCTACTGTAAATCCACATCTGAAGGTACTGCATACATCCGGGCTATATAACAGAAGATGAGGAGAACTCGAATCAGACCCACAGTCAAATGAAAGCGACACTATTGATGAAAACTCTACAAACGCAGCATATAATAATTGAAGCTGCCAGAAGAAATAGTTACAAAAAGAATATCCTTCTTTATATCACAAACAGGATAAGAGAAATAAACGGAAAAAAATAATACTCAAAGGAGAAGTTATCTTCCACAACCAGCGGAAGAGATATCAGACCATTATATATTATGGAAACAAAACCGAAGATAATTCACTGGAGAAGCAAAGGGAAATCATCGATGTAAAGAGAATTTGTCGGTCAATATTATTTACTTGCTTAGGAAATGTAAACGCGGCGATCTTCTTACACGTAAATACACCAAGCCCCTTTTGTTTTGTTTTTAAGTCCACGAACTGCCTCATATTGCTTACATCTTCCCTTTTATCTACTTTCCTTATATCCCCTCTCTCTTAATTATTATGTCCTTGATAGCAACCAGGTTTCTATGTTCCTCATTACGAAATATTTCATTTTCAGCTATCACTCAAGGTCTACCCATTCTCTGGTGTTGTCTTCATAATTTACTTTTCTCTTTCTATTTCTACCTCGTTTTTTTCAGTTATTCCTGTCTTCTCATTTGTACTTCAGTGGCACTTTTTGGTCTTCCCACCTTTACTTCTCTTCCCATTTTTACATTTGTCTTTCAGCTTTTCACTTGTCTCTTTTCTTTACTCTCGATTTCCATTTCCATTCACACTTCCATATTCATGTTTTTTTTTTCATGTATTCCCATTTTTTTTCCTGATTTCTATTGCTACATGTTTTCTCATTTTTTTTTATTTCTGTCTTCTCACGTTTACTTCCATTGTTTATTTTTTTTTTTTATGATTTTCATTACTTCTGATTGGCTTTTATTTTTTACTTTTGTCTTCACAACTTTATTTCTGATTTCCGTTTCCATATGTTTTCCATTTTTTGCTTCTGTCTTCTCATATATAATTCCAATGGCTCATTGTTTCTTATGATTTTTTTTTTTTATTAATACTTTTGATTGTTATCTTTTACTTCTGTTTTCAAGTGTTACTTTTGAGTTTCATTAGTTTCTTTTGTCTCTCCATTGATTTTGTTATTGTTATTGTTAATTTAGATTTTATATTTGTCTTCCCAATTTTACTTGTCTTCTTGTCTTTAAATGTTTCTCCTATCTTCCCGTTTTATTTCAGTCTTCCTATTTCATACTTCTGTATTCCCGTCTTCCCATTTTACTTCTGTCTTCCAGTCTTCCCAGTTTACTTCAGTCTTTTCATTTCACTTCTATTTTCCCGTCTCCCCATTTTTACTTCTGTCTTCCTGTCTTCTCATTTTTACTTCTGCATTCCAGTCTTCCCATTTTTTACTGCTATCTTCCCATTTTACTTCTGTTTTCCTTTCTTCCAACTTTTACTTCTGTCTCCCCATTAGCGGACTGACTTGGCGTTAGCTCAACAGCATTTTGACTCTCTCAAGTCGGCAAACCTGAAAACGGGTACTTCTCTCAATTATTTTAGAAATGTTAGAACAACAAGAAAGAGCATCTTCAAGTGATGTTCCTATGAAAAGGTGCCGTTTATTATTTTGTCCTTTTACGACATTGAAGTATGTCACGTGACACTTTTTACCTTTTACCTTCCAATTATATCTTATATCTTGACAGATTGAACTTACGTCTACTCATTATTAACCCTAACTTCCACGATTCAGTATACCACCGAATATGTATATTAGTTTACATCATCTGGCATGATGAAGAAATAATGAGCCATACAACTTGAGTTTGTATTTCTTCACTTTCACAACTGCTTGCTTAAATCACAAAGCGGCTTTTTAGTTACAATTAAAGATATATATCTATCTCTATCTATTGTCCTTTCGAGCCGAAGACGGCACATAGGTAGAACCACAATCTCAAAAACAAAAACCTTGCGTGCCAAAATGTCACATATTGCAGAGATCACTGCTTCTAAAATATATGGCGCTCTTTCCATAATAATACTTTTTACAATGACAGCTTGTCAAGCCACCGATCAACCTCCTTAGTCGCCTCTTACGACATGCCTGGAAGGTCACAGTGTCACTATTCTTTACTAATGAAAGATATACTGCACATGTTATGCACCAAAATCCCGTACGTTAATTATATTTCTCCAATTATTATTTCAGACTTTAATCGAAATTCTTATAATGAGATATTCTACAGGAGTGCTTCTAATTTGTGACACTACATAAAGACTGTAATTGCCAGCTGAATTATTATTTGAATTAGTAACATTTTAGCAGAATTAATGTTTATGAAATGAAATAGTTAAAACTTAGAGAGATTCCACAATTTCTGACGTACTTGTTCATGTGTTTGTTTGGTGAAGCATCTCGAACCAGCTATTTTACAGCAATTCTAAAAAAGTGGTACGGTGACAGCTTTACGTGGTAATGGACAAAACAAAAATCACGTTTCAACCAAGTAGGCCTTCAGCTGGAACAGCAAACAACAACACGAAACATAACAACAACACGCATATAAGGATATGTAAACAAATCCAACTACATGGCGATTTACTTAAGAAAGGACATTTAAAAAGTTCACTTCCCTGAGTTCCAGACACTTTACAGCAGTTTCGCATCTCTATGCATCTTGGTGCATCTTGGTGCATCTTGGTGCAAATTGATGCCTTTATTTCTTTACTATTTTACAGCAAGCTGGGCAAAGGCAAGGGATTGACCGATTAGTGGTTGACTTTGATGTGTTTGCCTCCTTCTTGACAATTCAAAATCCGTTCATCCACAAATAATATCTTATCATATCCATTCAGCCGAAAATTGTATATATATATATATATATATATATATATATATATATATATATATATATATATATATAAATTGGAGTGGAAACTACATGTTTTGTAATAGTGAATTATTTTTTTTCAGTTATTAGATACACAGATTCATTCAGACACACAGTGATGAATCCAACGTTCTGTGGGAGATCTGACTAGAGACAGAGATTCTTCTAGACATGTAGTGACGATAGCAACGTTCTTTGGGAGATCCACTAGAGATAGAGATTCTTCTAGACATGTAGTGACGATAGCAACGTTCTTTGGGAGATCCACTAGAGATAGAGATTCTTCTAGACATGTAGTGACGATAGCAACGTTCTGTGGGAGATCCACTAGAGATAGAGATTTTTCTAGACATGTAGTGACGATAGCAACGTTCTGTGGGAGATCCACTAGAGATAGAGATTCTTCTAGACATGTAGTGACGATAGCAACGTTCTGTGGGAGATCCACTAGAGATAGAGATTCTTCTAGACATGCACTGATGGTTTACAACGTTCTACAACTGACACGAAATCCGAGGATATGTGTAATCTTACTTTCTTTTTTTCAAAATCCTTTTATTTTTTTAATTTATTGATTCATTAGGCGTGGTGGGAATTTTTTATTTTTATTTTTTTTGGGGGGGGGGGGGGGGGGGGGGGTGTGATGTGAAGCGGGGCTTAAAAATGGCAAAAAACGTCCTCATGTGAGCTATCAAAAAATGTAACTTTCATGTGACTAGAAATGGTAAACGTTTTCTCAGAGCCGACCATTATGATGTGATAATGTCACTAAAGGTGACCTAGGACGAGTCTTGAAGACAAATGACGATAGATCTAAAAACATAAATTAAATACATTTGTGGCTAATTCTGGTTATACAAGATCGAAATGTGGGAAAAAATTCTAAAAAAACGGGACTTTACAGTCTCTCCTGCATACACAGGAAAAGTACATTTACATTAGTCTCGACCTGTAGTCTAAAAATGCAAAAATCTAATAATACAAGTAATAATAATAATAAGAGTTGAAACAAAATGTAGAAACACAATAAGAACTTACAGATTTAGTAATGGTAATATTTCTACTTCTTCTTTTCTCTTTTCACTGATACCTAAAAGGTGTCGTGGTTTATATCATTTGTCGTTTTGAGCTGCTCGAATTGTCTGAATTAGTGATTTTCCTTTGCTTGTGTACATGTCACTGTCGCTGCATCTATCCATCTTCTTCTGGGTCTTCCTCTTTGTCTTTTCTATGCATTCTCGAGAAGAACGCCCTTGATGGTGATTGGTGAGGATTCATTCTGACCAGGTGGCCAAACCATTTAAGTTGTTGTTGTTCTATATATTCTTGTCAGGGTTTTATTCCTACCATTTTTCTTATGGTTTCATTTGGTATTCTATCTCTTGTGTTGTTTGTTACTTTTCTCAAGCATCGCATCTCACATGTATTGATCTTTCTTAAATGTGATTTAGAAATGAAACATGTTTAGCATTCATAGCCCAAAGTTGGTATGAAGATGCTATTTATCATTTGTTGTTTAGCTGGCATAGAAATGTTTGGATGTCTTAGCAATGGTGAAAGCTGATATGTGACAGCATTTGCTTTTTGTATTCTCATGTCAATTACTCTGTCTAGTTTCCATCTTCTGTGAACATTGTGCCCAAATACTGAATTCTTCTACTTGTTTTATTTCTTTATCTTTGATCTTGATGTTTAATGGGTGTCTTAATTTGCTTATTCTTATAGCCTCTGTTTTTAATGGTAATGTTTAAAATCTAGAATTATTAAAAAAGTATAACATGCATTAGAATAGCAAAATAAGGAAGAATTAAGATGTTATCGTACGGTTATAGAGATATCATACTTAAATTGTGTCACGGGTAAACAAGTTTGCAAAAGGATATATAACAAGCAATTGGAGTACATGACCTCTTTTTTATTGTGAAGAAACGAAAAATGAAATTACTTAGCCGGCATCGCCGCCATCATTGCCTGGCAAAGACCATTCAGGTAGGAGCTGCTAAAAGATGGAGCAAGGGAGGTAGACAGACAAAGAGAAAGGAAAATACAATCAAACATTGGATAGGTCTCGACTTTACAATTTACAAAATCCAGAAAGAAGACCGAAGATAGAGAGGTGTATGGAGATGTTTGACAAAGCATTTAGTAGTGCATCAACGACCCGTAGGATTAAGGAATAATGAAGAAGACGAAGACTTGAAGTTTTGTGAATAATAATCACTTAAATAATATGGAAAAAAAGGAAATAAGAAAACATCAAAATAATTAAGAAATGGGAAAAGAATTTTAAAAGACTCAGAATAGAAAATAATAATAGGAAACCGTAAAATCTGCGCTGATAGTGTATGAAGAAAGACTTTCCAACTAGTCGTTCATGTGGAAACTGATAAAAGAAAACAAGACAGGCCAAGAGAATCGGCTATACAGAACAATTACAAGGTATAGCTCAAACATGGGGCTAAGAAACAACTAAGACCTACAAGAAACCACCAAATCGTCAATCATGGAAACTATGACTTCCGTCAGAAGTCATGTCTTCAGCCCTAGAGGAAAATGAATAAATGAAAAATGAAAATTTCTAAACAGAATAAAAACAAATACATTACGTCTAAAAATGCAAATAATAAAACATATATATAATCGTATCAAGAAATTTGGGAAAACAAAGGGAAGTAGAAAGGAAGCAACCCCGTCTCAGAAGAGATATTTAACGTAAAAGCCGACACCCTCATGGGAAGTCCGAAAGAAACAATATAGAAACATGATAAGTCAATTACTTACCAGGAATAAGGAAAGGAATGAGTTCGTTGATCTCATCATCATCATCATCATCATCATCATCATCATTGAGTGCCGTCTCCGCAACGAAGGTTGGCTACCATGGAGCGCCATTCTACTCTGTCTCTTACTTGATGGTGCAGATTGTCATATGTTGACTGGTCCATCTTTTGATGTTACTCGTCCATGTTAGTCTTGGTCTGCCTCTGCCTCTGCCTCTTTTACCTTGTATTTCCCTTCCAATATTACTTTTATTAGGCTGTTGTGTCTTTTAGCATGCCCCAAAAATGTCATTTGTCTTGTTCAATTGTGTTTAGCAGTTCTCTTTTCATTTTTAGTTGTTTTAAAACTTCATCGTTTGTTTTCTTTTCTTTCCATCCAATTCTACCTATTCTTCTATATATCCACATTTCAAAGACTTCAATTTTCTGTTATGTTTTCTTGTCTAATGTCCATGTTTCTGCACCATACAGGAATATTGATAAGATGTAACATTTTGCTATTCTTAGTTTTAGCCCTGGTGTTATTTGTTTTAATGTTAGTATATTTTTCACGGTATTAAAACTACTTTTTGCCTTACCAATTCTTGTCTTTATTTCAGTTTTACATTTCCCATCATTGGTTATAGTATGTCCCAGGTAGTTGTAGCTCTGAACTGTCTCCAGATGTATTCCTTCAACTTTGATATTTAATTGTAGGTCTTGAGAATTTTCTTTGTTTATGATCATAGTTTTAGTCTTTTCGATATTCATATCTAGTCCATATATTTTGCTTGTCATGTTATTACATTAAGTAATTGTTGAGATCTTTAGGATTTTCTTCTAGTAGTACAATATCAGAGACAATGGCTGCGATCTCCAACTAGTACAGTCACTGCCAAGAAGGAAAGGAATGGCAAACTACCATCTTATATTGCCTGGACTAATCATGAAAAATCCCAACCTTATATTTACAGCTAACGACGTTAATGGGGACTTCACAGCCACCTCGTCCGGTAGGGAGCGTCATGTGCTACAGGTGACACCCGATCGTCATCGAGCAACTGTATGCAAGATCAAAAATAAAGAAACACTAGCAACAGGAACTTGGAACATTATATTAGCATTCCAGGTTGGTAAACTAGAAAACATCAGTCAAGAAATGAAGAGAATGAAATTGAACATCTTGGGACTATGTGAAATGAGATGGAAAGGAGCAGGATTATTACAACGCGACAGTGGAAATGTAATTTACTTTAGGGGAACCACACACGAAAGAGGAGTAGGCATCATGTTAGATAGAGAAAGAAACAAAAACAGTGAAAGGATTTTGGCCAGTATCAGGTAGAATTCTAATAGTAAAATTGAGAGGTAGATCAATGGATGTCAACATAGTTCAAGTTTATGCACCAACAAGTAATAGCGAAGAAGAAGACATTGACACTTTTTACGAGTAGCTAGATGCAACCACGGAACAGTGTAAACCCCAAGAAATAACTATTATATTAGGGGATTTCAATGCTAAGGTAGGAACAGCTAAAGTGCAAAATGTGACTGGGGGGCTGGCCGTGGAGAGACCAATGACAGAGGGGATAGATGATAGATTGAGCAAAGACACATGAAATGATTATAGGTAACACCTGGTTCAAACAACACCCTAGGCGACTATAGACATGGCAAAGCCCAGAAAAAAAAGTACACAATCAAATTTATTTATACTGGTACAGAGAAGATTCAGGAATGGGCTAACATCGGTTAAAACAAGGCCAGGAGCAGATTGCAATAGCGACCATGTACCAGTTGTTGGAAAGATAAGAATAAAACTGCGGAAGGCACAGAAATCACCAAGAAATATAAAATTAGAACTAGATATGCTAAGAGTAGATAAACAGATGAGTGATAAGTACAGAAAGATAGTATAAAATAGATATAATGCTATTGAGAAAATACAGGACATCCAGGAGCAGTGGGAAATGCTCAAACAATCGATTCAACAAATATCAAAATAAGTAATACCAGTGACTAAAAGAATCAACAAAAATAAATTGATGACAGAAGAAATATTACAATTATGGACAAAAGAAAAAAAACATAGGAAAGAAGAACGGACATTCAAAATATTGCACAAAGAGATCCAAAACAAATGCAAAGAGGCAAAGGAAGGATGGTTAAAACAGAAATGTGAAGAAATGGAAAAAACAACAAAAGAAAGACTCAAAATTTATGCACAATCAGTTAAATGAATTAACAGGAAGAAAAGAAGTCAAAGTTTCAGGATGTGTGAAATCAAAGGAAGGAAATATAATAATGGGACAGGAGAAGACAATGGAAAGATGGATAGAATATATCAGTCAACTCTATGATGATGAAAGACCAGAATTAAACAATTCAAATGAAGACACATGACCACCAATAACACAGAGTGGAGTGGAGGACGCAATTTAACACATGAAAAGAGGCAAAGCTCCAGGTCCTGACAATATAACAATCGAAGAGATAAATGCATTAGAAGAGCTGGGAGTACAAGTCATAACAAAATTACTCAATGACATATATAACACTGGACACATACCTGAAGATCTACTAAAATCTATCTTTGTAGCCATACCGAAGAAGTCAGGCGCCACTGATTGTGAAGACCATCGCACTTTTAGTCTCATGAGCCATATGACGAAACTATTACTAAGAATCATCATGAGACGTGTAAGGAACAAAATAAAACGAGAAATAAGTGAGGAACAATGTGGATTTGTGGAAGGAAAGGGCACCAATAATGCTATATACATCTTAAGAACATTGATAGAAAGATCTATAGAGGTAAAGAAAGATCTATGTATGTGCTATATAGACTACACGAACGCATTTGACAAAGTAAAACATGTGGAAATAATTAATATGCTGGAGAAATTGAACATTGATGGCAAGGATCTGTGAATCATAAAAAGCATGTACTGGCAACAAACAGCAGCTATACGAATTAACAACCAAACAGGACAATTTCAATTTATAAAACAGGGAGTCAGACATGGCTGTGTTCTGTCGCCAGATTTGTTTTCACTTTACATCGAATATATTATATAGCAGCCAAGATCAACATCACAGCGACAAAAACCACACCAACCGAAGATATTTTTAGATCCAAGTTTGATGAACTGGTAGAAGAAGTAGAAGATGCATCAAGTGTGGATGACAACTGGTGCTCCCTGAGAGCACACATCTATAACTGCGCTCTATCTACCTACGGCCAGAAACGGTTCTCAAA
Organism: Megaustenia siamemsis; assembly: GCA_032433765.1. Taxonomy (NCBI): domain Eukaryota; kingdom Metazoa; phylum Mollusca; class Gastropoda; order Stylommatophora; family Ariophantidae; genus Megaustenia; species Megaustenia siamemsis. Next base: position 42,822,726 of record JAVIAB010000088.1, read on the forward strand.
GAACGATAGGGTCGAAGAAAATGCAGCAAGACTAGACCCACTAATAGCTAATAAGAAAAAGGCTTTACTGAACTTCAATAATAATCCCAATCAAATCACCAAGGATCAGCTCAAACATGCGCAAGCCACCCTACAACGCGAAGCAAGAAGATGCGCAAACGAATACTGGAACAATCTATGCTCTGAAATACAGAAAGCCTCAGACAGGGGCGACTCAAAAACCATGCATGACAATATAAAAAAGGCCCTTGGACCAAAAATAGCAAAATTAGCCCCCCTAAAATCCAAGTTTGGAGAACCTATTACTGACAAGGGACAACAAATGCAAAGATGGGTTGAACACTACTCTAATCTATACAGTGACGACAGACCAGCAAACACAGCTCTAGCACAATCAATACCCAAATATCCTACAATGTTTGAACTGGATGTTGAGCCTACTATGAACGAACTTGCTGACGCTATAAATGCCCTCTCAAGAGGAAAAGCTGCAGGAAATGACAACATTCCCACAGATGTACTAAAGGACAACCTAAGCGTACTACTTCCACACCTATACAAACTGCTAATTAAATGCTGGAGAAACGGAGAAATACCTCATGATATGAGAAATGCTAAGATTATAACGCTGTACAAGAATAAAGGAGACAGGGGTGACTGCAACAATTACAGAGGCATTTCTCTCCTTAGCACAACAGGCAAAGCTTTTGCTAGAGTCGTACTTAATCGCCTGCATAGACTTGCAGAACGGGTGCTTCCCGAGTCCCAATGCGGTTTCAGACCCGGGAGATCAACCATAGATATGATCTTCACTCTTAGACAACTGCAGGAAAAATGTCGGGAACAAAATATGCCGCTCTATATTGCCTTTGTGGATCTCACAAAGGCATTCGACACAGTAAACAGAGATGGTCTCTACAAGGTGTTAGAAGGCATAGGCTGCCCTCCTAAATTACTTAGGCTGATAATTTCCTTCCATGAAGACATGAATGGCCAAGTCCATTTTGATGGGAGTCCATCAGAGAATTTCAAAGTCAACAAAGGAGTGAAACAGGGATGTGTCCTCGCCCCCACCCTTTTTGGTATATTTTTGCTGCCCTCCTAAATTACACCTTCGAAAACAGCTCAGGAGATATTTACATTCGCACAAGACCAGATGGCTCACTGTTTAACCTAGCACGACTAAGAGCAAAAACCAAAACAAATGTTGCCCTACTTAAAGAATTTTTATTTGCTGACGATGCAGCCCTAGTCGCTCATAGTGAGGCCACCCTACAGTCGCTGATCAACAACCTGGATAAAGCATGCGACCTTTTTTCACTGTCAATTAATGTTCAGAAGACAGTAATACTAAATCAAGGTGACTTCAAACCTATATCTATTACTCTAAAAGACTGCCCACTAGAATCAGTACAGAAATTTACATATCTTGGATCCACAGTTACGCAAACCATCTCTCTTGATGAAGAAATAAACTGTCGAATTGGTAAGGCAGCTACGACCTTCGGCAAACTCACAAAAGGGCATGGAACAACACGAAACTAACTCAAAAGACTAAACTCTTAATATATCAAACTTGTGTGCTTAGCACACTACTATATGGATCCGAAACCTGGACAACATACTCAAACCAGGAAAAAAGACTAAATGTCTTCCACATGCGATGTCTCCGCAAAATAATGCACATCAAATGGCAAGACAAAATAACCAACTTAACTGTCCTGCAACGTGCTAAGACCCTAACAATCATGTCGATGCTCAGAAGTCGAAGGCTAAGATGGCTGGGGCATGTCCAACGGATGGAAGAAAAAACGCATTCCTAGGCAAATACTATATGGCGAGCTAAAACACGGAAAACGACAAATCGGCAGACCTAAACTACGATATAGAGATATCTGCAAATCATCTCTGAAAGACTTCGCCATCTGTGAAAACGACTGGCAACATCTGGCAAGTGATCGCACATCATGGAGAGCACGTATAAGGAACGGTATAACAACATTTGAGACTGTTCTAAGACAGGACTTAGAAGAGAAGAGACTCATGAAAAAGGATGGTAAACCCTGTGGACCAGCGAGCCTGACCTGTTCATTATGTGACCGCGTGTGTTTGTCAAACATTGGTAGAATTAGCCACGAGAGAAGCTGTTCGGCAAAAACAATACCTCAAAAAAATACGCAATAGCCTCCACTAGACCGTCTGACAAGACGAAAAGGGCCATATATATAGAATATATTATGAGATCAATAGTAGACAAAAAAGGAATTGAAGTCAGCGGTCACAACATACATAATTTGCAATATGAGGATGACACAGTCTTAGTAGCAGAGACGGAGAATGAGCTACAAGAAATGATAGACATAATAGTAAAAGAAAGCAATAAGAAAGGTCTCAGTCAGAATAGTAAGAAAACAGAAGTAATGGGCATATCGAAGAAACAATTATCACCATCATGCAGCATAAAAATAAACGAGACAAATCTGAAACAAGTGCAACGTGTTAAATACTTGGGCAGAGTAATAACATCAGATGGGGGATGCACCACAGAAATAAAAAGCAGAATAGCTCAGGACAAAATATCATTTCAGGAAAAAATATAAATATCTTATGCCACAAATCTATGTCGATAGAAGTGAGAAATAGAGTGCATCGGTGCAATATAGAACCAATTCTGACATATGGAAGTGAATCATGGACAGTAGACAAACAAATGAAAAGACTATTATAGACCACAGAGATGGGATTTCTCAGAAGAATGTTGAAAGTTCCCTGTACTGCTAAAAGGACCAATGAGGAAGTTCTCAAAGAGGCCAACACAAAAAGGGAGCTCTTAAAAAACATCAGAAAGAAGCAATCAACATTTTTCGGGCACATCATGAGAAGAGGAAATTTGGAATACTTGGTTACAACTGGCAAAATAAAAGGAAAGAGAGAACGCGGAAGACAAAGAGAGAAAATACTAGATAGCTTGGTGTCATGGCACGGAAAACAGTCAACAACAGAACTGATACGATGCACTGTGGATAGAAGATTGTGGAGGGACATGATCGCCTACGCCAACCGGTATGGCACATGATGATGATGATGATGAGTACAGTATCATCAGCATATCTTTGGTTATTGATTACCTTTCCATTATGTTTATGCCTGGCATCTCTGTGATGTTTTTATAGATTTGCTCAGTGCATAGATTGAACAAGCTTGGTGATAGGATCGTTGATCTATAACTGTTATTATACAAACCGCACAGGATAAATTATGAGAATTTATCAAGAGCCTTTGTGAGTAATGAGTGAAATGTAAAGATAAAGGATCATATGAGGAAGGTGAGTGAGGCGGTAACAAGTGCAAGGGAAGAAATGGAGTCAGGACAAAATAACAACTGCAAGGAGACAGACAGGAGACTAACAGTAAACTGATAGAAGTGATAGACAGGTGACTAACAGGAAACTGACAGAAGTGATAGATAGGAGGTTAGCAGGAAACTGACAGAAGTGATAGATAGGAGATTAGCAGGAAACTGACAGAAGTGATAGATAGGAGATTAGCAGGAAACTGACAGAAGTGATTGATAGGAGATTAGCAGGAAACTGACAGATGTGATAGATAGGAGATTAGCAGGAAACTGACAGGAAACTGACAGAAGTGATAGATAGGAGATTAGCAGGAAACTGACAGAAGTGATAGATAGGAGATTAGCAGGAAACTGACAGAAGTGATAGATAGGAGATTAGCAGGAAACTGACAGAAGTGATAGATAGGAGATTAGCAGGAAACTGACAGAAGTGATTGATAGGAGATTAGCAGGAAACTGACAGATGTGATAGATAGGAGATTAGCAGGAAACTGACAGAAGTGATAGATAGGAGATTAGCAGGAAACTGACAGAAGTGATAGATAGGAGATTAGCAGGAAACTGACAGGAAACTGACAGAAGTGATAGATAGGAGATTAGCAGGAAACTGACAGGAAACTGACAGAAGTGATAGATAGGAGATTAGCAGGAAACTGACAGAAGTGATAGATAGGAGATTAGCAGGAAACTGACAGGAAACTGACAGAAGTGATAGATAGGAGATTAGCAGGAAACTGACAGAAGTGATAGATAGGAGATTAGCAGGAAACTGACAGGAAACTGACAGAAGTGATAGACATGAAACTAACTGGAAACTGACAGGAGAGACATACAGGAGAATTACATGTGTCTGACAGAACAGTCAGAGCTTTCGTATTTTTCTTGTTAGTGACCACCATGGAGAGAAATTTGTATTTCTTATAATTTATGTCAGAAGAGTGGAATAGCGCTCCTTGGTAGCCAACCTTCGATGTGGAGACGGCACTTAATGAATGACGCTCCACGGTAGCCAACCTTCGATGTGGAGACGGCACTTAATGAATGACGCTCCACGGTAGCCAATCTTCGATGTGGAGACGGCACTTAATGAATGACGCTCCACGGTAGCCAATCTTCGATGTGGAGACGGCACTTAATGAATGACGCTCCACGGTAGCCAATCTTCGATGTGGAGACGGCACTTAATGAATGACGCTCCACGGTAGCCAATCTTCGATGTGGAGACGGCACTTAATGAATGACGCTCCACGGTAGCCAACCTTCGATGTGGAGACGGCACTTAATGAATGACGCTCCACGGTAGCCAACCTTCGATGTGGAGACGGCACTTAAGGAATGACGCTCCACGGTAGCCAACCTTCGATGTGGAGACGGCACTTAATGAATGACGCTCCACGGTAGCCAATCTTCGATGTGGAGACGGCACTTAATGAATGACGCTCCACGGTAGCCAATCTTCGATGTGGAGACGGCACTTAATGAATGACGCTCCACGGTAGCCAATCTTCGATGTGGAGACGGCACTTAATGAATGACGCTCCACGGTAGCCAATCTTCGATGTGGAGACGGCACTTAATGAATGACGCTCCACGGTAGCCAACCTTCGATGTGGGGACGGCACTTAATGAATGACGCTCCACGGTAGCCGACCTTCGATGTGGGGACGGCACTTAATGAATGATGCTCCACGGTAGCCAACCTTCGATGTGGGGACGGCACTTAATGAATGATGCTCCACGGTAGCCGACCTTCGATGTGGAGACGGCAATCAATGAATGACGATCCATGGTAGCCAACCTTCGATATGGAGACGGCACTCAATGAATGACACTTCACGGTAGCCAACCTTCGATGTGGAGACGGCACTCAATGAATGACACTTCACGGTAGCCAACCTTCGATGTGGAGACGGCACTCAATGAATGACACTTCACAGTAGCCAACCTTCGATGTGGAGACGGCTTCAATGAATGACACTTCACGGTAGCCAACCTTCGATGTGGAGACGGCACCCAATGAATGACACTTCACAGTAGCCAACCTTCGATGTGGAGACGGCACTAAGTAATAATGATGTGTAATCACCCGTTAAGAAGGAATAGTACCTTGTGTGGCCATTAATGGCAACACGATAAGATCTACGCCTTTCAGTCCGACATATCTGACTTTGGATTAACTAGATTTGTTTTAACATTATATGGTGTAAGCTTTTTTCAGTTTTACCTATCAGATGTTTCTAAACGTGCGCCAGTGCACACGGGACCTTTTTTCCAAATGGGATAAAAATAGGATCTCCCTGCCCAGAGACAGGGCAGAGAGAGGCCACCACCTGTGATGGGATTCGAACCTGGGACCTTCCGAAGTCTGACCTCTAGGCTACCCGGTCCGGGAGCCCCACCCCCAAGATATAGAAAATTGTTCGGAGCCAAAAATGTGATAAAAGCCACACACAAATTAAACGTCCTAGCCAGAAAATCTTGAATTAAACGTGCGAAAAGTTTGTAACACGTGCATGGACGAGCGAGGTTCAAATGTTCTAGCATTGACATCACGTGATCAATTGCACGAGAATAACCCATAACCTACTCAACATACTAAATCGTGTATGCTGCAAATGTTCTAGCAACGACATCACGTGAGTAATTGTTAGAGAGTAACCTATAACCTACTCAACATACCAAATTTTCGGGAAGAGAGAGTCAGAGAAAAGACTAGCAATCCAGTCACTAGAATATCCAACATGACAGCCAGTGAAGAAATTAAAATATTAAATTGAGCCTGGAAAATATACACAAACAACAACTTAAATGGTTCGATCATTTGGTAAGAATGAAACTAGAACAAACAAAAACTAAAACTTTCTGCCTCAAAATAATAGGACGAAGACTAAGGAATAGATGGATAGACTGAAAAATAGACACATACAAGAACCGAAACATGTCTATTCAATCAACGCTCAAATACGCTCAAGAATGAGATTTTATATAAAATATACGTGACAAAAAGAACAAGCAGAGCAACAACATTTTCAGACATTAGGTTCGAACGTACATTCCTAAATTAGGAAGAAACAATCATCATTTTTTGGTCATGTAATGAGAAGGAAACAGCTGGAATATATTGTGACAACTGGGAAAATTGTGGGACGGAGAGATAGAACTTAGCAAAGATAAAAGATACTAGACAGTTTAAGAGAATTTCTTGGCAGAAGGTCAACAGCAGAAATGATAGTTAATTGTCGAGATCGAAATTTATGGAGAGACATGATCACTAACACCAGCAGGGATGTGCATGTTGATGATACTTTCCTACTTTCTCCTGAAATTCTTCAAGGCAACAGCAGTTGTATAAAAGAGAGAAAGAAAGAATACTATGGTATATTTATAGTTTGCTTTTTTAGGAAACAAAACTGACATTTTATTAAAACCACAGAGCGGTTATAAAAACATGACAAAGTGGGACGTGCCCTCATTGTTTATAGAGCCATCGAGCCATCTACTTATTGGGAGGAGCCTCAGTAACTTAGTGGTTAGTGTTTCCGCTTCCTGTTCAGAAAGGTCTAGGTCCTGTCCAGTCTTGGCGTTCATCACTTGACCATGTTCCTTTTAACAGCAGACGACATCTCCGTCACAAGCAGCCCTCCAAAGTACAGCAGTACCTGGCAAGTCTAGTCACCAGCAGAGAATGACAAAAATGAGACTTAAACTCCGTGAGCTGGTCTAAGTCTTATAGGAGAAACTAAATGACAAGAAATCCATGTACAGATACTGCTCGCGCAAACTGGATGTAATTATTGGACACCTGCAGCATAACATTCCCATGCAGAATCTACATATTAATGATGATATATAATTATCTCATAGTACGGTCTAAAAATGCTTCCTGATATCTTTAACAGTACTATCATGTTCTCACGGGAGATGATGAAGATGATGCTATTTATAATTATGACGGAAACCAAGTTGGAAGAGGAGGCAACTACAGCACAGAAATTACTTCCCCTGACTTGGACATTCTTCTGAACACTGTCCCCAGTGAAGAGACCACACTGAAAATTTCAGGACAACAAAAACTTGACTGGAAATATAAGACCAACGAGGCAACTGGTTCATTGGATTCCATGCCCCGTGAGAATCAAGTTAAGAGCTTCGACAGCAACATTTTAGGAAGTAAAGTCATTGAACTTTACAATTTACAGAGCTTTGGCCACAATGCCAGGGCTAGTAGGAGTGTTGCAGAGAAAATTAATTTCAGTGGACGGAAAGCATCCTCGGAAAATTAAAAAAAACATTGGTTTTGAAGGCGGCAGACAAATTTTACCAGAATCAACTTATTCAAAAAGTTTTGCCAAGTTCCGTTGACAACAAAAATATTCCAGTATCTGGTGTTAATATAAATGTGTCAAGTTCCAATGATAGCAAAAACACAACAAGTCGCAGCGATATTAACAAATTACCAAGTTTTTCTGATAATGTACAAAGCTCCTTTAGTAGAAAGAAAACACCAAGTTTTGGCAGTGGTAAAAATACATCAAGTTCTGGAAACTTTACCTCAAATTTTCTGCGAATGTTTAAAATAGACTCATCCATCGACCCATATTCCAGTTCTGTGGCACAGAAATTGCCCGCGCAACAAAATCTGGCATATGGAAGTATAAGCGTTACATCTCTGCTGGCAAGAATGAGCACTGACGATTAATGTATCTTCCCTCGGATTATTTGATTATTGATTATCGCTGTAATAAAATGTACCATGTGCCAGATAAATATTTGGTGTCCTTTTGCAATTGTGCATGTATTTATTTTAAACCGGGTCTTGTGGTCAAAATGGTGGATATGCGGCAGGAACTCTTGAGGCACAGTCTGAAAAGTGTTCCTAGTTGCAGTTTCTTCATATTCCAAGTCCGGGTTGCTGCTGGAACTACTGAGTTTAGTGCTCTGTGCACACCGTGAGCTGTGCTTTTCATCCGGATGGTATTTCTCTATTTCGATTGCTTACGATTAATGATAATATAGTGTGATAAAGGACAGTTCAGCAGCGTTCACTTTCGGTGCTGATACGCAGGTCTATGTATATATATTTATGTCTTTTGATGTGTGCTGTTTTTACTATGATGGGAAAGGATTTGTGCCCGTTAATCCGTTTTTACCTGGCAGCCGTGTGTACAGGGGTCCCTCGTTGCACAGGCAGTTAACTCCGACTTCGGGGGTACTCATGTTTTTTTTTTCTGTCCTTGAGTAACTGAAGCTTCAAAACCGGGCCTCGCTGCTGAGACCAGGGGTGGTTGCCACAAAGAGAAGAAATCACGAATAAAAATCCCAGTGGTGCAGCCGGGGCATAACCACTATGTCTCGAGACCGGCGTCTTTCCTCGATATTAACCAATCCACATGATAGGATAGAAAGAAATACCCCACCATGATAGGTGTAAAGATCGAAAATTTCCATAAAGCAAATCACATATTATAAAATCACTTATTAGCTATAAAGTAAACAGGAAAATGTTACAAAATCTGAATCAATTACTATATGTATATATGTTTTTACATTTATAATAATTTTATCACGTGTGTTACCGGGGCCTCATTATGAAAGTAGAGAATAGTGACGCTGTGACCTTCCAGGCATGTCGTAAGAGGCGACTAAGGAGACTGATCGATGGCTTGACAAGCTGTCATTATAAAAAGTATTGTTAAGAAAACTGAGCCGTAGATTTTAGAAGCAGTGATCTCTGCAATATGTGCCATTTTGCCACGCAAGGTTTCTGTTTTTGAGATTGTGGTTCTGCCCTATGTGCCGCCTTCGGCTCGAAAGGATGATAGATAGACAGACAGACAGACAGACAGACAGACAGACAGACAGACAGACAGACAGACAGACAGACAGACAGACAGACAGACAGACAGACAGACAGACAGACAGACAGACAGACAGACAGACAGATAGATAGATAGATAGATAGATAGATAGATAGATAGATAGATAGATAGATAGATAGATAGATAGATAGATAGATAGATAGATAGATAGATAGATAGATAGATAGATAGATAGATAGATAGATAGATAGATAGATAGATAGATAGACAGGTAAAAAAAAAGTAAATTGCCCCCGTCACGCCAAGTGGCGTATAGGGAATATAGTGTTAGTGACCATACATTTTACAGACCTTCAGCACTTGATTTTTGGGGTAATGTAGTCGGTATTACGCCCTACCGCTTTACTTTCCCAGAAAAAAAATCCGGTACCCATTAAAGGCTGGGTTAACCTGAAAGCCGTCGGTTGGGATCGAACCCTACCTCTTGTCCTTTGTAGTCCAGTTTATTAACCACTGAGCTATCTCGGCTCCCAGATAGACAGGTAGATAGATTTAATTAATTTTATTACAGTACTCATTACGTAATTTTCTGTTTATTAACTTTAGTATTCAGTGTACACGTTTTTTTTTTACTGAAGCATCGAACATTGCTCAGTTGAACATGAGTTATTGAGTTATTTGAAGGTCATTATCATTGCACTCCAAACATGTCCACAGTTGAACATTATCCTGTCGAACATTGCTCAGTTGAACATGAGTTATTGAGTTATTTGAAGGTCATCAGCACTCCAAACATGTCCATAGTTGAACATTATCCTGTCGCACATTGCTCAGTTGAACATTGAGTTATTTGAAGGTCATCATCATTGCACTCCAAACATGTCCATAGTTGAACATTATCCTGTCGAACATTGTCTTGTTGGAAATTGACAACGTCAATCTTATTTTATTCTAAAACCGCTAACTGTGCTGCAGCATATAAAGGCTAACCTGTTGCAGAGAAAAGTGATGATACTTTTACCTTTCTTTCCATTTACCTTACATTTAATTTCATCTCTATTCCGTGAGACACAGGGATCTTCTTCATGCGTTTTCTTCTCTGTGTTTACACAGCCCAGAAAGGTAGATTAGATTTGTCTATCTATTATTAGCATTTGTCTCTGAGAGATCTCCACTCGACAAAATTATATGTTCATCGGGTCCTTGATCTTTCTAATCATGCTCCTGTTTGAAGTCGGATTGTATGCATCTTCAAGCACAATTCTATGACTGCTATCTATTTCAAATCAACGCCCACAAACTGCACGTTTCCTCTTAACATTTTTCTTGTGTGCTCAATAAAAGTTTAATAACGGTAAGGAGCACTGATTACACCTTGTGGCGTGTAAGGAATATGAAATCAGGTTATATTTTTTTAGTGGCAGCGGCGGATATGTAAAGGGGGCAACGGAAGGCAACACTTCTGAAATAGTTGATCAGAATATGTGACACGATCATATTGCTGGAGAGTATAAAGGCCAGTGTACAGTCAGGTATTGTACTCTATAGTGTAGCCGTGATATCATCATTATCAAGTGCCATAACAGCTAGCGATGGTAATCATGTCTATCCACAACTTTCGATCCCGAAAGTTACTTATCATTTCTGTTGTTGACCTTCTGCCAAGGTTCGTTTTGCTGCTTTTAATTTTATTCTAAGCTTTCCCACAACTGGTACATGATCACTGCTGCAATCTGCCCCTGGTCTAGTTTTCACACATACCAGACTATTTCTAAATCTATTGCTTATCATTATGTAATCAATTTGATTACGTGCGTTGTCTCCTGTGCTCTTCCATGTCCACAGACGTCTTGGAAATTGTTTAAACCAGGTGTTTCCTATCATCATCTGGTGTATTCTTGCCGTCAGTAAGTTTGTCACCTCTTTCATTTCTCTCTCCTAAGCCATAATAACCAACCACTTCATCAACTCTTTCCTTTCCTACTTTTGTGTTGAGATCCCCTAGAACTATTGTGTTTTCATGTGGTTTGCATTGACGAAGTACCATATTAAGCTTCAGTTAAAATTTATCAACAGTTTCCTCTAGACTGTCTGCTGCTGGTGCATAAACTTGCATGAGATTAATATCTACCGACTGTCCATTCAATTTCACTGAAAGGTCTGTCAGATATTGCACAAAAGCCTTTCACTGTTCATGCTTTTTCTGCATCCAAGATGATATCTACTCCTCTTTGGTGTTCAGTACCTCCAGAATATATTATTTTATGTTCATCAGAGTTTATCTGCCCTGATTCAGAGTATCTCATTTCACATAGTCCCAATAAATACTCTAGAAACATTTAAGTCAATATGGCGGATAGGCGGCAGGAAACATTATAGACTGTGTCTGAAAAGTGTTCCTTGTTCCAGTTTCCTCATATTTCAAGTCCGGCTTGCTGCAGGAGCTACTGAGTTAAGAGCTCTGTGCACACAGTGAACTGTGTTTTTCATCCGTTTTGAACCTGTTTCGATATTCCGATTCCTTTCGATGAATGATGATATCGTAATGACGGGGAACAGATGGCTGTGTTCACCTTTTGTGCGGTTTCGCCTTATGTCTTTTGGCGTTTGCTGAGACTGCTATGATGGGGACTGCAGCTATATTTCTTTTTTTTCGGGAGATGAGGTATTAATTCAAATGATTCCACTGGCACGGGCGATTGAGCAATTATGGATTTTAATTCATTTACAGTGTTACCGGGGCCTTCCATAACCATAACTCAAGAAACAACATTACGGAGTTGCTATTGACGTGATGTCTACAATAGTTTCCCAGTCTGTAACGACACAATCCAAGTTAAGCAGATCTGTTTTGTGTGCTGAGATCACGGCAACTCGATCACAACAGACATAAGTTACATCTTTCCAGTGCATTAAGTACTCTGCACTATTGACACTCGGTAAGTAGCTCGCCTGCACTATTGACACTCGGTAAGTAGCTCGCCTGCACTATTAACACTCGGTAAGTAGCTCTCCTGCACTATTGACACTCGGTAAGTAGCTCGCCTGCACTATTGACACTCGGTAAGTAGCTCGCCTGCACTATTGACACTCGGTAAGTAGCTCGCCTGCACTATTGACACTCGGTAAGTAGCTCGCCTGCACTATTGACACTCGGTAAGTAGCTCGCCTGCACTATTGACACTCGGTAAGTAGCTCGCCTGCATTATTACTCGTATTGTTTCTTACTCTTATTGTGTGTCAACAGGGCTAATATTTCGGTCTATTTTATGTTTGTGACAATGCTTGTCTAATAGGAAATACAAATATATAAATTCGTCTATGAATTTATTCCTGAAATATTGTCATAACCTCATTCTCTAGTCACTAGAAAATTGGTTAGTTTGTTTAGCTAGCAGTGTGTTGAATGCAAGTCTCTCGTGGGAAGACACTGTGTCGAGGAGAAAGGGTTTATATCCTAGACCTGACTCCCGAATATCCTCTATGTCTTCTATTGTTTGCGGATTTATTTTCCCTCCGAGTGCTGTAAACATAACTGTTTAGCCCAATTAACTGTTGTAAAGACACTATTGTCATTTGTGTTTAACACTGTTAACCTTTTAACCAAGAGTTACTACTGTTGTTAACACTGTTTCACCTAGTTAACTGTTTTAAACATACCATTGTCGTGTATGTTTAGCACTGATGACCTATTAACCAACACTGTTAACACTGTTGTTAACACTGTTAACACTGTTTAACCCAATTAATATTGTAAACATAGCATTGTCCCTAATTTATTTGTCTCAGGTAAGGTTCAAGTCTGAAATACAATTGAATTTATTTATTACTATTGTCTTCGCATTAGGGAGTTGGACCCAGACAATTCTGCTCAATAGCCTGTGCAATGACAATTGTGCTGAATAAGTAATATAAACGACCATTAACGACAATTCCTGTAAGAAGGTGACATGGATGTGTTATTGTTATTGGTTATGGAAGGCCTCGGTATCACAGCAAACGAATTAAAATCCATAATTGCTCAACCGCCCGTGCCAGTGGAATCATCCGAATTACTAACTCATCTCCCAAACAAAGAAAGGTAACTGTAGTCCCCATCGTAGCAGTCTCAGCACACGCCAAAAGACATAAGGCGAAACCGCGCAGAAAGTGAACACAGCCAACTGTTCCCTGTCATACGATATCATCATTCATCGTAAACAAGCGGGATATCGAAGCAGGATCAAAACGGATGAGACACACAGCTCACGGTGTGCACAGAGCACTTAACTCAGTAGCTCCTGCAACAAGCCGGAAATGTAATTGTCAAAATGGATGTGTGTTTAATTTAACCAAATTTACGTTTTGGTTAAACAGAGACCTGTATACACTGGGGACAAATAATAATAAATGAATATTATTTTAGAGGGAAACTTCCGAGGTGATAATCAGCGAATCATTTCAGAGGATGGGGTATATTTACAGCACTCGGAAAAAAAATGACAAATAATCAACAACGGAAATAAACACAGAAAAAAATATGGTCCTATGCAGGATCAGCCATTTCAGTGCCACTGAGTACGGGTTCGATCCTGCTTCAAACCATATATCATTCTTTTTTTTTCTTTAGTCGATTATTTGTAATTTTTTTCCGAGTGCTGTAAACATACCTGTTCCTTCGTTTACACGTTCGCCCTATTATCGTCAACAACCAGCGTGCTCCTGGCCTAGGTAACCATGTCTCTCCACATGGTTCTGTTATTGAAGCGTTTATTTAATTCACTTATGTTGTTGACATTCTTAGAGAGCTACACTATTGTCTTACTTTGACTCAACTGTTACAATGTTCTTTCTGTATTTTTTGTCTTGGTTTTGGCCTGTAAAAGTGTATCCCAACTGTTTTATTTTCATTAAACGTAAAGGTCAAGAAATATTGTTCTTTCTCCGTCCTGATATTGGTAAACAACTTTTGTTCTTTTGCTTCTGTTTGTTTTTCTTCAATAATGTTGTTACTATTTCAGTCCTTCACGGTATTCTTAAAATTCCTCTCCAAAATCCACATTTTAGTGGCTCCGAAAGACATTTTTTTGCAGTGCGATTGGCTGTGATTCACTTTCATAAGTCAGGACTGGCTCTACACAAAAGTAAAGAATCCATTTCCTTAAATTCCATTAAAAAAAATTTCTTTCGTAAAATACCAACTTTACCTTTGTAATTCAGTCTTGACTTGAGTTATAATTCCGTACCACTTTCCTGCTGGAGATCTCACAATATAGTTATTATCCTTATTGGTTAATTATTTTATTGACTTTGATTAATATTGTCCAATTTACATTATTACAGCATTTTGAAGATGTTTCTTTCTTTACAACGACATTTACCTGTGTATTTTTTGTTGTCGACGATCATCATCATCATCGTGTGCCTTGTCCGCAACGAAGGTTGGCTACCATCGATCGCCATTCTACTCTGTTTCTTGCTTTGATGGTGCAGGCTGTCATAGATTGACTTGTCCATCTTTTGATGTTACTCGTCCATGTTAGTCTTGGTCTGCCTCTTTTACCTTGTATTTTACCTTCCAATATTACTTTTAGTAGGCTGTTGTGTCTTTTAACATGCCCCAAAAATTTCATTTGTCTTGTCTTAATTGTATTTAGTCGTTCTCTTTTTATTTTCAGTTGTTTTAAAACTTCATCGCTTGTTATCTTTTGTTTCCATCCAATTCTACCTATTCTTCTATAAATCCACATTTAAAAGGCTTCAATTTTCTGTTCTGTTTTCTTGTCTAATGTCCATGTTTCTGCACCATACAGGAATATTGAGAAGATGTAAGTAACATTTTGCCATTCTTAGTTTCAGCCCTGCTGATATTTGTTTTGTTGTTAGTATATTTTTCATGGCATTAAAATTACTTTTTGCCATACCTATTCTTTTGTTTATTTCAGTTTTGCATTTTCCATCATTGGTTATAGTATGTCCCAGGTAGTTGTCGACGATAAGGTCTTTATTTTAGCTTTTCATCTGCTCAATGTCGTTAAGTGATCCATTCTACAACAAGCAGTAAGGAAATATGCTGCACAGGAATACCGGTTGCTGGGATAGATCATTATATCATTATTGTATCCATTTCAATCTCCGATACAATGTGTCGGGGGGCGCAGAAGAATTAATCAATAATACTTGCCTGTCTGTCCGTTAGTTAATGGATGGCATCGTCTCACCGTCAGTTGAGACGTTAATTCATATGCACGTCAATAAATCTCTGAATGTCTGTATCTACCTCCATACGAGACCGAGACTATTTCTACGTATGTATGTATTTATGTATGTATGTGCGTATGTATGTGTGTAAGTATGTATGTATGTATGTAATGTATGTATGTATGTATGTATGTTATCTTGGACGACCTATGTAAAAAGCAGGGGAGAAAGCTAAATGCATTCCATATGCTATGTCCGCGCCGTATTCTTGGTATCACCTGGAAGGATAAAGTGATAAACGTGGAGGTCATGACTTGCACAGGCCTACCGAATATCTACACGCTGCACAAACAACGTAGGTTACACTGGCTTGGCCATGTACACTGTATGAAAGATGGCCGCATATCGAAAGATATACTCTACGGACAACTGGCAGATAATAAAAGAATTAAGGGGCGCCCAAAACTTCGATTTGTAGATGTGTGTAAACGCGACATGAAGACTCTGAACATAAACCCTGCAGCATGGGAGGACATAGCTGCAGACCGCAATCTCTGGAAACACACTCTAAAGGTTCACCTCACACAAGAAGCAGACAGATTTATGGAGAAAGAGAATACACGACGAAAGAAAAAAAAGAAAAAATAACATTTCTAGGGGCGCTGAAAAATTCATTGCCAACTATGACTAACGGAGGCTACTATGTATGTATGTATGTATGTATGTATGTATGTATGTATGTATGTATGTATGTATGTATGTATGTATGTATGTATGTATGTATGTATGTATGTATGTATGTATGTATGTATGTATGTATGTATATATGTATATATGTATGTATGTATATAATGTATGTATGTAATGTATGTATTGAGTTATTATTGAGTTATTGTGTTATTGAGTTATTTGCGGGTCATCATCATTGCACTCCGAACATGTCCATAGGTGCTCAGATCTCCTCCTCAGCAATTCCCTCAGTGTCCAGCGACTGACGACTCCAGTTCTATGTTGGTTGATAAGTCTTCTTACACGGCCACCAAGTTTCTCATTTCTGGCCGTGCCCATCTTAACTCCCATTTCCATCATCCGAAGAAGTGACGTTGATCTGTGTTTGTCGAAGTCCTGTGCTCTTCCCACATCTCGGAGTGTATTGATGATGTCCGCCCGATCCATCGGTTGCCCGTCCTCAGCGACAGCGCAGCTAGCCAACCTGTCCGCTCTCTCATTTCCCCGTACTCCCGCATGTCCAGGGACATAGACAAAGGTGACCTTACGTAGGTAAGTATATATGTATGAATGTGTGTATGTATGTATGTATGTATGTATGTATGTATGTATGTATGTATGTACGTATGTACGTATGTGCGTATGTATGTGTGTATGTATGTGTGTATGTATATATGTATGTATGTATGCAATGTATGTATGAATGTGTGTATGTAAGTATGTAATGTATGTGTATATGTATGTATATATGTATGTGTATATGTATGTATGTATGTATATGTGTATGTGTATATGTATGTATGTATGTATGTATGTATGGGTATATGTTGTATGTATGTATGTATGAATGTAATGTATGTATGTATGTATGTATGTAAGTATGTATGTATGTATATATATGTATATAGATATGTATATATATATGTATATATATATGTATATATTTATGTATGTATGTATGTAGTGAATGTATGAATGTATGTATGTGTGTATGTATGTAGATAAGTATGTATGTATGTATGCATGCATGTGTGTATGTATGTATATATGTATCTATGTATGTATGTGTGTGTACAAGTGTGTTTGTGAGTGTGTATGTATGTGTGAATGTATGTATGTGTGTATGTGTGCGTACAAGTGTGTTTTTGAGTGTGTATGTATGTATGTATGTGTGTATGTGTATATTTATGCCTGTATTGTTATCTTTCTGTCAGTCTCGCTATTTATCCATCCATTCTTCTAATTTCTTCATTTCATCCTCCGTTCGGCTATTCTTGAATCCATCAATTTCCTGTTTCATTTCTGTATCTATTCATTTAAATACATATTTCTCTGTGCACTGGAATTCTTCATCGTATATATATATATATATATATATATATATATGATTTAACAAACTCAATACATATACTTAACAGTTATTAAAGGCTAGGGTTGCTGGACTAGTATTGTCCGCGACTATAGCAATTACAGTTACCAGTTGATTTTGGCGTAACGCCAGCCAAAATATCAGCACCTTTGTGATCTGAACATGATCAACTAGTAACAAACGTTTAGATCATGTTGCTAAAACCATTGCAGGGTATATACATTCTAAAAAGTCTCCAACACTTCTGGGTAAGCGGACGAGCATAAATGGAGTGAAAACTCGCGTGCTAAGACGCCGATTCAAGTCTCGTACTGTACCTTGTTTAAAGAGTTAAGTCACGATTGAAATGCTTTCACACTGTACAATTATGGAATGTAATTTTTCGTCAGGAGTCTAACATTAAGTTAATGGACATTTGTCATGGACACAAAGATAAAGTTCTATAAATTTCTGCCTAGAAATTGCTTCAGGCAACTTTAGAACCAAAATTTGTTTGTGCACGTACGAAAACAGAAGCTATTATTCGGAATGTGTTCACACCCCATGCTCTAAACGAGTTGAGATGTGACCTAGAAAACGTAACATTTATCTCCATACTGACAGATGCCTCCAACCACAAAGAAATCAAGATTTTTCCTTTGCTTGTCAGATACTTTGATCGCAATAAGGGACTGAAAGTTAAAATATTAGAGTTGAAGTCATTGCCGGGTGAAACATCTGATATAGTAAGTAGTTTTCTTATTGACTGTCTAACTGAAAATGGTTTAGAACTGAAAGTAGTTGGATAATGTGCAGACAACACAAATTCTAATTTTGGGGGCGCTGAAAGTAAAGGACAGAACAATGTTTTCACAAAACTGAAAGAAAACCTTGGACATAGTTTGATAGGTGTTGGGTGTGCTTGCCATATTTTCCACAACACTGTTCGAGCAGCTGCAGACGTGTTGCCTGTTGATGTTGAAATGACTGTTGCAAAAATGTATCTGTACTTCAAATCATACACAGTTAGAGTTGAAAGTCTCAAGGGTTTTGTCAGTTTGTCGACACAGACTTCCAGATGATTTTAGGTTATGCACAAACTAGGTGGCTTGCGCTCTTGCCTGCTGTTGAAAGGGTTCTTTACATGTTCCTGCCTCTAAAATCATATTTTCAATCTCAAGACAGATGCCCAGTTTTTATACAGGAATTCTTTGAAAACCCACTGTCTGAGGCATGGCTTATTTTGGTTCACAGTCAGGCATCCTCTTTCCACGAAGCAGTTCAGAAAGTAGAGGGACAGATGGTCACTGTATTTGAAGTTATTGACAACATCAATAGGTTGAAAGCTATCTTGGAGTCCAAGCTGGAAGACGGCTTCTTGCCATCAAGAGTTCAGATAATCCTTAAAAGGCTGGAAATGGAAGGATTTCCACGTGATGATGTGAAAAGTTTAACGCCAGTGTTTCTTCATTTTATGAAACAGCTTTAAGTTATTTGAAGAAATGGGCTGCAAATAATTTTCAAAACCTAGAGTCTTACAGCTGGGTAATGCTGAACAGAATACCAAATTGGCAAGATATTGAGAAGTCTTCATCATTAGTGAGTCAAACAGTGCCTTCAGTCGACTTTCCAGAAAATGAAATGTATGACGAATATGTCTACATGAAACAGTTCGTTACTTCACAAAAAATTAGTGAGTGTAGTCTTAATAAAACATTACCAGGGCAGCGTCGGCAGCGTTGGGTTGAACTAGCTTCCCACTTCAGAAACAATCATGTTCCCGTTTCACATATTCTGAAGTTGGCAGAGTTCTTTTTGTGTCTACCTGGAACAAATGCTGCAACAGAACGAGTGTTTTCTCTGATGAACAGTTTGTGGACAAATGATAAAACACAACTAGGTGTTCAAACTTTAAAAGCCATGTTGATCACCAAAATGAAATATGAGGGAACATGTGTCGAATTTTATAAGATGCTGCATTCAAATAAGGACATTTTACAGAAAATTCACTTTCTGAAAAGTACAGCATCTCTCATATCTCCGTTTCACCTTCAATTTAAGTGAGTATCACTGTTTTTTTTATCTCCTGATTATCCTGATAGCGTATTGTAGGTCTATATTAATGGATGTTTTAAAATGTATGTATTATTCACTTGAAAATGACAGCAAGAAGAAATGTAATTTTATTGGTGGAAAATTGAAGTACAATTATTCCGTCCCGGAATGGGATTTCAAAAATATGGTCACCTTACCATTAATACAACTGAAATTCCTTTAATGATAACCTACCACATCGTTATGAGATAAGAGAAAAACAGAAAAAAATTCAACTTACACCGTAAAATATACCACTACAACACAGACCGCTAGACTGAACAGTACTATGAAAATAAGCTTCCCCCTGAATCAATCGCGCTTATAACACGAAGTTTCACACGCGACTAGTTTAAATATAATCTGGTAAAAAAAAGTTGGACGACACTATTCCAGCCTCGACTAACATCTAGGTTAACCAGTCAGAGAAGAGGATTTCTATCAGACACCCATCAACGAAATGACTGACCTTTGGATTAACCAATCAGAGAAGAGGATTTCTATCGGACACCCACCAACGAAATGACTGACCTCTGGATTAACTTTATAGTCAGAGAAGAGGATTACTGTTATCGTGATAACTGACCTCATTTTCCAATTGAAGTGCTGTCGAGTCTGACGCATGGGTTACTTTAAATCGATTCGGCCCCTGATACAGGGTGTTTCTAAAGTCGCAGTGCAGTGAATTTATACTCTCGGAAGAAAAAAACGTCACCAGAAATGCGGTTAACTAATGCGTCACACAAATTGTAAAATATCAAATATACTTGACTGCTATCGGCGAGTTTATAATGGGTAATGTTGGTATTAACACAATAAAGTTGTGCCTAAAGCATATGTTGAAAATGTCCACCACGGGCCTCAAGACATGTCGTGATTCGTCTTTCCATATTTGCGAAAACCTTCAGAATAATGTCTGGTGATATTTGTTTAATCTTGTCTATTATTTTAGTCTTTAGGTCATTAATTGTCTGCGGATTATTTTCATAAACTTTGCCCTTCAATGTCCCCCACAGATAATAATCTGGGGGTGTTAGATTTGGTGAACGAGCAGGCCAGATTCCACGTGAAATAATGCGATTTTCAAATATGTTTTCTAAATAATTGAGTGTTGTTGTGGCTGTGTGTGCTGTTGCCCCATCCTGCTGTAACCAGGATTCCATAATTTCCCGTTCTGTAAGGTGTGCTATGAACTGTTCCAGAATTAAAGTACGGTAACGTTCTGTATTTATTGTTTCATTAAAAAATATAGGTCCTATTATCCGCATACGACTTATAGCGCACCACACTACGACTTTTTGATCGTAAAGCGGCACTTGATGAAATTCATGGGGGTTTTCACTGCTCCACAGCCGATTGTTCTGACTGTTCACATAACCGGATAAATGAAACCAGGCCTCATCAGTGAAAAAAGTGACGTCAAGGATGGCATCGCCATGTTCATAAATAAAATTCTGAAACCACATGCAGTAGTTTAAACTGGATTCATAATCTCTTTCTTGGAGTTGAAACACTTCAGTTAATTTGTATGGACGATAGTGTAGTTCACTTCTTAAAACCTTGTGAACAGAACTCTTAGATATTTGCACCTGTTGAGACAAGTGGTTTAAAGATGCATTTGGACTCATTGTAATTCTGTCTTGGCGTTCCATAATTTGGTCTTGTGAAATTGAAGGTCTTCCAGATCGGAGGGTGTTTCTTCAATGACTGTGCATTATTTGAAAATCTAGTTGTTCCAATTTATTTATGTAAATCACGCATCATGTACTGCTGTAGCTTGTTCCTTTTTCGGTAAAGTTAAACATATCACATCACTATTCACAAAAGGTATTCGAAATATCCACCACGTTTTAGTTGGCAAATGTTGATACGTTTTTTCATATTGTCAAAAACCTTACGCAGTATGGGCTGTGTAACATTATTAATGTTGTTGGCGATTGAAACCTGCAGCTCATCGAGTGTGTGGGGATTGTTTTCGTACACTTTTCCTTTCAGTTCACCCCAGAGATAGTAGTCCATGGGAGTAAGATCAGGAGACCGTGCAGCCCAAATTCCGCGAGAGATTATACGATTAGCAAAAATTTCATATAAAAATTCCAGTGATTTTACAGCAGTGTGAGCAGTTGCGCCATCTTGTTGAAACCAAGCTTTTTCAATTTCTGGCTCAGAAAGTTGGGTTACGAATCGCCCCAGTATGTTAATCCTGTATCTTTCTGAATTTATTGTGTCATAGAAGAAAATTGGGCCGATTATCCGCTGACGACTCATTGCACACCACACTCCTACTTTCTGATCGTGGAGAGGCACTGGGTGCAATGCATGTGGATTTTCATCACTCCAAAGACGATCATTCTGCCTATTCACGTACCCAGACAAATGGAACCATGCTTCATCTGTGAAGAAAGTGAAATCAAGGATTTCCTCACCTTCTTGGGCTAGAAAATTTTCAAACCACATACAATAATTTATTCTGGATTGGTGATCTAATTCTTTTAATTGAGGAACGACGGAAAATTTGTACGGATGTAACTTTAATTTTTTTTTTTCAGAACTCTATGAACAGTACTGCTTGATTTGTGTACTTGTTGAGCCAGCTTTCTTATTGATTTGCCAGAACTCATTAGAATGCTGTCCTGGATGTTGAGAGATGTTACTTCAAGAACAGATGGTCTACCAGGACGGCTAACATCATGTACACTACCGGTGTTTTGAAATTTGATTATTAAACTACTCACAGTATTTCGATGAGGCACTGGTGTATCAGGAAATCTATTCACAAATTGTTCAACAACCCCATTCGAATACTTGCCGCCGTTACGGAACACATGCTCCACTATAAATACGCTTTCTTCAATCGTTAACACCATTGTAAGCCAGATCTATCATGTAGCAGTGATGTTTAAATGAATACTTAAATGGTGCTTGAACTATTACGTCATACATAGATAAAATTTAGGTGCTTAATTATTTCAACAACAAAAAATGAACAGTCATTAAAGAGACACCCTATATTAAGGATAATGGAGAAGGACCAGAAATACTCAGAGAAGAAGTGGAAGATGCTTTGCGCAATATGAAAGCAGGAAAAGATCCTGGACCAGTTAATATAACTAAAGAAGAGATTGAAGCCATGGGTGATTTTGGAATAGAAATAATAGCAAAAATATTGAATGATACCTACAACAGCGTATATATACCAGACGACATGCTCAAATCAATATTCATAGCCCTACCAAAGAAATCGGGTGCGATTGAATGCGATGATCATCGCACAATAAGCCTTATGAGTCATATGACTAAGATATTACTAAGAATCATCATGCGAAGAGTGCGAAACAAAATCAGTCCTGAAATTAGCGATGAACAGTGTGGTTTTGGTAGATTATGTAGCATCTATTAAATATAATCTATTAGATAAAATTTGGGAGAGGGAAGAAATACCTAAAGACTGGAAAGAAGGTTATATGATCAAACTACCAAAGAAAGGAAGTTTACAGGAGTGCACAAATTATAGGGGAATTATGCTACTATCAGTGCCCTGAAAAATATTAAGCAGAATCATTCTGGAGAGACTAAAAGAGGCCATAGAGAAACATTTGAGAGATGAACAAGCAGGTTTTAGGAAGAACAGATCATATGCTGATCAAATAAATACTCTATGTATTATTTACCCTCTTTCTTTTTTCTTGTTTTACTATCATTTCAAGGTGGCAGTCAGCGCTGGGGTTATCCTGATATATTGCAATGAAGCTCCACCACCTCACGTGTTCTGTGGCCGTCATCTTCAGGGTACTCTAGGTCTGCTTCACATTATTAATCTTTTTGATCACTGCTCTCTACCAGATTGTTCATGATCTGCTTTTCACTTACATTTCATACATAACGTACTACACGGGAGATTACTTCGTCGTTTCTTGATCTCTTTAAAGCATATTATCTGGCTAGATTAATCGGCTGGTTCCTATCACTCTATTCAAACTTCTTCATGATTTTCCCCTGTGAGCCGTTTTTTTTTTTACTGCTTTGATTGTTTTTGATTGTTGCTTAAATTCCACACCAGCTGACCATGAAAAAGAACAATCTGATAAGTGTTTTTTGTTGCAGTTTCCTCATATTCCAAGTCCGGCTTGCTGTAGAAGCTATTAAGTTTAGTGCTCTGTGCACACAGTGAGCTGTGTTTTTCATCCTGATCGTGTTCCAATATACCGACTACTTAACATGAATGATGATATCGTATGATGAAGGACAGTTCAGCTGTGTTCACTTTTTGTGCTATAATACGCCTTATGTCTTTTGGTGTGTGTTGCAGTGCTATGATGGCGACTACAGCTGTCTTTCTCTGTTTGGATCCTTCAATGAGATGAGATGTTAATTCGGATGATTCCACTGGCACGGGCGGTTGAGCAACTATGGATTTTAATTCGTTTGCAGTGATACCGGGGCCTTCGACTAACCACAACTTTAACTGTAAGGACACGTGAAGAGACAATACAATAGCCTACTAAAAGTCATTTTGGAGGCGAAAGTACAAGGTAGGCGAGGTAGACCAAGACTAAAGTGAACTGACAATTTCAAAAGACGAACAGGTGAACCTATGGCAAGGTGCACTATCAAGGCACGAGGAGAGGCCGAGCAAAATGACACTCCACAGCTGTCACTGAAAACCTTCATTGTAGAGACAGTACCCAATGAATAATGGTCCAGATAATCTTCTTACTTGAATTAAATAAAATATTCATCAAATGCCATGCCTGCTGGCGTAGGTGATCATGTTTCTCTACAACTTTCGTAATCTACAGTTGATAGTAAATTTGGCTGTTGAATTTCTACAACGCCAAACTGAAAACTGTCTGGTGTCGTTTCTTTCTGTTTCCCTCTATCTCTTATCTTTTAAGACTTGTTTGTAGCTGATGCAAAACATTCCAGTTATATTCCATTCTTATTAAATGGCTAAAAATAATATTAATTTTTCATACGTTTGATAATAAAATAAAATACAAGTAGTTATTTTCACGATCAAAAATAATAACAAAGAGAAAGTCTTGGAAAATATCATGAATCGTGTACACTATATGTTATCTTAACCGGTTCCGGTTCCGGATGGAGGCGTTGTTTATTTTTTTCATGCAGTAGACAGCCGTCTAAATAGGTCGACATTGTAAAACTTGCATTTGTTACCGAAACGGAAAGTCTAGTCCTCGATTGTAATGACATTCGCTGCTCTTATTTGAGAAGTTGGAGTTCGTCTATTCAGTGCTATACTAGTCCATCCCAGAGGTACTACAGTACTGGGTCTTCTATATCAGCAACAGCAACCACTACAGGGAACACGGCGATCCTAGCTTCTGTTAGCCAGTCTGTTTTGACGCAGCCTGTTACCAGGGGAGACCACGAGGAGGTAGAACTGTTAGGTCTTGGTCAGCTGATGATGCACCGATCCTACCATTGCGACCGCAGGTCGCAGGCTCTTATGCTCCCTCATTGTAATGACACAAAACAACATAAATAGATGACGAAAGCATGTACTGGAAAGAGTACATTTCAAATAAACGGATAAGAGACAAATCGAACAAAGAATACGTGTCTGGCTTTAAAAGAAGAAGACTTTGGAAACACATTGTTAATGTAGTAAAAAGTAAAGTACATACGCCAAGTGGCGTGTAGGGAATATGGTGTTATTGACCATAAATTTTTGTAGACCTTCGGCACATGATTTTTGGGGTAATGCGGTCGGTTTACGGCCGTGCCGCTTTACTTTCCCAGAAAAAAATCCGGTACTTGTTAAAGGCTGGGTGAACCGGAAGCCGTCGGTTGGGATCGAACCCTACCTCTTGTCCTTTGTAGTCCAGTTCACTAACCACTGAGCTATCGCGGCTCCCACAATGTTAATGTACTGATAATAAATTAAGAAAAACGTTCACGTGAAAACCATATGGTAAAAGAAAATAAGGCAGAACAAGAGAATCGTTACGCATGACAATTACTAGGGAAGGTTCAACCATGGGATTAAGAAACAACAAAGTTCTGCAAAAACAAGCAGCTAATCGTCAATCGTGGACAACTGTGATTTTCGTTTTAGGCCCTAGAGGAAAATGAAATGAATGTCGTATCTTCATCTTTTTAAATTAACATTTTGATCAATTATGTTTTATTTGTTGATAACATACTATTTTTAATTATGTTTATTCTGCTATACATTTTCAGAACAATAAAGATATAAAGTGAACTTTTGTTGATTGTTATGATGTTTGTAGAATTCGACATTTTTTTTTCAAGTATGGACTAGAAGAGATGACAGACATAACAGTGAAAGAAGGATTTTTTTTCTTGGGTTCGCCATAGTTCACATGTGGGGAAGATCCTAGAGACTAGGAACTAAATTTTGCGTGTTAATCCGTTTTTAATTGTTAGCCGCGTGTACAGGGGTCCCTCGCCGCACAGACAGATAACTCCGAATTCAGAGGTACTCACATTTTTTCCACCCGATAAGTAATTGACGTTTCACACCAGGTTTCGCTGCTGAGACCAGGGCTGGTTGCCTCAGAGAGAAATCAGAAATAAATATACCAACTGTTGCAGAAAGGATTTGAACTAACAACCTCTCAGTCTCGAGACCGGCGTTTTGCCTCGAGACCAACCAATCGGCTAAAGATAGCAAAAAGGAAGTGCTCAAACTGAATTGTAAGGAAACATGTAATGGTCATAATGAAAGAAACAATCATCACCACCATTCAACACACAAATAAACTGGAAAATGTGAAACAAGTGCAGAGTGTGGTAGTTTTATTTGCAGAGATATAAGTCTCAGCACAAAACCGATGTATTTTCAACGCTTGATTCCGCTAAAGTTCGACACACATTCTTGTTTAGTTTCGTCTCTTATCAGTTTGTTTGAAATGTATTCTCTACCATTTATGTTTGAGATTCCTTGCAGACCTAAATTTGTCATCATCATCATTGACTGTCGTCTCCGCCATCGAAGGTTGACTACCATTCGATCTGTCTCTTGCTTTGATAGTGCAGATTGACTTGTTCATCTTGTGATATTACTCGTCCATGTTAATCTTGGTCTGTCTCTGCCTCTTTTACATTTCATTTTCTCTTCTAAGATTACTTTTAGTAGGCTACTGTGACTTTTAACATACACATAAAATCAAAATCTCAGTTGTCTATTTTGAATTGTCTTTACTAGTTCTCCTTTCCAGATATTAACACCTCTACCAAGATGTTACATGATCTATTGGATAAAATTTGGGAGAGGGAAGAAATACCTAAAGACTGGAAAGAAGGTTATATGATCAAACTACCAAAGAAAGGAAGTTTACAGGAGTGCACACATTATAGGGGAATTATGCTACTATCAGTGCCAGGAAAAATATTAGGCAGAATCATACTGGAGAGACTAAAAGAGGCTATAGAGAAACACTTGAAAGATGAACAAGCAGGTTTTAGGAAGAACAGATCACGTGCTTGCTGGTCAAATAACTACTCTACGTATAATAGTTGAACAAAGTTTAGAACTAAAATCCCCACTTTATATTGGATTCATAGATTACGAAAAGGCATTTAATAGTTTAAGACAGAAGAATGCTTTGGAAGTTGCTGAGTCATTACGGAATCCCCATAAAGTTTATTAACCTGATAAAAACAATGTATGAAGGAACAAAATGTAGTGTGGTGCATGAAGGACAGCTTACAGAAGCATTTGAAATAAGAGCAGGAGTAAGGCAGGGATGCCTTCTATCTCCATTTCTCTTTCTACTGGCCATGGATTGGATTGTGAAAATGGCTCAAAACAACAGAAATGGGATCCAGTGGTCACTGACCAAACAACTTGATGATTTGGACTTTGCTGATGGCATGGCTCTCCTATCGCAAGGCCGTCAACAGATGCAGGATAAAATGAGTATATTAGATGAGAGATCACAACAGCTGGGACTGAGGATTAATGGGGATAGGACCAGCATTGTGAGAATTGGTGCAGTTGGCAATAACCAAATAAAACTAGGAGAAATACCTCTACTAGACGTACAATCTTACATGTATCTGGGCAGTGGTATAGATAAAGAGGGAGGAACAGAAAATGACACCAGAATAAGGATATCAAAAGCAAGAGGGGCTTTCATTGCACTGGGAAACATATGGAAATCCAAAGAAATTAGGTTAAATACAAAAATAAAAATCTTCAACTCAAATGTTAAGTCAGTCCTATTATATGGCTGTGAAACATGGAGAATAGCAAAATTGACAATCACGAAGGTACAGACTTTCATTAATGGATGCTTGCGCAGAATAAAGGGATGGAAATGGCAGGACAAAGTCAGTAACGTGGAATTATGGAAATGTACCGGTCAGGTGCCAGTGGATAAAGAGATACAGCGAAGACGATGACGATGGATAGGACACACACTACGGAAGCCAACTGAGAGTATTACACAACAGGCCCTTTTTTGGAATCCCAGGGAAAAGACAAAGAGGAAGACCAAGGAATTCTTGGAGAAGACAGATCGAAGCAGAGATGAAGATGATGGGGAAGACATGGAATGATCTTAAAAGAATTGCAAAAAACAGAACGACTTGGAAAGTGTTTGTTGAAGACCTATGCTCCACTGGGAGCTAAAAGGTAGAAGAAGAAGTACTCGTTTCATTTTTAGTGTTTTAAGACTTCATTACTGGTTTTATTTTCTTTCCATCAAATTCTTCCTATTCTTCTATAAATCCACATTTCAAAGGCTTCAATTCTGTTCTGTTTTCTTGCCTAATATGTTTCTGCACCATACAGGAATGTTGAGAAGATATAACAATTTGCTATGATTAGTTTTAGCCCTAGTGTTATTTATTTTGATGTTAGAATATTTTTCATTGCATTAAAATAGCTTTATGCAATATCTATTTATTTGTTCATTTTAGTTCTATACTTTCCATTACTGGTTACAGTATGTCCAAGGTAGTGATAGCTCTGAACTGTCGCCATGTCTTTTCCTTCAACTTTATTATCCACTTGTTGGTTTTCAGTATTATCTTTGTTTATGATCATAGTTTTAGTGTCTTTGATATTCATATCTAATCCATATTTTTTGCTTGTCATGTTTATTTCATTAAGTAATTATTGTAGATTTTCAGGATTTTAATCTAGTAATCTCTCTCTCTGCGATCAGGACTCAATCAGAGTAGGATTCCAGACTCTCACATGAAGTCAGCTGTCAGTTTAAGTGTGTTGATCGCCCCCACAGACAGAACATCACAATTAGAGTCTGCCAGATCCACTCTGATTCAACACCCGTTAAAACGTTGCACTGTGTTCTGCGTCAATGGCCCAGTGCATCCGATTTCAGCCAGCATTTTATTCAGGTTTGCATTCCTTAGCCTTTGATTGTCCCCAATCTTCCTGCAAGGCAGCAGATGATCTTTTCTGTAGGGGATTCTGCCCTTAGATGATCGGCCCTCCCAGGTTTACGAGCACCATCTGCCCGAGTCACTAGTGGTGACTAACGCAGACATGCACACACAAAGATATGAGATGTGACCAACACAGACACAGCGATACAAGGCATGGCTAACACTGACACACATCAAGATATATGACACATGACTAACATAAACATGCACTTAAAGATATGAGATATGACTGACGTAGATATGCACACACAAAGATATGACACATGCCTAACATAGACATGCACACAAAGATATGAGATGTAACTAACAAAGCCATGCACACAAAGATATGAGATATCACTAACCCAAACAATTGAGAAGTGAAACCAATTCTGTTTACTGGTATCTGAACTTTGTCACGCCACAGAAGACTCACACTATTCGAATTTATCATCGAGCTGGCACTATGATTCGGGTAAAGAATGCCACTCTAAAAGCTTTCTCTGACAGTTGCGGTGTAGTGTTCCAGTATAATGATAAATCATACCCAAACATTCCTGTGAACACTATTGTAGTCACCACACAAGCGACAATGGCACACATTAAGATTTAGTTCTCACCGACCATTTCGCAGGCCGACAGTGCACTGACGGTGAGTGATGTGCAAACATTTACAGACACTTATTGTCCGGACGAGCAATCTGGGTCGTTTTGTGCAGTGTGTAGTGTGTGCTGCAAAGGCTACAACGTCATCATCGGTACGTGTCACGGCAACTGTTCACATGGGATCTATGGACACGACTGCTCCGGGTCTTCTCTTAGTGTCTGTCTTTTATGTGAGGAAAAATCCGGAAAATGCCTACAATGTAAGCATGATGGCTACACCTGTAATGACACTTGTCCCGATGGTAATTTTGGGCTACAGTGCAAACAGACGTGTTCTGATGGCTGTGACATCATATGTGACCCGGAAAGTACAGACTGTACGTGCAAAGAAACGTACTACGGATCAGACTGCACTCTCAAATGTCCGGACAACTGTTTCAACGACACCTGTGAACAGTCAACCGGGAACTGTACATGCAAGGGAACGTTCTACGGGTCAGACTGCACTCTCAAATCTCCGGACAACTGTCTGAACGAAACCTGTGAACAGTTAATCGGGGCCTGCGTCTCGTATGTCGATGATTCCCACGTTAAGAAAAGTCTGCCGACTACAACAAACCCACGCCTATGGATACCTTAATGTGTTTCTGTGCTGGACATGGTTAATTTCTTGGTGTTTATCCGTGAAGCCATGGCTCATATCTTGATGTGTTTCTGTGCTAGCCATGGCTCATTTCGTAGCTTGTGTGTGTGTGTGTGTGTGTGTGTGTGTGTGTGTGTGTGTGTGTGTGTGTGCTGACCATGGCTCATATCTTGGTGTGTGTCATGTTAGTCATATCTCATATCTTGGTGTGTTCGTGTTAATCATGTCTCATATCTTTATGTGTGTATGTGTTTAGTCATATCTAGTAACACAGTATCATCAGCATTGAGCTATTAAGTTATTAGCGGGCCATCATCATTGCACTCCGAACATGTCCTTAGATGCTCAGATCCCCTCCTCAGCAAGTCCTGCATTGTCCAACGACTGACAACTGCAGCTCTATGTTGGTTGATAAGTCTTCTTACACGCCCACTAAGTTTCTCGTTTCTGGCTGTGCCCATCTTAACTCCCATCTCTTGCAACCAAAGGAGTGACATGGACTCATGGTTGTCGAAGTCCTGTGCCCTTCCCACATCTTGAAGGGCATTGATGATGCCCGCCCGATAATTGGATCACTGATATCATCAGCATATCGTCGGTTACTGATTATCTTTCTATTAATGTTTAGGCCTGGCATCTCTGTAATGTTAAAAGTGTGTTCAGTGTATAGATTGAACAAGCAATGGTAGCCAACCTTCGTTGCGGAGTGGGCACTTGATGATGATGATGATGTATAGATTGAACAAGCTTGGCGATATGATACGTCCTTGTTTTACTCCTCTTTTTATATCAATAGATGTAGAGTTCTCTTTTTTATATTTTATATAGAGAGCGGAAATTAAACATTGATGGCAAGGATCTGTGAATCATAAAAAACATGTACTGGCAACAAACAGCAACTATACGAATTAACATTGTATGTTGTATGCAATTATGTTGTACATAAGGCACACTCATTACAGCTTTGCTGCAAAGCAAAAAGCAACGCATCTGCGCCAACTTAACGTCCTTTCAAGAGCGGAAGACAAAGTGGAGCATTTACTTCTTTAAATTTAATTTAACATCTGGAAGAAAGAGAACCAAGGAAGGAGTGGTAGATAAGACAACACAATTAACTAGAGAAATCAGTAGTGTGGAATGAAAGGAGATCAATACTGATAAAGGATACTTGAGATAGAAAACGTCAGCTCCCCATACATGGCACATTGCGATGATGATTATCTCACGAGTAATTGTTGAAACCAGCTTTTAATCTTCGGCACCACTGTCACTACTACGCTCGGGCAGTGTCGATTACAACTCAGATCTTGGCCCCATTCAACAGAACCATATCAACACAACATACGATTTCTGCGTTCTATAATGTGTATGGACTTTCGAAGAAAGCTAATTTACAATATTAGGAAGAAACAATCATCATTTTTTGGCCATGTAATGAGAAGATTTATTGAATCTAAAATATTGAGAAGATAAAATATGAGAAGAATTATTACTAAGAATCATCATGAGACGTGTAAGGAACAAAATAAAACCAGAAATAAGTGAGGAACAATGTGAATTTGTGGAAGGAAAGGGCACCTATAATGCAATATACATCTTAAGAACATTGATAGAAAGATCTATAGAGGTAAAGAAAGATCTATATATGTGCTTTATAGGCTACACGAAAGCTTTGACAAAGTAAAGCATGTGGAAATAATCAATATGCTGGAGAAATTAAAATTTAATGGCAAGGATCTGCGAATCATAAAAAACATGTACTGGCAACAAACAGCAGCTATACGAATTAACAACCAAACAGGACAATTTCAATTGATAAAACAAGGAGTCAGACAAGGATGTGTTCTGTCGCCGGAATTGTTTTAACTTTACAGCGAACATATTATGAGATCAATAGTAGACAAAAAAAAATTGAAGCCAACGGTCACAACATAAATTATTAACGATATGCGGATGACACAGTCTTAATAGCAGAGACAGAGAACGAACTACAAGAAATGATAGACATAATAGTAGAAGAAAGCAACAAGAAAGGTCTCAGTCTGAATAGTAAGAAAACAGAAGTAATGGTTATATCGAAGAAACAATCATCACCATCATGCAGCATAAAAATAAACGAGACAAATCTGAAACAAGTACAACGTTTCAAATACTTGGGCACAATAATTACATCAGATGGGAGTAACACCACAGAAATAAAAAGCAGAATAGCTCAGGCCAAAATGGCATTTCAGAAAATGAAAAATATCTTATGCAACAAATCTATGTCAATAAAAATGAGAAAGAGAGTTCATCGGTGATATATAGAACCAATTCTGACCTATGGAAGCGAATCATGGACAGTAGACAAACAAATGAAAAGATGATTAGAGGCCACAGAGATGGGATTTCTCAGAAGAATGTTGAAAGCTCCCTGGACAGGTAAAAAGACCAATGAGGAAGTTCTCAACGAGGCCAACACAAAAAAGGAGCTCTTAAAAAACATCAGAAAGAAGCAATCAACATTTTTCAGGAACATCATGAGAAGAGGAAAGTTGGAATACTTGGTTACAACTGGCAAAATAAAAGGAAAGAGAGATCGCGGACGACAAATAGAGAAAATACTGGATAGCTTAGTGTCATGGCATGGAAAACAGTCAACAACAGAATTGATACGATGCACTGTAGATAGAAGATTGTGGAGGGACATGATCGCTTACGCCAACCGGCATGGTACATGATGGTGATATAGAGTGGAGGCGAAGGCGCGCCTCTCAGCACCAGAGCTGGAAGTTGTCAGCGACCCACAGCTGATGGCTTGCGCCAGGATCGGTGAACCAAAATCATCCAGACCCTGCTCCACCTCTCCGTGGTGCCTCCAGTAACAGACTAACCTGTCTAGTCTGACTAATCGTGCAGGGATCGAAGAGGGAAGATAACTCGGTACTCAAAAATGTCGTGCTGAAGTCGGATGTGTTGGGCCGAAAGGTGCAAATATGACAGTTATACTGCAAACCACAACACAACGCAGACACGTCCACTACGTCCTTGTAAGGGCGGATGTTGAAGAGAAATATTCTAGTCTACCACGATACTCTAGAATACTTTAGCCATCGGGCGAACGCAACCAACACCCTTTATATAGACCTAAATTGCGTCATCAAATTTTAACTCCTTTCTTGAAAAAGGACGTGACATCAATCGAGAAGTTATGACGTCAGGAAGCCATGTTTGCAATGCTACCATAGCAATTAAATCCACCAGCAACGCCGAAAACGAAGCAGTGGTTGAACTGAGAGAGGTGCAACATCAAACCGGCACACAAGAGCATGTAAAACAATGGCTCATCCACTGAAAGCTTTCGCTAATCGAAGACTTGACAATCTTGGCAGACATGCCAGACAAGCCAGATGTGGCCTGAGAATGAGAAATCAGCCGAGATGGCGCTTCCAGGAAAAACGGGCTAGGCCAAGGCCCTTTCGCTCCCACCGTGCAGATTTCAGGAGAGGATCATTCAACGCTAATAGATCTAGCCGACGTAGATTCCTTCGATGTTCAAATTCAGCGTTTAATATTCCTCTGATTGTTCCCAGAAACCTGCAAAACGTCAAATTCGATACTTACATCAAAAGGGTAAGAGGCTAAGTTAACGATCACTTTTTGTGTACAATTTTGCGTTTATTTTCTCATTTGGACATTTATTATCATTGTCATCGCTAGTAGTAGGAGCCGTGGTTTATGCTCCTGGTTTTTTAGTTGACCAAAGAATAGGGTATACCCTACGAAGTCCAGTACCCTATGAGTACAGGAGTTATATAGAGACTACGGCAAGCCGCGGCAAGCTGCGGCAAGCTGCGCCAAGCCAGAGTGATGCAATGATATATATGTATAGTGCATGAAGGGGTTGGTGGTTGAGGGATAATTGAGTCATGAGTGATGGACATCAGTTTTTCCCGCCAAAGTGACTTCCAATAGGAACTAGTGTGTGTGTATGTTGTCCGGCTATAGACCACGCCCACTCCGGAAGTGAAACTACCATATTAGGGAGTAGTGATACGTTAGTTATTTCATAGTTATGGTGAGTATATATACATATAATAGTAATAAGTTAATAGTTATTATATCTACGTGGACGTAAATGGGCCCCGTATTTAAGATATGGACCGTAAGTAGGTATATATATACATACATATATATTGGCAAATCTTGCTGGCGGTATTAACGAACAGTCATTTTCTCCTACCGTGGCACATAATGACCCAATCAATTCTGTTCGCGCGTGAGGTTATTGATTATTTTCTACAGCGAGCGCGAAACGCAACAGGTCATGTAAAAAAAGGCGCGTACACGGTTTAATATATTCATTCGACTAGCGTCGGTCGGTCAGTCAGTCACGAAGTACCCACAGTGATAACACTGCCAGATACGTTTCCATATCTGTAAATCTACCACCAGAGCCTCACCGATATTATCCTATCAGAGCTGTAAATCTAACAGCAGATAACCACAGGTGTTATACTGAACACCGTCGGAGAAGCAAGGAGAACCAGCCTTTAAAAACCAACCTTATAAGAATACAGGTAAGTTGAAATTTTGCTTAAAATACATAACAATGCGTGTTTATTATCATAGTTTTATTAATGGAAATGAATTACGTAACATATAGGAACGTGTTCGGTAAGTATCGTAACGGTCACAGAGCAAAGCTGTTACGAAATAGAGTCCACATCGTAGTATCCTTTTCGTTAGAGAAGTCTAGGAACTTTTTCCAACCTCCGTTTTTTACAACCCAGTCTCCGAATAATCCACCGATAAACAGCCCAGCAAAGAAAGCGAAGCTCTTTTCCAGAGAAGATATATCTGTATCAGAATCGTAAAAGTCTTTGACATGGTTCTTAATTAACCGATAAGCCAGCGTATAAATAATCACGAGGCGCCCAAAGTTTAAAATTCCATCTGAAACCATATAAACCACAATGGTCGCAAACGAGGCGTAAATGTCCTTATCCCCGACTCCCAGAGTTATACCAGCGAATAACGAGTCATATCTCCCTGATACCGTATAGACCAGTTTAGCCATTGATTTATAAAACGTGGAAAGCTTCTTTTTAGTGCTATCGTAAGTGTGGATAATGTCAACAGCTAAGACCACAAATTCGTTCGAAATTGTAGCCACACATATTTCACAATCATAATTAGTCATTTTCGAATCCATATAAGATACAGTCAGAAGAGCGCGTGGTACGTGAAATCAATAATGTGAAACATGTCTGGACATGTTCGGCTATACATTACGCGTGAGTCACACAAACTGAGCGATGTGTTAAGTTTCATGAATCTTATAGTTTCAGTCGCGTTAGTACAAACACATATTGTAAAATTGGTATGGTTACGATAGCGATATGAACATGATAGGGATAGAGACTCAAATATGTCGATAAAAGCTTTAGTAAACACCTAGATACCCGCTCACCGACAAAATATAATATTTAAAACTAACTGTTAATGGATGCGTGTTTTAGTTAAGTAATAAGTACGTAGATGTTGATAATGTGTTTTTGAGTGTAAAGATTAAAGTACTGATAAGGGAGAGCTAGAGAGAGAGAGAGAGAGAGAGAGAGAGGGAGAGAAAGAAAGAAAGAAAGAAAGATTTGAAACGGTCTGATATAGCGGTGGTAGACGCTGAAAGACAGTTATAATAAACAAGCGAAAGCGGAGAAATGAGTCATATCTGGCTATAGCGTTTATGATAGTAAGAGCGACGGATGAGTGTTAAGTTGTACGAGGATGATGTAAGACATGAGAGCTGGTGAGGTTATGTGTGCTAACGAAGAGGTCGATAACTAATAACTGTCTAGTAACATATAGTATGTGTGCGTTCGTGTATGCGTTTGTGTGCGCGTGTATGTGTGTATGTGTGCGCGCGCGTGCGTGTGCGAGCGCATGTTATATATGTATACTATTTCAATGTATTTTTGGTACGCACACTAAATGAGTGGTTTTATCTCGTTGGCAGATGGCCTCACGTAACGAACTTGTAAGCAGACCACGCCACGTGTGTGAAACGTGTGGGAAAAGCTTTACACGGCGACACGATCTAGCCAGACACGTAGATAGTGCGCACGGCCAACAGAGATACCCGTGTCCTATATGCGGCTGCATCTTTACAAGATCCACAAATCTTACCAAACATGTGGCGAAGAAACACGCAGCATGTGCATCTATATCACCGGCACCAGCACCGGCTACATCAAGGGCCCCGACAGTATTCTCTGCAACAGACAACAACGTTGCAGAGACCTGGGATGAAGAACACTCTATAAAGAACCCCGAGTAGATAACACTCGTGGGGGTGACCAGTCTACACCAAGAGACAGTACAGAGCACATATCATCTGTACACATTAATACTAAATACTCGTGTAAAGACTGCGGGAAAATATTTACTACCCAAAACCATCTAGATCGGCATGTAGACACTGTTCACAATAAACATACATACCAGTGTCCTATATGTGTATGCGAATTTAACAGACAGGACAATCTAAGAACACATATTAAAAATAAACACCAACTAGCGATATCGTCAAGTACAAGCTCAGCATCCTCGACAAGACCATCAACCTCATCAGTATCAACCACCTCCACAACAGCAGTGTCAACCACCTCCACAACAGCAGTGTCAACCACCTCCACAACAGCAGCATCAACCACCTCCACCTCATCAGCATCAACCACCTCCGCCACCTCATCAGCTTCGATACCGACGACCTGTTCAAAGTCCAGAGCTGAACCAACAATTAAGAGGAAGCGGAATAATGAACAATCGATAGAGAGTCAACACAGCAAGAAGGCGCGAAAGGATCTAGAATTAGACAGTTTAGCTAGTTTACCAGCAGATGTTAGACAGGTCTATGTCGACAACTGGTCCGCAATAAGGTCACATAGTAATAATAACAGACATCTGTCAGTCCACACAGTCTTCCATAATCCAAATTCACAGCTACTGCCAAACTGGGCAAATATCCTAAATCCCATATTTAATAACCAAACACGTAGATTTAAAATAAATTATTCTCACAATTTCATCCTGAGGAATAAAGAAAACAATGACCTTCGGTTTTTCCATAGTAGTTTCAATAACAGTTTAATTCTTTCAACTCCGATGGTTATAAATAACAGAGCAGATTTTGATAGGTTCCTCACACAACTACAAGATAGTGACCCCTTAAACCACGCAAATCATAATAGACCGAGCACTAAATATAGCGTTGAAACCCTTCCCAGCACTTCGTTCTATCTCTATAATTTCGTAGAATATCCTATCGGCTGTCTAACCACCGACCTGCCACAACACATTACAAACAATAAATTCATTTATACATTACAAAATAGCAAGCATGGACCACCCTATACTGATAATCTCTGTTTCTTTAGATGCGTAGCGTTATTTAGGGGTGGTAATCTCAGTAATTTACACACACCCACTCGCGATCTCCTGAAACAGTGGCAAGAAAATCAGGGGCTAGATATAGACGACAAGTTCCGCGGTGTAACGTTAGCGCAGATTCCCTCTCTAGAAAAGTGTTTCGGTATTAACGTGGACGTCTTCGCTTTTGACAAAGAACAAGCCCTGTCCCCAATGCTAAGAGGTAGTACGACTTTTAGCGACACCTTACGAGTTCTATTTTACGAAGAACATTTTATGTATATAGAGGATATAGATAAGGCGGCCCAGGCTTTTCGTGTCCCAAATGTGGAAAATTGTGGAAAGAATGTTGGGATATGGGTAGACACGAGAAGACATGTACCGGGGATAAGCGAAAAGACAAGTATATCGGAGGAGTTTATAGGAACAAAGAGGGTATACTCGAAACGATAGCTAATAGGGGTATAGAAGTTCCTAATAATTATGTGTATCCCTACAGAGCGACGTACGATTATGAATGTTACTTTAGTAATGTACCGACGACAGATGGAAACACTAGTAGTGTGACCGAATATGTAGCCAGGCATATTCCAATGTCTTGTGCCGTAGCCAGTAATATTCCGGGTTATGAGAAACCAGTATGTTTTGTGAGCGAAGGTGATTCTCAAAATTAGTGAGTAAAATGATAGATTATCTAGAGACATTAGCGAAACGGTCGTATATAATCTTACGCGGCAGTTTCAAACAGGTTTTTGACAGTTTAAGAGACAGGGGTGACTGTAGTGACCTCATAGGGAAACTCGAGTCATACCTGAAAGAGCTCCCCGTTATAGGGTTCAACTCTGGAAAGTATGACTTAAACGTTATCAAACCATATTTAATAAGACATTTCGTAGCTGCGGCGAACAAAGTAGAAAAAGCGAATGAAGAAGGTGATGAAGAAAAAGAAGTAGAAGATGACGTTGAAGAAGAAGAAGATGACGTTGAAGAAGATGATGACGATGAAGAAGAAGATGATGAAGATGTAAAAGAAGATTATGAAGAAGAGCCGAAACAAAACAAAACTAAGAAAGGGGTGACCTCGCCCTTCAAGTTTATCGTTAAGCGCAATAATAATTTTATGTGCATCTCCACCAGTCGACTACAGTTCTTAGATATTATAAATTATCTCGCCCCGGGGTTCTCTTATAGTAAATACTTGGCGGCGTACAAGATTAAAGAGACTAAAGGCGTATTTTGTTACGAGTATATTACCGACCTAAAAAAGTTAGACGAAACCTCTCTCCCCCCTCACGAGGCCTTCTTTTCGACGCTTAAAAACTGTAATATTTCAAACGAAGAGTACGCGTATTGTAACAAGATATGGGCGGACAATAACATGTCCACTCTCAGAGATCTTCTTGTTTGGTATAACAACAAGGATGTCGGGCCCTTCCTACTCGCATTAGAGAAACAGATCGAATTTTACGCGGGTTTAGGTGTAGATATGTTTAAGGACGCCATTTCAGTCCCCGGTGTGACGTTAAGATACCTCTTCAACACCATACCTAAAAACGTAGTCTTTTCGTTATGCGGTAAACGCGAGGCAGAGCTTCATAAAACACTTAGAGATAATATAGTGGGTGGCCCGAGCATAATCTTTCATCGCCACCACGAGAAGGACGAGACTCGAATCAGAGGTAATCCTCAATACGTAGTAGAGAGTCTTAAAGGCTACGACGCAAACGCTCTGTATCTCTGGGCGTTGATGCAGAAAATGCCCACTGACTTTCCAATTATACGAAAAGTTGAGGACGGGTTTAGACAACGTAAAGTTAATTATTACGATCAGCAGAGTAGAGAGTGGTTGACGTGGGTAGCTCACAAACACAACATTGAGTTGCGAACTCAATACAACGGGGGTGAGGTACCACTGGGACCTCGTAGGATTAGAGTGGATGGCTTCTGTCAAAAGAGTAATAAAATCTGGCAGTATCATGGTTGTGTGTTTCATGGTCATATCTGTCACCTCACTGAAAAACACAAAGGTGTTAACCCTATAAACAAAAAACCCTTGTCCGAGCTATACGACAAGACCCGGGAAATTCGCGAATATTTAACCAATGACGTTGGAGTTGACGTGGTTGAGATGTGGGAATGTGAGTGGGAAGAGCTAAAGAAAACCGATAGCACAATTATTCCGTTTCTTAAACAAGCCCTCCCCAGATCAAAACCATCGTATGCCCAGGAAAAATTACCACTAACCGTCGCGCAGATTTTGAAAGCTGTTAAAGACGAAACGCTGTTTGGTCTTGTAGAATGCGATATTCATGTCCCCGACTCTCTCAAGGAATATTTTAGCGAAATGACACCCATCTTTAAAAACGTAGACGTGTGTAGAGACGATATAGGAGAGCTTATGAAGGAATACGCCGTGAAAAATAAATTATTGACGACCCCTAGACGTACCCTGATAGGTAGTTATATCGGGAAGAAAATTCTTTTGGCCACCCCCTTATTAAAATGGTATTTGGATCACGGTCTAGAGGTAACCAACATCTACCAAGTGATCGAATACCACCCTGTTAGTTGTTTCAAACAATTTGGGGACACCGTATCCGACGCCAGACGAAAAGGGGATGTAGATGAGACGCAGTCCATTACGGGGGAGACCATGAAGTTGTTAGGGAATTCGGCGTACGGGAAAACTCTCACAGATAAAGCGAAACACTCGAACGTCGCGTACTGCGAGGGTGAGTCCGCTTCCAAGCTCGTTAACGACCCCCTATTTAAACATATGACAGATTTAGGAGTAGGGAATATATTCGAGGTGGAAATGTAAAAAAGACGACGAGGTGGGACCTTCCGCTACAAATCGGCTACTTTGTATATCAATACGCCAAGCTACGGATGTTGCAATTTTATTACGATTTTTTAGACCGGTTCGTAGAGAGATCATACTTTCAGTTGTGTGAAATGGACACTGACAGTCTGTATTTGGCGTTAAGTAAACCTAGTTTAGCTGCCGCCGTTAGACCGCCTTTACTCGAAACTTTTTATAACGAGTACGATCAGTGGTTCCCCTCAGAGACCTGTAGCGTTCATCGGGAGGAGTTTGTTAGGAGTAAAGGTAAATTTAAGGTAGATTGTCGAGACTGCGAAAAAACAAAATTGTACCATAAACGTACCCCGGGTTTATTTAAGTTAGAGTACGAAGGGGATGGGATGGTGTCGTTATGTAGTAAAACATACCACTGTTTTGGAGATTACTCAAAAACTAGTACTAAAGGGCTTAGCAAACATCACAATAAACTAGACAAAGATATATTTATGAAGGTTCTCAAGACACAACAGGCGCAGGGAGGGAAAAATGTGGGTTTTAAACGATATAAATCGAGTGTCTATACATATACACAGCACAGAAATTCTCTCTCTTATTTCTACATCAAACGCCGTGTGCACAACGACAATGTGACGACTTTCCCGTTAGGTATCTAGAGTATTTATATATATATTATGTATATACAATGATACTTCTGTGATAGTTTTATGTCCAGTGATAATGAACATATGTTTGTGTCGTTGTCACGTTTATATTGTATTAAAATATATTATAAAGTATGCAGTTTTTTTTATTGTATATACATGTCACGTGGTACTGTCTCGTAAGAATACTATGAATACTATCAGTGTCCTTGGTGTACTACTAGTATACCTGTGTGTAAAACAGAAAAAAAACGAGTTACAACATCTATGACCTTCACACCTATACAATCCATTATATACGTACACATAAATGACAAATAACACGAGGCATGTTTTGTAATTTATATATATATTTTATTGATACAACACAACACCGATACTGCTCATGCAGTACATCTAGACACGACATTAAAACACAACATCTAAATGTTCAGCCTCAGCCTCTTTCTTCTTCTAAGATGACCAGGGACAAGCGTTGTTATTGGTTGAATCTTTTCAACGTTGTCAGTATCGTACACGGGAGTCCTGTAAGAACCATTATTTATCGAATAAGGTTCGTTGCCTGGTGATGTAGATACTGGAAGTCTATGATCTGCCGTGGTTGACGGCGCGTTCGAGGGAAGAGGCTGTAGTGTTGTTGCATTAGCCTCGAGACGAGCACACTCGGCCAATAACTCGTCCTGCATAGCCACGAGCTGTTCGTTTCTTCTAAGATGACCCGGAGATAGTGCTGGTATTGGCTGACTACTTTCGAAGTTGTCAGTATCGTAGAAAGGAGCCATGTAAAAGCCAGTATTTATGGAATATGGCTCGATACTCGGCGACGTGGATGCTGGAAGTGTGTGATCTAGTCTGATGTCGGGTTCGTTCAATGTATGAGTTTCTGGTTTTATTGCATTGGTTTCGAGACGATCATACTCGGCCAATAACTCGTCCTGCATAGACACGAGCTGTTCAAATTCTGAACGATTCAACGTGATCCCATACTTGGTGGGATATTTTAAATTCGATGTCCCGAAAAATTTTCGAATATGGATCATAGTCGACCCTCTGTATGAAGACACAGACGCTACTTTCAGCCCTGTAGCCAATGGTTTGACCATTTCACGATCTGCTGTAACGTAGACCCAGCTAGTGGGTACATCGACAACTGGTGCAGCCTCGACGTTTGTCAGCATCTTCTGTATCTCAGCACTGAGCGATGTGTGACTGGCGCTTTCTCACCCGCGACTTTTATAGCATAGGTCAGATTATAGATCCGGTTTAGTCCGGATTTTTAAACACTAAAATTCGTGTCCAGACTTGTCTGCGATATTTTTAGCCACTGACGTCATTGCACTAGAAATTTTAAATTTTGCGCCATAAGCTTCGGTGCTAGTAGTCGATACACGATTCGAACGTTTATGTGTTGTCTGGTGGATGAGGTAAACGACATTAAGACCCTTTGCATTGATCCTCGTCGTGTTTTAATCAGTAGAAAATACACAGAGTACAGTCCACACGCGTTACTAACAAGATCTTGTAACTGACGCGAGTTGTAGATGAGAGGTCTGTTCGAATTCCTCTCGATAAAATCGATGATCTCGGTATGTCTGGGAGAAAACCCGAAACTGTCGAAATACTCAAACTGCCCCATAGCGTTGTAGTAGAGGGCGACCCAGTGAGAGCCAGGTAGATAGCTGGGATCTGTATTGATAACGAAGGCTGCTGTTTTAGTTGGATCGATATACCGAGGTAACCGATTGCGAGCCACTACGCTAACAATGGAACACCGTCTCACAAAAATGTCAGACATAAGTACTTTGAGAATATCTCTCGTATTCATTGTCGAAGTGTTTACGCTGTGTAATCTGTAAGAATCTGTCTCGTTTTAGAGATCTCCAGCACGGAATCCAGTTCTGCGTAAACTAGGACCTGTATAGGGTTAGGCGTGATCGTCGCAAATTTGAGCTCGATGGCGACGGGCCCTGATTTTGCCAGCTCAAATTGTTCGGCGTTCAAAAGACCAGGGCTGAGATCGAATGCAAAAAGAGTGTAGGCGTTCTTGAAGTCGTTATAATCTATTCCGTTACCAGCGTCTGTTCCCAGAAGACCCAACGCCAACATAGACTTGAAGTAGGCGCGAGCGTACTGACCGCGGTCAAATTCGGTAGATAGAGGTTTACCCCAAATACTATGACCGGCGACGGTGATGTTTAAGTAGGTAAGGCCAAAGTTTTTAAAATTGAAGGGGTTGGTGTCGTAACTTCCATTAAATGCAGCCGAGTCCAGTAAGCCGAGGACTAGTCGCGTTGGTGTTTGAGTCAGGAAAAGGTTGTCTTGGGAATGAGATAACATGCCTTTAGGAATGGCAAATGTTTTAATCAAAACTCTCTTCATGGGGTATCGCGCATTGCCTCGTAAGAGAGCCTTTTCGTGAGCCAGCGAAATGGCCGGATTAACTGAGGCTTTCCTCACCAACAGGGCGGCGTAGGTGATGACACTTTTATAACCGACAGTTTTGTCGTGAGCTATGATGTTAAATACGTCCTTTGAGGGGGTCAACTTAATTTTCACGTCACCCTGTTTAGCATGTAACGCTCCTGAGCAAAAATATCAGAGTGAAGTCGCCCTATCATATCCAGCTCATGGCTACCTCGGGCCAGATTTCGACGAGTTTTAAGACCCGCATTGGAGTCACCTTGGGTGTCATCCGCGTGTTTGGG
The DNA here is from genome assembly GCA_032433765.1 of Megaustenia siamemsis. Lineage (NCBI taxonomy): Eukaryota > Metazoa > Mollusca > Gastropoda > Stylommatophora > Ariophantidae > Megaustenia > Megaustenia siamemsis. The sequence continues at coordinate 42,866,455 of JAVIAB010000088.1, forward strand.
AGTATCGGTGTAGTAGAGCGCGCTCGTGAGATAACTTTTCTTAGATTCCTTGCTATGGTTGAGAGTGGCTTCTAGGTATGCTCGAAAAGGGTAGGTGTTTTCAGAAGCTGAAATCAAAGTATCGTTGAGAGATACGTCGACTTGCGAGATTAGACTGTGCAGAAAATAGTTCACAGGCGCAACTTCAACATCATTTGGTATATTGTCACCGTTGGACAGCGTAATTTTTGCTCTCATATGCAGATACGTGTTGGAAAAATCTATGTATTCGTCCGAATTTCCGCTGATGGAAAATTCTATAGGGGCCCCCGATGCCAGAGAGGCCAGGGGGGAAACTTCTACAAACTGGGCAGAATCGAGAGATGTCTGAGTCGGTGGAACGCTAAACAAATCTAGTCCAGAATGGAAACACTCGCAAGACTTGGGATGCACTAACGCCATATCGCTTAACCGAATATGTCCGAATAGTTTGTCCTCTTAGCCTTCTTGGACGCGGAATGAGAGTGATCGCGTCGTTTTGTCGTTTTTATTCTTCTTGCCGGCATCCCAGGTGGAGCTGCTCGTCTTTTCCTTCTTCTACCGCTTCCGGTTTGTTGGCCTGTATCGCCACCGGCCAGATGACTGATGGCTCCCTGAATTAAACGCTGACCGGATTCCTTAGCTCTTTCTTTAAACGACTCTCCAATATTTCTTCCCGCCAATGCGTCTTGCGCGACTTGTAGTCCCGTGCCGACACCTTCTCTGAGTAATGCCTTACCTCCTGTTTTTAGCCACGGTAAAATTGCTCTTCCGATGCCTCCGAAAAAACTTCCGATACCGCGACCTCGCTGACTTCTACCTCCGACAAATACCGGGAGGCCGTGGCCGGCTTGATTAAAGCAACACTCTTCGTATAACTTAGCATTTCGATGAAGCGGCGTGTGTCTCACCATTATACCAGATCGAAGTGCTTCCGCGCTCTGAAATGTAACGTCAGTACCGACGTTCCGGATGTAAATGGGATCGCAACTCCCCTGTCGTTAGTTAAAAGAATTTCTAACCTGTCGAAGGAGAACCTGCTCAGGGGGACATAGTGCGGTTTGTCGTAGATGCGAAATATGGATGTGGTGGTTTTCTCCAAAATAGGAACTGTCCTCAGTAAGGGTACCAGAACATCCCCCACCACTCTGGGTGACACTAGATCGCAATAGACATACACGTTTCTAGTTTGAGCTTCCAAATCTATTTCTTTCTCGCCGTGTAGGGCCACGTTAGCGTCTGTCACGCGATTCGATGGGAAGCTTAAGATACTTTTCAATTCCTCGCTTATGGTAACCGAGGCTCCTTGTTCAACGACTTTAAAGATGGCCTTATTTTCGTTTTTTTTATAAAAAAATCTCATATTGACGCCGGGTGTTTTTTCCAAAATCACTTTATTTAAAGCATCGATAAAGTTATCCGCTGTATTGTATAACCCCGGCGCCAGTTCCATTGTTACTGCTGTGTTACCGGAGGCTTCGTAACGGATCCAGATATCTCTGGGTAGGACGTTGAAATGAGTGTTTGGAAATTGTATCTCGACCAAACCGACTTCGTAGTTTGCGTTCAGTTCGATAGTTTGAGGGAGTTTGACGAAAAAGTTTCCAGGACTATTTTCAGGATAAATTTGCATCGAAGCGTTGCTGGGGGCTGTGATGTAAAAACTCATCTTCCTTGTTTCATCGTCTCGTCTCTAACTTGGGATTTGGAAGCATGTAACCCAGACAACTGCTCAGGAGCGCGATCCAAATCTTTCCGTCCTGACCCTCACCGTTTCCACCCGTCAGATTAAATAAAGCCACGCCGATTACGGCATATATAACGATCATTTGACAGAGAAAAACGATTTCCATTCGCGGGAGCAGTTTACCGAAAACAGGCCAGAGAGAGGTTCTGCTATCATGACTGGTCCCTTCGTCGTTCTTCGTTTCTTCTCGGTCAACTACTGCACTCAGAAAAGTTTGCACGTGTTCATCCCCCTCCATTTCGTCAGTCTCTGTATCTCGATACTTGATCGCTCAAAATCCAAGTGTTAAATGCCGAGGTGTAACCGAACCATTTGACTAAGTACTGTTTTGTTCCACCAACTTTCCTCTCTTCTAAGATGGCTTCTATTCGATACACCCGTTTTTCGCCGACTTTCTGAAGCTCTTCTGTATAAAACGACCCTTTCAACTCTTCACCAGAATCATCTTTCACAACGTAGGTTACCGGTTAGTGTTTTTGTTTACACGACTGATTGTAAACAGTTCTTCCGTCCACGCTGGTGTATACCCCTTTTTGAAATTAGCTCTGGCTTGAGCTATCCTAACTCGATCACCTTCTTTATAACGGTTATTGATCGCCACTGACTGCCTATTGTCTCTCCCCGATAGTTTATTATACAACGTGTTCCAGACTTGTTCTTGATTGGCCGAATTTACGTGGACCGGCGCCATTTTAATGCTCCTGTGATACGAATTATTGTAGTTTCTGAGTAAGGCGGGTAACGCATCCACATATCTCAATTTGTTCGTTTTCGTAAAAAATTTCCACATTTTCTCTTTTAACGTTCGGTTAAATCGTTCTACGATCGCTGCTTTTATATCCTCGTTCTCCGTAGTGAAGAAATGGACTCCATTTTCCTTGAGAAACTTTAGGAAAGTTTTGTTGACGAATTCGGATCCTTTGTCCGTTTGAAGATTTATCGGTTTGCGCTCGGCAAATATTTCGCTCACGGCCTCCACTAGATTTTTTGCAGTTTTCGCCCGTATCGGAACTGCCCAAGCATACTTTGCAAAACGTCGATACACGTAACGAGATACGAGAACGCGTCGTTGTATCTTCTTAATTGTCTCAGATCGATCAGATCAGCCTGGAACTGATGGTTCATACCACCCACGATGATGGGTCGTCTCTTAAATTTTCTAACAATGGGTTTGTGTAGAGTATAAGCATCCTGTAGACTCAGCCATTCTTTAATTTTTGCAGAGCTTAGTTTTGTACTACGCTGTAAACCACCCACACCCCCGTAGGCACCCGGTCGATTCGGATCGTAGTAATGGCTTCTTAACATCTTATCTACTCGTTTGGCCATGACTCCCAGTTTGGTTTTGGAATTTTACTTTTTCTTCTTTTTCTGAGCCTGTACGTGCCCACAACTTCTTTGTGAGTGACCGTTTTCGTTTTCGGCCTAGGCGCGCTTGGCGCTGACTGAGGAATTTTTTCGTCGACTTCATCTTTAAGTACCGCAGTTGGTGGTGTTGTAGGCGCGTCGGGGGATGGGGGTGCCTGTTTAATGTCCACTACACCTAGAGGTTTGTGTCTGTACTGATCGAGACGTTGCAGATACCGTTGCAATGTCTGCTGATACATTCTGGCTTTGTCGCGTGGTGATATGTCCTCTCTTTCCAGGACTCGTTGCATTTGCGTATCCAGATCTCCTAGGGTGTCTTTTAGTGACTCGGGTGGCGTATACGCGACTTGGTGGTGATTTACAGACTCTACCAGTCGAGGATCGATCAAAATCATTTTCTTGGCCATCGTTCACATGCCCAGAATACCGCTCAGGATACCCAGAACTGGTTTAATCAGAGCGCCGATAAAACCACCCTTTTGTAGAATCTGTTTTCTCTTTTTCACGGTCGTCTTTTTTCGTGCGAGAATCCTCAGGTCGTGTTTATGGCGCTGCAACCGTCTCTTCTGAGCCGGCGTGAGCCGAACGTTACCTTTTAACACGTTGTGGCAACATTCGCACAGAGTTCTTATGAGATCAGGCGACGCTGTTTTCATCGCGGCCTTTACAGCTGGTGGTTTAGCCGAGCACAGAAAACGCAACATCTCTCCGTGTCTTTTGACCGATTCGCCCATGTTCCTTATTTTGGGATGTAGACTACCTGCTGTTCTTTAGGAAAAATATTGGTTCGGAGCCTTAGATGATCCGGCGTCTCTTGCCGAAGGTCAATTAATAAATACCCGTGTGGAGCCGATGTCGCGTCTTTAAAACTTTCTTGCACGTACGACACGCGCCCGGGTACATTTGTTTGGCCAGATTCGTAATCTGAGACCCGTCTCTCGGGTTTTTAAACATAACTATGTAATGACTGTTGAGACTTATCGTCCGCTGTTCCTTGTTTTTGCTAAAGAGATTCTGTACTATATACACGACGCTTATATTTCTATGATGACTTCCCTTGGTAAATAGTTTCGTGACCCTATCGTCGGTTTCGTTCATCAGATCGTCTATGACCAACAGACGTGTCCTATCTCCTCGCCATTGGTCCATGTCGGGTAGCCCTTCGTTAAACTGAACACCCTTCATCGTATCGTACATCGATTGCCACTCGCCGTAACAGTAGATTATTTCCTCCGGAGCGGGTCTGACCATTTCTGACACGTGGTCGATAAATCTCCTAACAAACACACTTTTTCCGCATCCCGTCGGTCCTGCGACTAGCGCCGTAAACGGATGATTCCAGGTTGGATCCATACCTACGACTGTCGCGAGGTAGCTTTATGTCGTTATTTTATAACTTACGAACCTTATTTGATAACACGATACGCGTATCGAGACCATAAGTATTGTTGTTAACCTATGTCTTATTGTCTGCTAACCGCGTACCGAGACAGATCGCTCATTAGTTTACACAACTTGCTGCGTTTCGCGCTGGAGACAATAATCAATAACCTCACGCGCGAACAGAATTGATTGGGTCATTATGTCCCACGGTAGGAGAAAATGACTGTTCGTTAATACCGCCAGCAAGATTTGCCAATATATATGTATGTATATATATATCTACTTACGGTCCATATCTTAAATACGGGGCCCATTTACGTCCACGTAGATATAATAACTATTAACTTATTACTATTATATGTATATATACTCACCATAACTATGAAATAACTAACGTATCACTACTCCCTAATATGGTAGTTTCACTTCCGGAGTGGGCGTGGTCTATAGCCGGACAACATACACACACACTAGTTCCTATTGGAAGTCACTTTGGCGGGAAAAACTGATGTCCATCACTCATGACTCAATTATCCCTCAACCACCAACCCCTTCATGCACTATACATATATATCATTGCATCACTCTGGCTTGGCGCAGCTTGCCGCAGCTTGCCGCGGCTTGCCGTAGTCTCTATATAACTCCTGTACTCATAGGGTACTGGACTTCGTAGGGTATACCCTATTCTTTGGTCAACTAAAAACCAGGAGCATAAACCACGGCTCCTACTACTATCGCTTTATCGTCATTTTATGTTGGCAACGGAACAGCAGGAAAATACTGTGACAACTGAAAGAAGAATTTAAAAGAAGGAGAAAAAGAGAGAAACATAGAGAAAAGATGTCAGACAGCATAAAAGAAAGTTATAAAAAGAATGTTTATATAAAAGCCGAACTGATGAACGTCTGCAGAGATAGAAAGTTGTGAAGAGGCAGAACTATTAAATACAATTCAGAAAAAAAGAAATGAAATTTTTAGGGCATGTTAAAAGACACAACCTAATAAAAGTAATATTAGAAGGGAAAATACAAGGTAAAAGAGGCAGAGGCAAACCAAGACTAACATGGACGAGTAACATCAAAAGATGGACAAGTCAACCTATGAAATTCTGCACCATCAAAGCAAGAAAATAGAGTGGAATGACGTTCCATGGTAGCCAACCTTCGATGCGGAGACGGCACTCAATGATGATGATGATGATGAGGCAGAATTATATTGCCAACAGGAGGCAGAGATTATGACGCTGCTTGTTTTATAATATATGCTTCTTCGTATGTTCTCGATTTCAGAAACGACGACAATGATGAAAGTCACTCTGCTTAATCTCCAGAAAATGAATAATCAATTCTCCAGTCTTGCAATATTTCCATTTAGGTAGGAGACACACAATTTATCTGGACCTCTGTAGTGGCTCTCAACGACACAATCTGTGGCTATATCTTTAAGCTGTTGGCTGTGAAGCATATTTCTCAAAACATAATTAATGTCTGAAATTTCCTACCAAAAGGTTGAATAAGTAGGCAAAAACTCTAAAGATTCAGTTCGTTGCGAAGCTGTTTCTTTCAAAGCTGACTTACCTGCCATATATTTTGAGACCGGATTTAATGCTCCTCTAAAATTATTGCTATTTTGACATTACGGCCATCGGTGTAAAAAGTAATGAGCCCCGTCACGTCAAGTGGCATATATGAATTATGGTCTTCGTGACCATAATTTTTATAGACCGCCGACACATGATTTTTGGGGTAATGTGGTCAGCATTACGCCCGTGCCGCTTTACGAAAATCCAGTACCCATTTTTTTTTTTGGCTTCCGCCAGCTTTTACCTCTGACCTTGGAGTCCCTAGAGACTAGGAACTGCATTTTGCGTGTTAATCCGCTTGTTATTATTAGCCGTGTGTACATGACAGATAACTCCGAATTCAGAGGTACTCATTCTTTTCCCCGTTGTTGAGTAATGGACATTTCAAGCCGGACCTCGCTGCTGAAACCAGGGTGGTTGACACAGAGAGAAATCATAAATAAAAAATCCCCAACTGGTGCAGCCAGGATTTAAAACTACAACCTTTCTGTCTCGAGGCCCGGTACCCATTTAAGCCTGGGTGAACCTGGAAGCCGGCCGTCGAGAAGGATCGAATCCGACCTCGTGTCCTTTGTAGTCCAGGTCACTAACCACTGAGCTATTGCGGCATCCGACCATCGCTGCAATCTGTTAAAAATAATAGCACTGAAGTTAATAGTGATTTGATATGGGATTTGCGTTGACTGTTGAATTATAAAACTCTTTTGATTGAATTTCCATAAAAGAACCTCTGGAGCTGGAATCACGTATTTGGACCCTGCTCACAAATCCTTAACGATTATTTAACGCTTGCCTGAACAGCTGAGAAGCCTATTCCCAAGACCAGGCACGTTTGCAGCAGTAGAAGGGTGTTGTCATGACCCCAAACAAATTCAACCGTTAATGAGTTGATTGCCTTCACGTCATCTTGGGTCACTGCCTTCTATCTGGAGTCAATTCTGTTGCAATCTGTTTTTTTTTCTTCATATTTCTATCCCCTCTCCTTTTAATATTTTATATTGTTATTGGTGTGTGCGTGGTCAGGTAGTTACTGAAACTAGTAGTGGCAATCATCAAGAGAGAGGTAGGTTTGTGTACGTTCAGGTAGTTACTGAAACTAGTAGTGGCAATCATCAAGAGCGAGGTAGGTTTGTGTACGTTCAGGTAGTTACTGAAACTAGTAGTGGCAATCAAGAGCGAGGTAGGTTTGTGCACGGTCAGTTAGTTACTGAAACTAGTAGTGGCAATCAAGAGTGAGGTAGGTTTGTGCACGGTCATGTAGTTACTGAAACTTGTAGTGGCAATCAAGAGTGAGGTAGGTTTGTGCACGGTCATGTAGTTACTGAAACTAGTAGTGGCAATCAAGAGCGAGGTAGGTTTGTGCACGTTCAGGTAGTTACTGAAACTAGTAGTGGCAATCAAGAGCGAGGTAGGTTTGTGCACGGTCAGGTAGTTACTGAAACTAGTAGTGGCAATCAAGCGCGAGGTAGGTTTGTGCACGGTCAGGTAGTTACTGAAACTAGTAGTGGCAATCAAGAGCGAGGTAGGTTTGTGCACGGTCAGGTAGTTACTGAAACTAGAAAGTGGCAATCATCAAGAGCTAGGTAGGTTTGTGTACGTTCAGGTAGTTACTGAAACTAGTAGTGGCAATCAAGAGCGAGGTAAGTTTGTGCACGGTGAGGTAGTTACTGAAACTAGTAGTGGCAATCAAGAGCGAGGTAGGTTTGTGCACGTTCAGGTAGTTACTGAAACTAGTAGTGGCAATCATCAAGAGCGAGGTAGGTTTGTGTACGTTCAGGTAGTTACTGAAACTAGTAGTGACAATCATCAAGAGCGAGGTAGGTTTGTGTACGTTCAGGTAGTTACTGAAACTAGTAGTTGCAATCGTCAAGAGCCAGGTGGGCTTGTGTACAGTCAGGTAGCTACTGAAACTAGCAGTGGCAATTATCAAGAGCGAGGTGGGCTTGTGTACAGTCAGGTGGTTACTGAAACTAGCAGTGGTAACGAAGTCCATTATATACTCAGATAACTTCGTTAACGATTATTTGCTTATATTAACATATGTTACTATTATTTATTTATTTTTTAAAATAATTAATTCTTTAACTCTTTCAGCACGGAAAGGTTATTATCAGTTTAGCGGTCCAGATTTCGGAAATAAAAAATGTTTCATGTCTTCAAACATTAACTCTTTCCGTACGTTTCACCGCACAGTGCGTCAATCCCAATTTGATTTTTGTGAATCGTCATCAAAACATGTTCTTTTACATGTCTTGTATCATCTTGGTATTGGTGAAATCTAATTCGTTGTTCAATTGTCTAGAAAGTCATATATAATATGTTATGTGTTAGATAATTATATATATATCGATTTGTTTGTCTCTGAAATCTCTTCGGTTACATTGATAAAAAGCTTCCGTACACAAAGAATTAATCAACATATTTATCTTCCACATACCATATTATATATGAGTTATTGAGTTATTGAGTTATTTGCGGGTCATCATCATTGCACTCCGAACATGTCCATAGGTGCTTAGATCCCCTCCTCAGCAATTCCCTCAGTGTCCAGAGTCTGACGACTCCTGTTCTATGTTGGTTGATAAGTCTTCTTACACGGCCACTAAGTTTCTCATTTCTGGCTGTGCCCATCGTAACTCCCATTTCCATCACCCGAGAAGTGACGTGGATCTGTGTTTGTCGAAGTCCTGTGCTCTTCCCACATCTCGAAGGGCATTGATGATGCCCCCCCCCCGATCCATTCGTTGCCCGTCCTCAACGACAGCGTCGCTAGCAAACCTGTCCGCTCTTTCATTTCCTCGTACTCCCGCATGTCCAGGGACATAGACAAAGGTGACCTTACGTATTTTGGATTTCTGCAACGACTCTACCCATTGCATGCGTACAGAGCCCGCCTCCACTTTTTTAATCATGCTCATCAAATCACTCAGTATACATGCATGGGTGTAGTCTTGTGACTCTAACCATTTGAATGCCTTGGTCACTGCCATCACCTCCATTGTCATGCTACTCGTGGTCATGACGTATACACCACTGTCTTCCTTGACTATCCTGCCTGCCGAGCGTGCTGTAAATGCCCATACACTTCTTTGGTGTCGTCTTACAGATCCGTCTGTATAGATGACTGCATCTTTCTCATCGGTGTTATCGCAGATGAGACCGCTGATCTCAGCATTAACCACGACCGGGTTCTGTTCCTTACTTTTCCTGTCGAGTGTGACAATACACGAGAAAGTCCCCTTGAATGACGTAGGCACCGTATCCACTCCTCACCAACGCTGATATTGGTAAGCCCACAGACCTGTTTGATGACATCTTCTGCTCGACCTACCCATGATTTGCCTCTTTTTAGCCTGGCACCTTTCACTGTGTTGAGCACGTGGTGCTCTGTATCTGTACTAATCTTCAGGTATGCTCGTGCTCTCCAGATCTTGATTCTGTCATCCATGGTTGGAAAGTCAAGAAGATACCTCATTGCTACACAGGGAGTGTTCCTCGTACATCCCAGAATAATGCTCATAGCTTCATTTTGTATTTTCTCCAGCCTATCAATTTGAGTCGTACTGACAGTAAAAATTGCCAGGAAATACTCGATTGGTGCGAGGATTAATCCCTGGAACAGAAGAGTAAGTAGCCTCTGCTCGATGTTGGCAGCTGCCATGACCTTCAAGGTGGCTAATCCTTTGCGGGATTTTGTTATCACATGGTCGACGTGGTCCCGAAAACACAGGCTGCGATCAAACTTAACTCCGAGGTATGTCATCAACTTGTCATTGGTCACCTCATCAGCTCCCATTCGTACTACCAGTGTGGTCGTATTAACGATATGATTGTTAAGGGAGAACCATGAAATTGATGCTTTTTTAGGATTAACCAAGGCACCTGAAACCCTACACCAGGAAGAAATGTGATCGAGTTCGTCTTGCATTGTGGAGGCGATTCCCCGTCTGTCTCTTCCCTGTCGACATACCAGAATATCATCAGCAAAAGTCATAGTTCTTCCCCTCCCATCCAGCTGTTGTTCCGTGATCATAATTGTGTACACGTTAAATAGAACAGGTGACAATGGTGAGCCTTGTGGCAGCCCTGAACAAATGAATATTGGCTCGGAAGACCAACTTCCACATCTGAGTATCACCTTCCTCTGAAACAGTGCTGCAGCGATCCATCTAATGAGGAAGGGGTTCACCGCCAGTTTGAGAAGCATATGCATGAGATATTCAAATGGTACCCTGTTGTATGCATCCTCCAGATCTATAGCAGTAGCACATGTTTCCTCTCGTCTGTTGAAGCCTTCGAAGACGTCATAGGCGAAGGTTGAGCTATGTCTCTTTGTTATATCTATAACCTCCGAGTGTGAGTGGGAATACGCGTTTCTATTCAGGTGACAGGTGAGGACACTGGCAACTATTTTCTCCAGCAGCTTGCTCGCAGTGTTCTGCATTGTGATTATTCTGTAGGCACTGATCTGAGAATGGTCCTTGTTTGGCTTCGGTAGCGGTAGTAAGTAGCTCTGTAGCCACTCCTCCTTAATCTGGCCACTCCGATTACTGGCATTAAACTCATTGGCCAGTTTTGTCAAGTCGTCGCCAGCTAAATCGCCTATGTCATCGTACCGAACACCATCTGGACCAGGAGCAGTGTTGTGTGACCTTTTAAGTGTCGTGCGAATGGTATCGGTTGTGATTGTGAGATCTTCTTCCAGATCTACATCCTTACACAATTTTTACAGCGATCCCCGTATCCTCATTCTTACAGCCACGATTCTTTGGTCCGTCTGCTCAATGTAGCGGGCTAGCAGGGCCTTCCCTTTTCTCTGATCAGATTTGTGCCATATCCGGCCTGTGCTCTGAAAGTCTGGTATGCCTCTGTGTCGTGTTGTGCCATTCTTGCTCTGATGAAGGCGCCAGAATGTGGCAAGCGATTTTTCTGAGCACACCTTTTTACAGAAGTCATCCCATTTGGCATTTTAGCCTGCTTAGGGCATAGTTTAAAGTGCATAATTTTTTAGTCGACCTCTATTTTGAGACGCTTCAAGAGCTCAGGTTGTGTTCTTCCATTCCTTCTGGATTTATGCCATGTCTTGGCCGTTTGTCTCTTGCTCCGCCAAGCTTCCTCGACAACTACGTTCCACCAGGGTGGCTGCGTCCATCTCTCCTGCCTCCTACGAGGGGCGCTCTGTTTCCTATGTCTGATTTTGCTAATGACGTCCTGGTCTGTTTTCTCGTAGTTGAATGTGTGGAGCTTTCTTTTCTGGCTTCTATTTCTGCTTTTCTCAAATAGGAGGACACATGGATAGTGATTACTTCCGTGGAACCCCAGTGCACTCTATCTGCAAACCGGTGCGAAGGTGGAAGACGCCAGTGCCAGGTCTATGACACTATCAGAGTCCCCTGTTCGAGTGGCCATTCTTGTTGCCCTTCCATCATTTAAGCACGCTAAATCGGCCGATTATATATGAGTGTTTAGATAATTGAACAAGGAATTAAATTTCACTAATGGGCTTCCGTTGTAAAGATGATGAATCTAGGTCACGTTCTCTCGAACCCTACAGAAAGTGCATTCGGGATCTGATTAATTTCGGTTCTCCGTTGTACTTTTCTGCGTTAAAGTATAAATGACGATCTGCTTATTACATCTATGCCGCTAAAGCGAAGTTGTACGCCGGCAAGACTCCATTTTTTGAGAAATCAAGTGTTGTGAATGCGACCTTCCAAAGTTTAGACTTGATCTGCGCTTAACTTCACATTGATGCTGTTCATGACCGTTTTTGGAATTTATTGACGCAAGAATTTTCTATGCTACTTATTAATGTAAAGTACTTCGTCAGCCACAGTTTTATCTTTGTAGGAAATTTGCACTGTTTTTTTTCGTCGTAAGCTGCTATCACTAGAGTAATTAGGAATCTAAAGGGAGCGAAAATGTGTGTACGACATTTTTGTGTGCTGCGTCACCGTAAAGGCTCGTCATACATCCCTAGACCGGCCGTATGATAATCTTATGGTCTGTTGTTTGATGTGCGACGGGGATAATCTGACGACTAACTGTGTGTCTAAATGTTCGGAATTGGAGTCAACAACGATGGTCTAACATCACCAAGCGCTATACATTTTCTTTAAAAATACGACGATCATCATTTTCAGAGGACGTGAACTTCCGGTATATTGTGGTTAGGCGGAGGGAACAATTAAAGGCTATGCATGAAAAGTGTTCCTTGTTGCAGTCTCCTCATATTCCAAGTCCGGCTTTTTGGAGGAGCTACTGAGTTAAGTGCTCTGTGCACACCGTGAGCGGTGTGTCCCATCCATTTTGATCATGTTTCGATATTCCAGTTGTTTACGATGAATGATGATATCGTATGACAGGGAACAGTTGGCTGTGTTCACTTTCAGCGCAGTTTCGCCTTATGTCTTTGGGCGTGTGCTGAGACTGCTACGATGGAGACTACAGCTACCTTTCTTTGTTTGAAATATTAATTGAGATATTAATTCGGATGATTCCGCTGGCACGGGCGGTTGAGCAATTATGGATTTTAATTCGTTCGCAGTGATACCGGGGCCTTCCATAACCAAATAACCGAATTACAGTGTGATGGTATCCACTGTATGACCACTCTCTGGAAGTTTTTGCATAGTTGGTCCAGGGTTGTTTTCAAGTCATCTAGTTCATTGTTCTTGGGGCTTTTTAGAGCTGGTAGTACTGACAGTGCATCAGTCAGGATCACCAATTTATTGTGCATGTTATTTTTGTGTTACGGAGCCAGTGTTTCAGCATCTCTGATGGCCTCAGTTTCTGCTTTAAAGTTGTTTGAGAATTTTCCAGTAGCAATTGACTTGGTGATCTAGTTCTGATTATTCAGTGTCAGGAACACATCTCCCCCTCCATTTCTGGTGGCATTTGTAGCAGAGCCATCTGTGTATATGTGGGAACAAGAGTCCTGTGGGTAGGTATCGTGTATGTGTTTTTCTGCTACGTGTTCTCTTTCTGTGTCTGATTGGGTGTCTTTTTTCATGATTACCGTTATATTTTCCTTAAGTTATGGTATTTTATGTTTTACATGAGGAGACATATCAGATGGGCTCTAGGGTTTCGATATTGTTTGGGAAAGTACTGGGTATCTAGTAGTTAGTTCATTGGCAATTGCAGCGAAGTTGCTCCTTTTTAGTCGTACAATTCCGGAACCAGTTATTCTTTGGTGCATGGGGTGGCTAAGGAGCCTTCTATATTTCTCCGCTTGTTGCAATACTTTAGTGACCCGTATGTCATCTAAGAGTTGTAAACCTGTTACTGTTTCTAGAGTCTTGATAGGTGTAGATTTCATAGCACCAGTGATGATACGGGCAGCTTGGTTCTGTTTTCTGTTAATTTTGTGAGTGATTTGGAAGCCATAGCCCATGGCTGTGACTCCATACTCTAGAACTGGTCTGACTTTTCCTACGTATAGTCTTTTCAAAATATTGCTGTCTGCCCCCCAGTACGTTCCTGCTAATTTCTTCATAATATTTGTTCGTTTTCTGGCTTTTTTCCTTGCTCTGTCTATCTAATTTTTCCAAGTCATTCTGCGATTCATGGTGACGCCAAGATATATTGGGTTTTGGTCAATAGGGAGTGTATGGTCTTTTATCTTCAAGTTTGCAGACAGTGTATTTCTTGATAGGCTGAAAATTGTATATGTAGTTTTTTTTTCGTTGATTGGTAAGAACCAGGTGTTCGTCCATTTTTCAAGTTCACCTAGGGCATCTTGCATCCTGGGTCCAGCCACCGACATACTTTCCTCGCGAGCGCATAACGCCACATCATCTGTGTATATTGCTGAGTGTATTCTGCGCGGAATGTTCACTACGATGTCATTTATGACAATTTTTAAGAGTGTGTCTGTGTAAGTCACATCTCATATCTTGGTATGTGTGTGTGTCTGTGATAGTCATATCTAATATTTTGGTGTGTGTCAGTATTAGTCATGCCTCATATCCTTGTGTGCATGTCAGTGTTAGTCACATCTCATATCTTTGTGTGTGCATGTCTGTGTTAGTCACCTCTAGTGACTCGGGCAGATGGTGCTCGTAAACCTGGGAGGGCCGGCCATCTAAGGGCAGAATCCCCCTACAGAAAAGACAATCTGCTGACTTGCAGGAAGATTGGGGACAATCAAAGGATAAGGAAAGCTAACCTGAATAAAATGCTGGCTGAAATCGGATGCACTGGGCCACTGGCGCAGAACACAGTGCAACGTTTTAACAGGTATTCAATCAGAGTGGGTCTAACAGACTGTAATTATTATGTTCTGTCTGTGGGGTCGATCAATTCACTTAAACAGACAGCTGTCTTCATGTGAGAGTCTGGAATCCTACTCTGATTGAGTCTTGAACGCAGAGAGAGAGAGAGAGAGAGAGAGTATCTTCATCTTTTTAAATAAAAATTTACATTTTTCTCAATTATGATTTATTTATTTGTTGATAACATTCTATTTTTAATGTTGTTTATTCTGCTATACATTTTCGGAAACAATAAAGATATAAAGTAAACTTTTGTTGATTGTTATGATGTTTGTAGAATTCGACATTTTTTATACAAGTATGGACTAGAAGAGATGATAGACATTGCAGTGAAAGAAGGATTTTTTTGTTCTTGAGTTCGCCAGAATTCACCTGTGGGGAAGACCCTAGAGACTAGGAACTAAATTTTGCGTGTTAATCCGTTTTTCATTGTTAGCCGTGTGTACAGGGGTCCCTCGCCGCACAGACAGATAACTCCGAATTCAGAGGTACTCACATTTTTTCCACCAGATAAGTAATTGACGTTTCACGCCGGGCCTCGCTGCTGAGACCAGGAGTTGTTGCCTCAGAGAGAAATCGTAAATAAAAATCTCAACTGTTGCAGAAGGGATTTAAACTCACAACCTCTCAGTCTCCAGACCAACCAGTCGGCTAAAGATAGCAAAAAGGAAGTGCTCAATCTGAATTGTAAGAAAACATGTAATGGTCATAATGAAAGAAACAATCATCACCACCATTCAACACACAAATAAACTGGAAAATGTGAAACAAGCGCAGAGTGTGGTAGTTTTGTTTGCAGAGATATAAGTCTCAGCACATAACCGATGTATTTCCAACGCTTTATTCCACTAAAGTTCGACACACATTCTTGTTTAGTTTCGTCTCTTATCAGTTTGTTTGAAATGTATTCTCTACCATTTATGTTTGAGATTCCTTGCAGACTTAAATTCGTCATCATTTCATTGACTGTCGTCTCCGCCATCGAAGGTTGGCTACCATTCGATCTGTCTCTTGCTTTGGTAGTGCAGGTTGACTTGTTCGTCTTTCCTCTCTCTCTCTCTCTCTCTCTCTCTCTCTCTCTCTCTCTCTGCGATCAGGACTCAATCAGAGTAGGATTCCAGACTCTCACATGAAGTCAGCTGTCAGGTTAAGTGTGTTGATCGCCCCCACAGACAGAACATCACAATTAGAGTCTGCCAGATCCACTCTGATTGAACACCCGTTAAAACGGTGCACTGTGTTCTGCGCCAGTGGCCCAGTGCATCCGATTTCAGCCAGCATTTTATTCGGGTTTGCTTTCCCTAGCCTTTGATTGTCCCCAATCTTCCTGCAAGGCAGCAGATTATCTTTTCTGTAGGGGGATTCTGCCCTTAGATGGTAGGCCCTCCCAGGTTTACGAGCACCATCTGCCCGAGTCACTAGAGGTGACTAACACAGACACGGACACACAAAGATGTGAGATGTGACTAACACAGACATACACACACAAAGATGTGAGATGTGACTAACACAGACATGCACACACAAAGATATGAGATGTGACTAATACAGACATGCACACAGCGATACGAGGCATGACTAACACTGACACACATCAAGATATATGACACATGACTAACATAAACATGCACATAAAGATATGAGATATAACTGACATTGGCATGCACACACAAAGATATGACACATGCCTAACATAGACATGCACACAAAGATAAGAGATATGACTAACATAGATATGCACACACAAAGATATGAGATGGGACTAACATAGCCATGCACACACAAGGATATGAGATGTGACAAACACAGACATGCACACACAAAGATATGAGATATGACTAACATAAACATGCACATAAAGATATGAGATATCACTAACCCAGACATGCACACACAAAGATATGACATATGACTAACACTGGTACACACTAAGATATGAGATAAGACTAAACACAGACACACATAAAGATATGAGACATGATTAACACGGACACACCGAGATATGAGATATGACTAACATGACACACACCAAGATATGAGCCATGGCCAGCACACACAAGCTAAGATATGAGCCATGGCTAGGACAGAAACACAGCAAGATATGAGCCATGGCTTCACTAAAAAACACCAAAAAATTAACCATGTCTAGCACAGAAACACATTAAAGTGCCCATATGCTTGGGCTTGCTGTAGTCGACAGACTCTTCTGAACGTGGGAATCACAGGTTTCGTTAAACAGTTGTCCGGAGATTTGAGAGTGCAGTCTGACCCATAGAACGTTCTCTTGTATGTACAGATTCCCGATCGACTGTTGACAGGTGTCGTTGAAACAGTTGTCCGGACATTTGAGAGTACATATGATGTCACAGCCATCCGAACACATCTGTTCGCACTGTAGCCCAAAATTACCATCTGGACAAGTGTCATTACAGGTATAGCCAAGATGTTTACATTGTAGGCATTTTCCAGATTTTTCCTCAAATAAAGGACAGACACTGAGACAAGACCCGGAACAGTCGTGTCCATAGATCCCATGTGAACAGTAGCCGTGACAAGTACCGATGATGACATTGCATCCTTTACTACACCCACTACACACTGCACAAAACGACAAGAATGCTCGTCCAGACAATAGGTGTCTGTAAATGTTTGCACCTCACATACCGTCAGTGCACTGTCGGCCTGCGAAATGGTCGGTGACAACTCAATCTTAATGTGTGCCATTGACGTTTGTGTTTTGACTACAATAGTGTTCACAGATAAATTAGGGTAGGATATATAATTATACTGGAACACTACTCCGCCACTGTCAGAGAAAGCCCTTAGAGTGGCATTCTTTACCCGAATCATAGTGCTAGCTCGATGATAGATTCAAATGATGTGAGTCTCCTGGGGCGTTGCAAAGTTCAGATACCAGTAAACAGAATTGGTTCCACTTCTCCATTGTGTGTGTGTGCAGTCATTGTCATAGAGATTGGTCTTTGTTTTGCTATTAACTGCGGCCTCTGGTCCACATCCGTCTCCTGTATAACAAGCATCAAATGTCTTGTGCATTAAATCGGTCTGGTTTGTGTTCTGTTTGAGAGCCAGTTTCCGACCCCCGCCAATGTAGTTGGAGCAGATATTTGCAACTATCGCCCTTTCAATCCGTAACTTGTTGATCAGACCAGCCCCAGGGCAGAAGGCATCAATCTCGTGCGGACTAACTACAAACCTTGATACATTGTTACATGAGGCAGAACCATTCAGTTTTACCGTGAAACTGTCCTGATATTTTAAGTCATTCGCATAAATCCTAAACCAGGAGCACGGCAAAGATTGATTGAGAGTTGCCTCAACTGATGTAGAATCTGTGTCCGGATTACATGAGGTGTCGTTGCCATCAAACAAGAAAGTAGGTTCAGATTTTTGGGCATATTTGCAAATAAAATCCAAGTACTGACATTGGAGTCCGAAAATTTTGTGCTGACAACTGTCATTGTTTGGGCATGTCCCTGTAGTTTTGTCACAAACTAAGCCATTATAGCAGTGACATTGTAACGTACAATTTGTCCCAAACCAAACAGCTGCACAAGTAAGGACATTAGCTTCCATTGTTACTAACGAAGCCAGCAAATAAAGACTTGATCTACAGCGATGGTTAACGAACTGTGTACACACATTTATTATCAAACCCGTGTTTACATAAAAAAAAAAATCCGCCAACTCACTGTGGTAACAGATAGCGTGAAATTCTCTAATAGAATGAGATAAACCGTTGGAGACAAGGAAAGTCAACATTGTTTACATGGCTTGGACGCAAGAAGCGTCCATTTTGGTGCGTCCCATGACGTCGAATCCCGTTTTGAGTATTAATTTTGTTTATGATCATAGTCTTTGATATTCATATCTAATCCATATTTTTTGCTAGTCATGTTTATTTCATTAAGTAATTATTTTAGATTTTCAGGATTTTCTGCTAGTAATACAGTATCATCAGCATTGAGCTATTAAGTTATTAGCGGGCCATCATCATTGCACTCCGAACATTTCCTTAGATGCTCAGATCCCCTCCTCAGAAAGTCTCGCAGTACTCCAGCTCTGTGTTGGTTGATAATTCTTCTTACACGCCCTCTACGTTTCTGGTTTCTGGCTATGCCCATCTAAACTCTCATCTCCTTCAACCAAAAGAGTGACATGGACTCATGGTAGTCTTAGTCCTGTGCCTTTCCCACATCTCGAAGGGCATTGATGATGCCCGCCCGATCCATTGGATCACTGATATCATCAGCATATCTTATGTTACTGATTATCTTTCTATTAGTGTTTAGGCCTGGCATCTCTGTGATGTTAAAAGTGTGTTTAGTGTATAGATTGAACAAGCCATGGTAGCCAACCTTCGTTGCGGAGATGGCACTTGATGATGACGATGATGATGATGAAGATGATGATGTATAGATTGAACAAGTTGGCGATATGATGCGTCCTTGTTTTACTCCTCTTTTTATATCAATAGATGTAGAGTTATCTTTTTTATAATATTTTATATATCGACCTAAATTGCGTCATCAAATTTTAACTCCTTTCTTGAAAAAGGAAGTGACATCAATCGAGAAGTTATGACGTCAGGAAGCCATGTTTGCAATGCTTCCATAGTGATTAAATCCACCAGCAACGCCGATACTGAAGCAGTGGTTGAACTGAGCGTTATATATGACTTTGGTTGGCCAGGAGTGCTAGGATGTTAAACGTGAAAACGACGAAGATACGGTTCGTAAATGCTCGATTGTTTGAATGAATGTGAAACTTTTTTTTAAAAAAAATTGAAAATAATTAAAGTTTTTTTAAAATTTGATTTGAATGCAGGACAAATGTTGGTATGTAAAAGCAAGAAGAAATTGACAAAATGTAAATTAAATTCCACACATTTTAAACAGTTTAGACATCAAGCCGCTCTCTCTCTCTCTCATAATTCTCTCTCTTTTTGTCTCATTATCCCTCTCTTTCTCTCTTTCATATTTCTCTCTCTTTCTGTCTCATTATCCCTCTCTTTCACTCTCTCTCTCTCTCTCTCTCTCTCTCTTTATCTTTCTCTCTCCTTCTCTCTCCGGATCGACAACAAATGAAATAGTTTGATCATTTGGAAGGAATGACAGGAGATTCAATACCATTCAAAACATGTTAAATGTGGAGATAGCAGAGGAGGCCGTGGTATACTCATAGTAAGATGAACGGATAACAGTCGAAAATTAGGCATCAACATCAATTGACAATGGCTGCAGAAGCCAGAATGGTAAGAACTAGAAAAGTGTTTATACCTCCACACCTGAAGGGGTGTAAATGAAGTGAAGAGAGTGAAGAGAAGGAGAGAGAGATAATGAAAGAGAAAAGAGAGATAATGTCCATGGGTGTAGAGTTCTCCTTGTTATATCTTATTATTGCTGTTTGCTCCCAGTACAAATTACATATTAGTCAAATGTCTGTGTCGTCTAGATTTATATCCTTTAGGCAGTCTATTTTAAATTTTTAAAATCAAATATTTTTTAATTTTACTACGGTACCGTAATCTAAGGTTGAGAGATGGTCTCTAGGACTCGTAAACTTCCAAGAAATATATTTTGCATTTAACTTTAGTTATGAATGTTTAAGTGTTGCACCCATTTATGTAACTCCTAGTAATACAAGTTTAAGAGATACTCAGTATTTGTAACTCTGGAAGTGTAAGTTTCAGATATTGAGACCCATATTTGACTATTATTAATGTTTGATTATGTTATAAAATGCATGTGGCTCATTATAATATGTTTATACTCTGGGCTATTTTAACAGGTAGCTGTGCCTATTCATGTAGCCAAAACCATGACATACCCAGAGAAAGTCTGTCCTTCCAACCTGGCCTTCATGCAGACATTGATCAGAAATGGCTGTGACGTTCACCCAGGAGCCAACTTTATCAAGGTGGGTGGCTATTATCTTGGAAGATTTATGAGCAGATTTGAATTGATTATCAACTCAGATAACACAACAAGATTTATTTCTTGGCTAGTTGAATTAATTATTTATCTGCAGGCTTGCTTTTAACTTATAGACCATGTAGTATTGTCTGGTAGTTATTGAGTTATTTGCGGGTCATCATCATTGCACTCCGAACATGTCCATAGGTGCTCAGATCCCCTCCTCAGCAATTCTCGCAGTGTCCAGCTACTGTCTGTCAGTATTTGTGCTTATTTTTCTCCAAATGGGATTTTCTATTTATTTATGTCTCAGAGAAAGAAACATTTTCCTAGTATCATCAAGTCCCTAATATTCATTGATGAGGTAATGAGTAGTTTAATAGGGACAGTGTTAAAGTTGGTATACTGTGTTCAAATCACATTACATTAATTTACGTAGTGATGAATAATTTCATAAGGACAAAGTCACGGTTGGTACATTGTGTTCATATCACACTATCTTCCTTGATGAAGTTCTGAATAGTGTCATAAGAACAAAGTCACAGTTGGTACACTGTGCTCAGCTCACACTAAAAGATTTTGGTTGGCTCATTTTGTTCCAGCAGCTTATCGACTCTTGTCTTTATGCTTAATGGCATATAGTGGTATCTGCAAGCATTTTTGGGTTATTTTGTTCCATATAACGTGATATTAGTAAAGAATGAATTAAATACATCTGATGTCATCAAAACATCAGATGGGAGATGCACCATATAAATAAAAAGCAGAATAGCTCAGGCCAAAATAGCATTTCAGAAAATGAAAAATATCTTATGCAACAAATCTATGTCAATAGAAATGACAAAGAGAGTTCGTTGGTGCTATATAGAACCAATTTTGACCTATGGAAGCGAATCATGGACAGTAGACAAACATGTGAAAAGATGATTAGAGGCCACAGAGATGGGATTTCTCAGAAGAATGTTGAAATTTCCCTAGATAGCTAAAAAGACCAATGAGGACATTCTCAAAGAGGCCAACACAAAAAGGGAGCTCCTAAAAAACATCAGAGAGAAACATTTTTCGGGCATATCATGAGAATGTAGAGGGGCCCACTATCGGGCGTCAACACTACACATGTGACATGGCATGTCAATCACACTTGACTAATGCGTACTCATACAATTCCTCTAGTCTACAGCCCTATCACTTGCCGCTGTGGCTCTAGGTTCATTCATACTCGCAACTAATTGATTGTGAACCGTTCCCTATTGAACTCTGTCTCTTTACTACTGTTACGAACTGTCTTAAGTTCTGCTTTCTCACTAACCTGTCCGCCTAAACTGTTCCTTACGTTATCTCCCGTTATCTCTGCGTCTCCTACCTCACGTGCGTCCTTCTGCCGGACTAATCTTTCTCAAGTGATCAATCTAAGCGTAACTTCTTGCCGGACTGATCTTTCTCAAGTGCTCCTATTATTATCCTAACTTGCTTCAAAGTACACATTGATTCTAATTCTACTAGCTATGGGCAGCCTCTGTGGGCCGACCAACATGTGGTCGCCCGTCTCCTACCTAACGTGCGTCCTTCTGCCGGACTAATCTTTGTCAAGTGTTACCGATTCTTTGTGTTCTCCTCTTAAATCTCGATCCTTTCGGCCAATCGAAAATGACTTCCTACGCGTCTATCTGCCCACTCATTTCTGATCATAACTTTCACGCCTCCCACATGAATTTCATACCATCATCTCCTTATTTTTTCCCGTGACCTTGTCTCACTGTCTTTTTATTTTTTTTTCTTCCTTAACCTTGTCCTATCGTCTTTGTTTACTCACCTACTTTTCCACTCATCTCTCCTCTACAAGAAGAGGAAAGTTGGAATACTTGGTTACAACTGGCAAAATAAAAGGAAAGAGATATCACAGACGACAAAGAGAGAAAATACTGGATAGCTTGGTGTCATGGTATGGAAAACAGTCAACAACAGAACTGATACGATGCACTGTAGATAGAAGATTGTGGACGGACATGATCACCCACGCCAACCGGTATGACACATGATGATGATGTCCTCAAGTCTGCTTTTTTATGGTACAATTACATGCTGATTTGTTATAAGCTAAATTTGTCCACTGAAAGAATAATTCAATAAAAGTAGAACCAAAACCAATGTTATGTGAAATATTGAATCAATTTTCTGAGAAATTTTAATTTGTGACATTTTTGTTATTTAATTTGATTTTTTTTTTTCGATTGAGAACAATTTATTTAAGAGAAGAGACTCAGAAATGTGAACAGATGGATGGAACTAAGTCATGCATTTAATTTCTTGGCAACACCAAATGCTGTACTATGTTAACTGCTTGGTCTGTTTGTATGTTATGGTAATCATCTGATTTACTTATTCAAATAACATTATATCTTCGTACCATAACTGGGTGCATAATTTAGTGTTGGCTTTAGTTCATTTTTTTCAATTTAGTGTTCATGACCGCTTATTAATCTTCCTCTTCTTTCCTTCCTCATCTGCCTTTCAGCGTCGATGGGAGATATAATTTGCGGTCTTTTGCTCTTCTGTTCGCCTCTGCTGTTATGTTTCCTAGTGCTTCTAATATTCCATCGATCCATCTTTTAGGTGGTTGACCCTTGGGTCTGGTGTTCTCACAACGTTTGTTGAAAGCTCGTTGTGTTGTGTTATGATCTTTCTGCCTTGTCACGTGGCCAAACCATTTTATCTGTTGTTTCCTTATATATTCTATGGTGGGGGCTATTCCTAGCTTTTTTCTCAGTTCTTCATTTCTGATCTTATCTCTCAGACTGTTCCCTGTCATTCGTCTAACACATTTCATCTCTGTAGAGGTTATTTTTCTTATTGTTCTTGCATCTATGGTCCAGGACTGCCATTGGTAGCACAACGTTGGGATGAAGATTGTATTGTATAGTGCTCGTTTTGCCTCCAGAGTTATTTCCTTGTTGGACAATAGTGGTGATAAATGTCCGATGATTTGACAAGCTTTGTTGCATCTTGATTCTATCTCTGTTGTTTGAGAATTATCGTTTGTCATTAGACTTCCTAGATATTTGAATTACTCTACTTGTTTTAGTTGTCTGCCTTCTATAGTTATGTTGATATTCTGTTTATTTTTGGCGACATTCATGACTTCTGTTTTGTTGATGCTTATTAATTGCTTAGTCTATTTCCAGCACTTTCTTTTTTATAAAACTTAACACATATTCTTGTTTAGTTTTGTCTCTTATCTTATCATTTGAAATGTATTCTGCATATGTTTGAGATTTCTCTGAGACATTTATTAGATTTTTACTTAAATGTATCACTTGTTTAGTTTATTAATTACTATCTACAGTGGAAATGTTCTGAAAGAGGTCAAAGCAAAAAGAGAGCCAGTTTCCAATATTAGGAAGAAACAATAATTTTTTTGGCCATGTAATGAGAAAGAAAAAGATGGAATATATTATGACAGCTCGGAAATTTGAGGGACAAAGAGATATAGGGAAGCAAAGAGAAAAGATACCAGACAGCTTAAGACAATAGCTTGGCAGATAGTCAACAACAGAAATGATAAATAACTTGTCAAGATTGAGAGTTGTGTAGAGACATCATCACCTACACCATTAGACATGGAACATGATGATGATCTACAAGGGTATTTTATACAGTTTAAAACAATAGTAGTATATTCTGATTCTGAACAGTCATATACACTTCAAAGGCACAAGACCATGATTTTGTGTTTGTAGTTTTTGCATACAGCTCAATGCTTGCCACTAAATTTATCATTATTTCTAATATTTTCCCAATTCTTCTTGTATCAGGTATCTTGGTTACAAATTATTTTTTTTTACCTATTTTAGTTTATCATTGCCATCCTTGACCCTTTGACTTAATGTTGACTTCTACTTTCTTCATGCTCGGCCTAATGCTGTTCTTTGTGTTCTCACAAGGTCCATTTGTGCTCAAGATTTTTAAAAAATCTTGTCTCACCACCTCTATTTTTATCTGCTTCTCTTACTCATATAGTTAATTTTTAAAAATAAAATTAATTGAAACTTTCATCTTTACCAAAGACCTCAGAGCAGTTAAATAGTTTTGCTTTATTAAAAAAAAAAAGGATGCAGAGATCAGTTTTGTACAGATATGAAAAGTCAGGTAAAGGTCAAGTACAAGTCTTGAATCAGCATCTTAGCTCGCGAGTTTTCACCCATATGTGCTTGGCTGCCTATCCAGAAGTGTTTGGAGACTTCTGGATAGTGTTGCTTCAAGTATCAAAACTCATGATACAAGGCGGCATTCCTCACCTTCCCAGATTAATATCCTGGTACCCATTTTTCTGCCAGTATCTGAGTTGACCGCGGGGGTATTTTTTATCCAACCATGAGTACAATTCACACTGCTTCCAGTGGGAATCGAAGATGGGTTGTCCAAACGTCGGTAGCTAAGTCAGTTGGTTTTCCTAACTAGGCTACTGAGGCCCCCAAAAGTAAGGTGTTGTTTAGTACATTACAGTAGAGAATTTATGTCGCTATCACATCAAAGTGAAATTAATGACCTTTAATGTGTGATAATCTTTTATTTAACACTCAGAGAAGTGTGTTTCTCATGTTGACATTCAATACACATACACAGATGCACACATCCCCGTTTATGTTGTAATTTTTGGGCAGTAATTTTAAAAGAATTGTTTCTAGAGATTGAAACATGTTGAGGTTACTTTGTGATCACCATTTAGATAAGAACTTGATAGTTTATTACACAACATCTTGAGGCTGACCTGAATCGGAGGAGCAATTGTAGCATAAATAGGTAGATAAATATGTATAACCAATGAGCTAATGGAATTATTAACTGACTGCTGAACTTTTTGCTAAGTGCTGAAGTAACTGAATAAAGTTGCAATGAATAAAATGGTGCAGTTCTGCTGACCAATCAACATTAACTATTCTGATAGCTGCTTCCAAGTTAATTAAATTTACATTTTGTTCTATTCCTGCTAGGCCATCAGTGGTAAGAGAGTCCCCAAAGGGTTTGAAGACAGACCATTACCTCACTTCCCAAGATTTTCCAAAGATCCTGCAGCTCGTGGATTTGTGTCCAACAGCTTTTACTCAGGTACCAGTCATTCTACTTAGTGCTGACTAACATTACTCAAAGGATAAATTAGTTTTCTTCTTCTGTTTCTATGACTATGCTATGTCATTTTAATTTCACTTTTTTTTCTCTGTGTTTCTTTTTAATTGTTCATTTCTCATCTCCAGAACAAATATAAAATGTACATTTTTCTCATTGTCTTCAAAAGAGTAATATAAAAGTAAATTCTGTGCATCCTGTGATCAGTGGTAAGAAAGTTCAGAACTCCACTCTCTAGTCCAGTCTGGACAAACCACTGCTGGGCTAGCTCTAGCCAACAGAGACAGATCTGAAGGGTAAGATAATCTTTCGTCTCCCCAGGAAGTTCATTCTCTGATGCTCTCTGTCAATGAAATCGCATCAATGACAAACATCCCTAACAGGAGAAATAGGGCAAAAAAACATCCCCAATTAAGATTGCATTTTTTTAGTGAACAACTAGAGACAAGAAAACCATTGGTGATCACTTGACAGAAGGAAGTTAGGGATGTCCTAGACAGCTAAAAAGACATTCTGAGAGAGACCAAAGCTAAGAGAAAGCTTCTTTCCAATATCAGAAAGAAACAAGCATTATTTGACTGCTATGTAATGAGAAGAAAATAGTTTGAGTATGTTGTGATGGCTGGAAAAATTTAGGGATGTTTTAGCTGGACATGTTACAATGTCTATTGGTACAAATGCTGTAAGTACGTCAGTATGTTCAGCTATCTTGTAGCATTACTGCTGCATTTCCCAAGTTACAAAGGATTGTTTGATTCAGTCAATGACCATGGGAATTTCCCTGGTCACAGCAAAAAAAAATTTGAAATCTTGAAAATTGGTGAATATTTTTTGCATTGTATGAGATTGTATCTCATGTAATCAGGAAAAATAATCCAACAACAATGGCAACAAATCATGTACATAATGGTCGCCATAAATGGTAATATGGAGAAGGGGTGGGGGATGTTTGAACATGGCAGAATATCAAATTTGGAAGAATTTTGTGTTTTGATGCAGTAATTTTGACTATGGTATTGTAATCTAGTATGTCATAGCTCTCCTATAACACAATCACCAACAGATACAAAATAAAATGAGCATCATTGATGATAGATCAAAACTGCTGGGACTGAAAATAAATAGAGATAAGACCAAAATTATGAGAATTAATGCAGCTGGCAATAACCAAATAATAATAGGGGAAACACCTCTACTAGATGTACAATCTTACATATATATGGGCAGTAATATTTTTTTTTCATTCACCAGCTTTTTACCTCTGATGAAGTCCCTAGAGATTAGGAACTAAATTGTGTGTGTTAATCCATTTTTTCCTGGCAGCCGTGTGCACAGGGTCTCTCGCCATACAGGCAGATAATTCCGTCTTCAGAGGTGCTCATATTTTTTCCGTCCATGAATAATTGATGTTTCAAACCGGGCCTCGCTGTTGAGACCAGGCGTGGTTGCCACAGAGAGAAATCATAAATTAAAATCCCAACTGGTGCAGCCGGGATTTGAACCCACAGCCTCTCTATCTCGAGGCCAGCATCTTGCCTTGAGACCAACCAGTCCCCTTGGGCAGTAATATAGACAAAGAAGGAGGAACAGAGAATGATACCAAAATAAGGATATCAAAAGCAAGAGGAGCTTTCATAGCACTGGAAAACATAGTCCAAAGAAATTAGGTTACATACAAATATTAAAATTGTTAACTCCAATGTTAAGTCAGTATTATTATGTGGCTGTGAAACATGGAGAGCAACAAAAATGACAATCATGAAGATACAAACCTTCATTATTGAGTTATTAGTAGGTCATTATCATTGCACTCCAAACATGTCCATAGGTACTCAGATCCCCTCCTCAGCAAGTCTCACAGTGTCCAGCGACTGACGATTCCAGTTCAGTGTTGGTTGATTAGTCTTCTTACACGCCCACTAAGTTTCTTGTTTCTGGCTGTGCCCACCTTAACTCCAAGCTCTTTCATCCAAAGGAGTGATGTGGACTCATGGTTGTCGAAGTCCTGTGTCCTTTCCACTTCCTGGAGGGCACTGATGATGTCCGCCCGATCCATTGGTTGACCGTGCTCAACAATAGCGCAGCTAGCCAACCTGTCCGCTCTTTCATTTCCCTGTACTGCCGCATATCCTGGGACGTAGACAAAGGTGACCTTAGGTATTTTTTACTTCTGCAATGACTCTACCAATTGCATATGTACATACCCTCAACCTTTCTTATCGTGCCCATCAAATCACTCAGTATACAGGAGTGGGTGTAGTCTTGTGACTCTAACCAGATGAATGCCTTGGTCACTGCCATCACCTCCATCGTCATGCTACTCGTAGTCATAAGGTATGCACCACTGTCTTCCTTGACTATTTTGCCTGTCGAGAGTGCTGTAAATGCCCATGCACTCCTTTGGTGTCATATTACAGATCCGTGTGTATAGATACTGTATCTTTCTCATCTGTGTTATCCCAGATAAGACTATTACCTCCGCATTGACCACAACTGAGCCCTGTTCTCTACATTTCCTGTTGAGTGTGACAATACACAAGAATGTCCCTCTGAATGATGTAGGCACCGGTATCCTCTCCTCACCAGTGTTGATATTGATTAGCCCACAGATCTGTTTGATGACATCTTCTGCTCGGCCCCTGACCACCCCTGATTTGCCTCTCTTTAGCCTGACACCCTTCCCTGTGTTGAGCTCATGCAATGGATGCTCTTTATCTGCACTTATCTTCAGGTATGCTCTTGCCCTCCAGATCTTGATCCTGTCATCCATGGTTGGAAAGTCGAGAAGATACCTCATTGCTACCTTCATTAATGGATGCTTACACAGAATGAAAGGATGGAAATGGCAGGACAAAATCACTAACATAGAATTATAGAAATGCACCAGTCACATACCTGTGGATAAAGAGATACAGCGAAGATGATGGCGCTGGATAGGACACACACTGCATAAGCCAACTGAGAGTATTATACGGCATGTCCTTTTATTTGAATCCCCAAGGAAAAAGACAAAGAGGAAGACCAAAATATTCTTGGAGAAGACAGATGGAAGCTGAGATAAAGATGATGGGGAAGACATGGAATGATCTTAAAAGAGTGGTAAGAAACTGAATGGCTTGGAAACTGTTTGTTGAAGACCGATGTGTAGCTCTCTCTGGGCAGTGAGATTCTATGTGTAGCCATCACCGGGTATTGAGATCCGATGTGTAGCTCTCTATGGGCAGTGAGATCCGAAAAGTAGCTCTGTCTGGGTAGTGAGATCCGATGTGTAACCATTAATCGGTAGTGAGATCCGATTTCTAGATTCTAGCCCGTTCTGAGTAGTGAGATCCGATGTGTAGCCCCCTCTGAGTATTGAGATCCGATGTGTATCTCTATCGGTGTAGTGAGATCTGATGTGTAGCCCTCTCTGTGTAGTGAGATCCGATGTGTAGCTCTTTCTCTGGGCAGTGAGATTCGATGTCTAGCCCTTCTGGTTAGTGAGATCCGATGTCTAGCCCTCTCAGGGTAGTGAGATCCGATCTCTAGCCCTCTCTGAATAGTGAGATCGGGTCTTTAGCCCTCTCTTGGTAGTGAGACCCGATGTCTAGTGTCTAGCCCTCTCTGGGTAGTGAGATCCGGTGTCTAGTGCCTAGCCCCCTCTAGGTAGTGACATCTGATGTCTAGCCCTCTCTCGCTAGTGAGATCCGAAGTCTAGCCCTCTCTGGGTAATGAGATCAGATGTGTAGCTCTCTCTAGATAGTGAGATCCGATGTCTAGCCATATCTGGGTAGTGAGATCCAAGGTGTAGCTCTCTCTGATTAGTGAGATATGATGTGTAGCCATCTCCGAGTAGTGAGATCCGTTTTGTAGCCTTCTATGGGTAGTGATATCTGATGTGTAGCCCTCTCTGAGTAGTGAGATCCGATGTGTAGCCCTCTCTGAGTATTGAGATCCGATGTGTATCTCTATCTGGGTAGTGAGATCTGATCTCTAGCCCTCTCTGAATAGTGAGATCGGGTCTTTAGCCCTCTCTTGGTAGTGAGACCCGATGTCTAGTGTCTAGACCTCTCTGGGTAGTGAGATCCGGTGTCTAGTGCCTAGCCCCCTCTAGGTAGTCACATCTGATGTCTAGCCCTCTCTCGCTAGTGAGATCCGAAGTCTAGCCCTCTCTGGGTAATGAGATCAGATGTGTAGCTCTCTCTAGATAGTGAGATCCGATGTCTAGCCATATCTGGGTAGTGAGATCCGATCTCTAGCCCTCTCTGGATAGTGAGATCGGGTCTTTAGCCCTCTCTTGGTAGTGAGACCCGATGTCTAGTGTCTAGCCCTCTCTGGGTAGTGAGATCCGGTGTCTAGTGCCTAGCCCCCTCTAGGTAGTCACATCTGATGTCTAGCCCTCTCTCGCTAGTGAGCTCCGAAGTCTAGCCCTCTCTGGGTAATGAGATCAGATGTGTAGCTCTCTCTAGATAGTGAGATCCGATGTCTAGCCCTATCTGGTTGTGAGATCCGATCTCTAGCCCTCTCTGGATAGTGAGATCGGGTCTTTAGCCCTCTCTGGGTACTGAGACCCGATGTCTAGAGTCTAGCTCTCTCTGGGTAGTGAGATCCTATGTCTAGTGTCTAGCTCTCTCTGGGTTGTGAGATCCGGTGTCTAGTGCCTAGCCCTCTCTAGGTACTGAGATCTGATGTCTAGCCCTCTCTGGCTATTGAGATCCGAAGTCTAGCCCTCTCTGGGTAATGAGATCATATGTGTAGCTCTCTCTAGATAGTGAGATCCGATGTCTATCCCTTTCTGGGTAGTGAGATCCAAGGTGTAGCTCTCTCTGATTAGTGAGATATGATGTGTAGCCATCTCCGAGTAGTGAGATCCGTTGTGTAGCCTTCTATGGGTAGTGATATCTGATGTGTAGCCCTCTCTGAGTAGTGAGATCCGATGTGTAGCCCTCTCTGAGTATTGAGATCCGATGTGTATCTCTATCTGGGTAGTGAGATCTGATCTCTAGCCCTCTCTGAATAGTGAGATCGGGTCTTTAGCCCTCTCTTGGTAGTGAGACCCGATGTCTAGTGTCTAGACCTCTCTGGGTAGTGAGATCCGGTGTCTAGTGCCTAGCCCCCTCTAGGTAGTCACATCTGATGTCTAGCCCTCTCTCGCTAGTAAGATCCGAAGTCTAGCCCTCTCTGGGTAATGAGATCAGATGTGTAGCTCTCTCTAGATAGTGAGATCCGATGTCTAGCCATATCTGGGTAGTGAGATCCGATCTCTAGCCCTCTCTGGATAGTGAGATCGGGTCTTTAGCCCTCTCTGGGTACTGAGACCCGATGTCTAGAGTCTAGCTCTCTCTGGGTAGTGAGATCCTATGTCTAGTGTCTAGCCCTCTCTGGGTAGTGAGATCCGGTGCCTAGTGCCTAGCCCTCTCTAGGTAGTGAGATCTGATGTCTAGCCCTCTCTGGCTAGTGAGATCCGAAGTCTAGCCCTCTCTGGGTAATGAGATCAGATGTGTAGCTCTCTCTAGATAGTGAGATCCGATGTCTAGCCCTTTCTGGGTAGTGAGATCCAAGGTGTAGCTCTCTCTGATTAGTGAGATATGATGTGTAGCCATCTCTGGGTAGTGGGATCCGATGTGTAGCCCTCTCTGGGTAGTGAGATCCGATGTTAGCTCTCTCTTGGCATTGAGATCTGACGTGTAGCTATCACTGTGTAGTGAGATCCGATGTCTAGTTTCTAGCCCTCTCTGAGAGTGAGATCTGATGTGTAGCTCTCTCTGGGTAGTGAGATCCGATGTCTAGCCCTTCTGGGTAGTGAGATCCGATGTCTAGCCCTTTCTGGGTAGTGAGATCCGATCTCTAGCCCTCTCTGAATTGTGAGATCCGATGTCTAGCCCTCTCTGGGTAATGAGATCAGATGTGTAGCTCTCTCTAGATAGTGAGATCCGATGTCTAGCCATCCCTGGGTAGTGAGATCCGATCTCTAGCCCTCTCTGGATAATGAGATCGGGTCTTTAGCCCTCTATGGGTAGTTAGACCCGATGTCTAGAGTCTAGCCCTCTCTGGGTAGTGAGATCCTATGTCTAGTGTCTAGCCCTCTCTGTGTAGTGAGATCCGGTGTCTAGTGCCTAGCCCTCTCTAGGTAGTGAGATCTGATGTCTAGCCCTCTCTGGCTAGTGAGATCCGAAGTCTAGCCCTCTCTGGGTAATGAGATCAGATGTGTAGCTCTCTCTAGATAGTGAGATCCGATGCCTAGCCCTCTCTGGGTAGTGAGATCCGATCTCTAGCCCTCTCTGGATAGTGAAATCCGGTCTTTAGCCCTCTCTGGGTACTGAGACCCATTGTCTAGAGTCTAGCCCTCTCTGGGTAGTGAGATCCGAATTCTAGCCCTCTCCGATGTTTATAGCCTAGCCCTCTCTGGGTAGTTAGGTCCGATGTCTAGTGTTTAGCACTCTCTGGGTAGTGAGATCCGATGTGTAGTGCCAAGACCTTTCTAGGTAGTGAGATCCGATGTCTAGCCCTTTCTGGGTAGTGAGATCTGATGTCTAGCCCTCCCTGGTTAGTGAGATTCAGTCTGTAGCCCTCTCTGGGTAGTGAGATCTGATGTGAAGCCCTCTCTGGGTAGTGAGATCCGATGTGTAGCCCTCTCTGGGTAGTGAGATCCGATGTGTAGCTCTCTCTGGGTAGTGAGATCTGATGTGTAGCCCTCTCTGAGTTGTGAGATCCGATGTGTAGCCCTCTGGGTATTGAGATCAGATTTGTAGATCTCTCTCTGGGCAGTGAGATTCGATGTCTAGCCCTCTCTGGTTAGTGAGATGCGATCTCTAGCCCTCTCTGGGTAGTGAAATCCGATGTTTAGCCCTCTCTGGGTAGAGAGATCCGATGTCTAGAGTCTAGCCGTCTCTGGGTATTGAGGTCCGGTGTCTAGTGCCTAGCCCTCTCTAGGTAGTGAGATCCGAATTCTAGCCCTCTCCGATGTCTAGAGCCTAGCACTCTCTGGGTAGTTAGGTCCGATGTCTAGTGTTTAGCCCTCTCTGGGTAGTGAGATCCGATGCTTAGCCCTCTCTTGGTAGTGAGATCCGATCACTAGCGCTATCTGGGTAGTGAGATCCGATATCTAACTCTCTTTATGTATTGAGATGCGTTGTCTAGCCCTCTTTGGGTAGTGAGATCCGATGTGTAGCTCTCTCTGGGTAGTGAGATTTGAAGTGTAGCTTTCTCTGTGTAGTGAGATCCGATGTGTAGCCCTCTCTGAATAGTGAGATCGGGTCTTTAGCCCTCTCTTGGTAGTGAGACCCGATGTCTAGTGTCTAGCCCTCTCTGGGTAGTGAGATCCGGTGTCTAGTGCCTAGCCCTCTCTAGGTAGTGACATCTGATGTTTAGCCCTCTCTAGATAGTGAGATCCGATGTCTAGCCCTATCTGGATTGTGAGATCCGATCTCTAGCCCTCTCTGGATAGTGAGATCGTGTCTTTAGCCCTCTCTGGGTACTGAGATCCGATGTCTAGCCCTTTCTGGGTAGTGAGATCCAAGGTGTAGCTCTCTCTGATTAGTGAGATATGATGTGTAGCCATCTCTGAGTAGTGAGATCCGATGTGTAGCTCTCTCTATGTAGTGAGATCCGATGTTAGCTCTCTCTTGGCATTGAGATCTGACATGTAGCTATCACTGTGTAGTGAGATCCGATGTCTAGTTTCTAGCCCTCTCTGAGAGTGAGATCTGATGCGTAGCCCTCTCTGGGTAGTGAGATAAAATGTGTAGCCCTCTCTGGGTAGTGAGATCCGATGTGTAGCTCTCTCTGGGTAGTGAGATCTGATGTGTAGCCCTCTCTGAGTAGTGAAGTCCGATGTGTAGCCTTCTATGGGTAGTGAGATCCGATGTGTAGAAATCACTGGGTAGTGAGTTCCGATGTGTAGCTCTCTCTGGGCATTGAGATCCGATGTGTAATTCTCTCTGGGCACTAAGAAACGATGTGTAGCCATCACTGGGTAGTGATAACCGATGTCTAGATTCTAGCCCTCTCTGAATAGTGAGATCCGATTTGTAGCCCTCAATTGGTAGTTAGATCCGATGTGTAGCCCTCTCTGAGTAGTAAGATCCGATGTCTAGCCCTCCCTGGGTAGTGAGATTCAGTCTGTAGCCCTCTCTGGGTAGTGAGATCCGATTCCTAGACCTCTCTGGGTAGTGAAATCCGATCTCTACCCTCTTTGGGTATTGAGATGCGTTGTCTAGCCCTCTTTGGGTAGTGAGATCCGATGTGTAGCTCTCTCTGGATAGTGAGATCCGATCTCTAACCCTCTCTGGGTAGTGAGATCCGATCTCTACCCTCTTTGGGTATTGAGATGCGTTGTCTAGCCCTCTTTGGGTAGTGAGATCCGATGTGTAGCTCTCTCTGGGCAGTGAGATCCGATGTGTAGCCATTACTGGGTATTGAGATCCGATGTGTAGCTCTCTCTGGGCAGTGAGATCCGAAGTGTAGCTATCTTTGGATAGTGAGATCCGATGTGTCGCCATCACTGGGTGGTGAGATCCGATTTCTAGTTTCTAGCCCTTTCGGAGTAGTGAGATCCGATGTGTAGCCCTCTCTGAGTAGTGAGATCTGATGTGTAACCATCTCTGGATAGTGAGATCTGATGTGCAGCCCTCTCTAGGTAGTGAGATCCGATGTGAAGCTCTCTCTCTGGGCAGTGAGATCCGATATCTAGCCCTCTCTGGGTAGTGAGATTCGATGTCTAGCCCTCTCTGGTTAGTGAGATGCGATCTCTAGCCCTCTCTGTTTAGTGAGATCGAGTCTCTAGCCCTCTCTGGTTAGGGAAATCCGATGTTTAGCCCTCTCTGTGTATAGAGATTTGATGTCTAGAGTCTAGCCGTTTCTGGATATTGAGGTCCGGTGTCTAGTGCCTAGCCCTCTCTAGGTAGTGAGGTCCGATGTCTAGCCCTCTCTGGCTAGTGAGATCCGAAGTCTAGCCCTCTCCGATGTCTAGAGTCTAGCCCTCTCTGGGTAGTTAGGTCCGATGTCTAGTGTTTAGCCCTCTCTGGGTAGTGAGATCCGATGTCTAGTGCCTAGCCCACTCTGGGTAGTGAAATCCGATGTCTAGCCCTCGCTGTATAGTGAGATCCGATGTTTAGCCCTCTCTTGGTAGTGAGATCCGATCACTAGCCCTATCTGGGTAGTGAGATCCTATATCTAACTCTCTTTGGGTATTGAGATGCGTTGTCTAGCCCTCTTTGGGTAGTGAGATCCGATGTGTAACTCTCCCTGGGTAGTGAGATTTGAAGTGTAGCTCTCTCTGTGTAGTGAGATCCGATGTGTAGCCCTCTATGAGTAGTGAGATCCGATGTATGCGCCCTCTGGGTATTGAGATCTGATGTGTATCTCTATCTGTGTAGTGAGATCCGATCTCTAGCCCTCTCTGAATAGTGAGATCGGGTCTTTAGCCCTCTCTTGGTAGTGAGACCCGATGTCTAGTGTCTAGCCCTCTCTGGGTAGTGAGATCCGGTGTCTAGTGCCTAGCCCTCTCTAGGTAGTGACATCTGATGTCTAGCCCTCTCTAGATAGTGAGATCCGATGTCTAGCCCTATCTGGATTGTGAGATCCGATCTCTAGCCCTCTCTGGATAGTGTGATCGTGTCTTTAGCCCTCTCTGGGTACTGAGATCCGATGTCTAGAGTCTAGCTCTCTCTGGGTAGTGAGATCCTATGTCTAGTGTCTAGCTCTCTCTGGGTTGTGAGATCTGGTGTCTAGTGCCTAGCCCTCTCTGAGAGTGAGATCTGATGTGTAGCCCTCTCTGAGTAGTGAGATCCAATGTGTAGCCCTCTCTGGGTAGTGAGATCCGATGTGTAGCTCTCTCTGGGTAGTGAGATCTGATGTGTATCCCTCTCTGAGTAGTGAAGTCCGATGTGTAGCCTTCTATGGGTAGTGAGATCCGATGTGTAGAAATCACTGGGTAGTGAGTTCCGATGTGTAGCTCTCTCTGGGCATTGAGATCCGATGTGTAATTCTCTCTGGGCACTAAGAAACGATGTGTAGCCATCATTGGGTAGTGATAACCGATGTCTAGATTCTAGCCCTCTCTGAATAGTGAGATCCGATTTGTAGCCCTCAATTGGTAGTTAGATCCGATGTGTAGCCCTCTCTGAGTAGTGAGATCCGATGTCTAGCCCTCCCTGGGTAGTGAGATTCAGTCTGTAGCCCTCTCTGGGTAGTGAGATCCGATTCCTAGACCTCTCTGGGTAGTGAAATCCGATCTCTACCCTCTTTGGGTATTGAGATGCGTTGTCTAGCCCTCTTTGGGTAGTGAGATCCGATGTGTAGCTCTCTCTGGATAGTGAGATCCGATCTCTAACCCTCTCTGGGTAGTGAGATCCGATCTCTACCCTCTTTTGGTATTGAGATGCGTTGTCTAGCCCTCTTTGGGTAGTGAGATCCGATGTGTAGCTCTCTCTGGGCAGTGAGATCCGATGTGTAGCCATTACTGGGTATTGAGATCCGATGTGTAGCTCTCTCTGGGCAGTGAGATCCGAAGTGTAGCTATCTTTGGATAGTGAGATCCGATGTGTCGCCATCACTGGGTGGTGAGATCCGATTTCTAGTTTCTAGCCCTTTCGGAGTAGTGAGATCCGATGTGTAGCCCTCTCTGAGTAGTGAGATCTGATGTGTAACCATCTCTGGATAGTGAGATCTGATGTGCAGCCCTCTCTAGGTAGTGAGATCCGATGTGAAGCTCTCTCTCTGGGCAGTGAGATCCGATATCTAGCCCTCTCTGGGTAGTGAGATTCGATGTCTAGCCCTCTCTAGTTAGTGAGATGCGATCTCTAGCCCTCTCTGGATAGTGAGATCGAGTCTCTAGCCCTCTCTGGTTAGGAAATCCGATGTTTAGCCCTCTCTGAGTATAGAGATTTGATGTCTAGAGTCTAGCCGTTTCTGGATATTGAGGTCCGGTGTCTAGTGCCTAGCCCTCTCTAGATAGTGAGGTCCGATGTCTAGCCCTCTCTGGCTAGTGAGATCCGAAGTCTAGCCCTCTCCGATGTCTAGAGTCTAGCCCTCTCTGGGTAGTTAGGTCCGATGTCTAGTGTTTAGCCCTCTCTGGGTAGTGAGATCCGATGTCTAGTGCCTAGCCCACTCTGGGTAGTGAAATCCGATGTCTAGCCCTCGCTGTATAGTGAGATCCGATGTTTAGCCCTCTCTTGGTAGTGAGATCCGATCACTAGCCCTATCTGGGTAGTGAGATCCTATATCTAACTCTCTTTGGGTATTGAGATGCGTTGTCTAGCCCTCTTTGGGTAGTGAGATCCGATGTGTAACTCTCCCTGGGTAGTGAGATTTGAAGTGTAGCTCTCTCTGTGTAGTGAGATCCGATGTGTAGCCCTCTATGAGTAGTGAGATCCGATGTATGCGCCCTCTGGGTATTGAGATCTGATGTGTATCTCTATCTGTGTAGTGAGTTCCGATCTCTAGCCCTCTCTGAATAGTGAGATCGGGTCTTTAGCCCTCTCTTGGTAGTGAGACCCGATGTCTAGTGTCTAGCCCTCTCTGGGTAGTGAGATCCGGTGTCTAGTGCCTAGCCCTCTCTAGGTAGTGACATCTGATGTCTAGCCCTCTCTAGATAGTGAGATCCGATGTCTAGCCCTATCTGGATTGTGAGATCCGATCTCTAGCCCTCTCTGGATAGTGAGATCGTGTCTTTAGCCCTCTCTGGGTACTGAGATCCGATGTCTAGAGTCTAGCTCTCTCTGGGTAGTGAGATCCTATGTCTAGTGTCTAGCTCTCTCTGGGTTGTGAGATCCGGTGTCTAGTGCCTAGCCCTCTCTAGGTACTGAGATCTGATGTCTAGCCCTCTCTGGCTAGTGAGATCCGAAGTCTAGCCCTCTCTGGGTAATGAGATCATATGTGTAGCTCTCTCTAGATAGTGAGATCCGATGTCTAGCCCTTTCTGGGTAGTGAGATCCAAGTGTAGCTCTCTCTGATTAGTGAGATATGATGTGTAGCCATCTCTGAGTAGTGAGATCCGATGTGTAGCTCTCTCTATGTAGTGAGATCCGATGTTAGCTCTCTCTTGGCATTGAGATCTGACATGTAGCTATCACTGTGTAGTGAGATCCGATGTCTAGTTTCTAGCCCTCTCTGAGAGTGAGATCTGATGTGTAGCCCTCTCTGGGTAGTGAGATCCAATGTGTAGCCCTCTCTGGGTAGTGAGATCCGATGTGTAGCTCTCTCTGGGTAGTGAGATCTGATGTGTAGCCCTCTCTGAGTAGTGAAGTCCGATGTGTAGCCTTCTATGGGTAGTGAGATCCGATGTGTAGAAATCACTGGGTAGTGAGTTCCGATGTGTAGCTCTCTCTGGGCATTGAGATCCGATGTGTAATTCTCTCTGGGCACTAAGAAACGATGTGTAGCCATCACTGGGTAGTGATAACCGATGTCTAGATTCTAGCCCTCTCTGAATAGTGAGATCCGATTTGTAGCCCTCAATTGGTAGTTAGATCCGATGTGTAGTCCTCTCAGAGTAGTGAGATCCGATGTCTAGCCCTCCCTGGGTAGTGAGATTCAGTCTGTAGCCCTCTCTGGGTAGTGAGATCCGATTCCTAGACCTCTCTGGGTAGTGAAATCCGATCTCTACCCTCTTTGGGTATTGAGATGCGTTGTCTAGCCCTCTTTGGGTAGTGAGATCCGATGTGTAGCTCTCTCTGGATAGTGAGATCCGATCTCTAACCCTCTCTGGGTAGTGAGATCCGATCTCTACCCTCTTTGGGTATTGAGATGCGTTGTCTAGCCCTCTTTGGGTAGTGAGATCCGATGTGTAGCTCTCTCTGGGCAGTGAGATCCGAAGTGTAGCTATCTTTGGATAGTGAGATCCGATGTGTCGCCA
The DNA here is from genome assembly GCA_032433765.1 of Megaustenia siamemsis. Lineage (NCBI taxonomy): Eukaryota > Metazoa > Mollusca > Gastropoda > Stylommatophora > Ariophantidae > Megaustenia > Megaustenia siamemsis. Next base: position 42,904,721 of record JAVIAB010000088.1, read on the forward strand.
TCACTGGGTGGTGAGATCCGATTTCTAGTTTCTAGCCCTTTCGGAGTAGTGAGATCCGATGTGTAGCCCTCTCTGAGTAGTGAGATCTGATGTGTAACCATCTCTGGATAGTGAGATCTGATGTGCAGCCCTCTCTAGGTAGTGAGATCCGATGTGAAGCTCTCTCTCTGGGCAGTGAGATCCGATATCTAGCCCTCTCTGGGTAGTGAGATTCGATGTCTAGCCCTCTCTGGTTAGTGAGATGCGATCTCTAGCCCTCTCTGGATAGTGAGATCGAGTCTCTAGCCCTCTCTGGTTAGGGAAATCCGATGTTTAGCCCTTTCTGAGTATAGAGATTTGATGTCTAGAGTCTAGCCGTTTCTGGATATTGAGGTCCGGTGTCTAGTGCCTAGCCCTCTCTAGGTAGTGAGGTCCGATGTCTAGCCCTCTCTGGCTAGTGAGATCCGAAGTCTAGCCCTCTCCGATGTCTAGAGTCTAGCCCTCTCTGGGTAATTAGGTCCGATGTCTAGTGTTTAGCCCTCTCTGGGTAGTGAGATCCGATGTCTAGTGCCTAGCCCACTCTGGGTAGTGAAATCCGATGTCTAGCCCTCGCTGTATAGTGAGATCCGATGTTTAGCCCTCTCTTGGTAGTGAGATCCGATCACTAGCCCTATCTGGGTAGTGAGATCCTATATCTAACTCTCTTTGGGTATTGAGATGCGTTGTCTAGCCCTCTTTGGGTAGTGAGATCCGATGTGTAGCTCTCTCTGGGTAGTGAGATTTGAAGTGTAGCTCTCTCTGTATAGTGAGATCCGATGTGTAGCCCTCTCTGAGTAGTGAGATCTGATGTGTAACCATCTCTGGATAGTGAGATCTGATGTGCAGCCCTCTCTAGGTAGTGAGATCCGATGTGAAGCTCTCTCTCTGTGCAGTGAGATCCGATATCTAGCCCTCTCTGGGTAGTGAGATTCGATGTCTAGCCCTCTCTGGTTAGTGAGATCCGATTTGTAGCCCTCAATTGGTAGTTAGATCCGATGTGTAGCCCTCTCTGAGTAGTGAGATCCGATGTCTAGCCCTCCTGGGTAGTGAGATTCAGTCTGTAGCCCTCTCTGGGTAGTGAGATCCGATTCCTAGACCTCTCTGGGTAGTGAAATCCGATCTCTACCCTCTTTGGGTATTGAGATGCGTTGTCTAGCCCTCTTTGGGTAGTGAGATCCGATGTGTAGCTCTCTCTGGATAGTGAGATCCGATCTCTAACCCTCTCTGGGTAGTGAGATCCGATCTCTACCCTCTTTGGGTATTGAGATGCGTTGTCTAGCCCTCTTTGGGTAGTGAGATCCGATGTGTAGCTCTCTCTGGGCAGTGAGATCCGATGTGTAGCCATCACTGGGTATTGAGATCCGATGTGTAGCTCTCTCTGGGCAGTGAGATCCGAAGTGTAGCTATCTTTGGATAGTGAGATCCGATGTGTCGCCATCACTGGGTGGTGAGATCCGATTTCTAGTTTCTAGCCCTTTCGGAGTAGTGAGATCCGATGTGTAGCCCTCTCTGAGTAGTGAGATCTGATGTGTAACCATCTCTGGATAGTGAGATCTGATGTGCAGCCCTCTCTAGGTAGTGAGATCCGATGTGAAGCTCTCTCTCTCTGGGCAGTGAGATCCGATATCTAGCCCTCTCTGGGTAGTGAGATTCGATGTCTAGCCCTCTCTGGTTAGTGAGATGCGATCTCTAGCCCTCTCTGGATAGTGAGATCGAGTCTCTAGCCCTCTCTGGTTAGGGAAATCCGATGTTTAGCCCTCTCTGTGTATAGAGATTTGATGTCTAGAGTCTAGCCGTTTCTGGATATTGAGGTCCGGTGTCTAGTGCCTAGCCCTATCTAGGTAGTGAGGTCCGATGTCTAGCCCTCTCTGGCTAGTGAGATCCGAAGTCTAGCCCTCTCCGATGTCTAGAGTCTAGCCCTCTCTGGGTAGTTAGGTCCGATGTCTAGTGTTTAGCCCTCTCTGGGTAGTGAGATCCGATGTCTAGTGCTTAGCCCACTCTGGGTAGTGAAATCCGATGTCTAGCCCTCGCTGTATAGTGAGATCCGATGTTTAGCCCTCTCTTGGTAGTGAGATCCGATCACTAGCCCTATCTGGGTAGTGAGATCCTATATCTAACTCTCTTTGGGTATTGAGATGCGTTGTCTAGCCCTCTTTGGGTAGTGAGATCCGATGTGTAGCTCTCCCTGGGTAGTGAGATTTGAAGTGTAGCTCTCTCTGTGTAGTGAGATCCGATGTGTAGCCCTCTATGAGTAGTGAGATCCGATGTATGCGCCCTCTGGGTATTGAGATCTGATGTGTATCTCTATCTGTGTAGTGAGATCCGATCTCTAGCCCTCTCTGAATAGTGAGATCGGGTCTTTAGCCCTCTCTTGGTAGTGAGACCCGATGTCTAGTGTCTAGCCCTCTCTGGGTAGTGAGATCCGGTGTCTAGTGCCTAGCCCTCTCTAGGTAGTGACATCTGATGTCTAGCCCTCTCTAGATAGTGAGATCCGATGTCTAGCCCTATCTAGATTGTGAGATCCGATCTCTAGCCCTCTCTGGATAGTGAGATCGTGTCTTTAGCCCTCTCTGGTACTGAGATCCGATGTCTAGAGTCTAGCTCTCTCTGGGTAGTGAGATCCTATGTCTAGTGTCTAGCTCTCTCTGGGTTGTGAGATCCGGTGTCTAGTGCCTAGCCCTCTCTAGGTACTGAGATCTGATGTCTAGCCCTCTCTGGCTAGTGAGATCCGAAGTCTAGCCCTCTCTGGGTAATGAGATCATATGTGTAGCTCTCACTAGATAGTGAGATCCGATGTCTAGCCCTTTCTGGGTAGTGAGATCCAAGGTGTAGCTCTCTCTGATTAGTGAGATATGATGTGTAGCCATCTCTGAGTAGTGAGATCCGATGTGTAGCTCTCTCTATGTAGTGAGATCCGATGTTAGCTCTCTCTTGGCATTGAGATCTGACATGTAGCTATCACTGTGTAGTGAGATCCGATGTCTAGTTTCTAGCCCTCTCTGAGAGTGAGATCTGATGTGTAGCCCTCTCTGGGTAGTGAGATCCAATGTGTAGCCCTCTCTGGGTAGTGAGATCCGATGTGTAGCTCTCTCTGGGTAGTGAGATCTGATGTGTAGCCCTCTCTGAGTAGTGAAGTCCGATGTGTAGCCTTCTATGGGTAGTGAGATCCGATGTGTAGAAATCACTGGGTAGTGAGTTCCGATGTGTAGCTCTCTCTGGGCATTGAGATCCGATGTGTAATTCTCTCTGGGCACTAAGAAACGATGTGTAGCCATCACTGGGTAGTGATAACCGATGTCTAGATTCTAGCCCTCTCTGAATAGTGAGATCCGATTTGTAGCCCTCAATTGGTAGTTAGATCCGATGTGTAGTCCTCTCAGAGTAGTGAGATCCGATGTCTAGCCCTCCCTGGGTAGTGAGATTCAGTCTGTAGCCCTCTCTGGGTAGTGAGATCCGATTCCTAGACCTCTCTGGGTAGTGAAATCCGATCTCTACCCTCTTTGGGTATTGAGATGCGTTGTCTAGCCCTCTTTGGGTAGTGAGATCCGATGTGTAGCTCTCTCTGGATAGTGAGATCCGATCTCTAACCCTCTCTGGGTAGTGAGATCCGATCTCTACCCTCTTTTGGTATTGAGATGCGTTGTCTAGCCCTCTTTGGGTAGTGAGATCCGATGTGTAGCTCTCTCTGGGCAGTGAGATCCGAAGTGTAGCTATCTTTGGATAGTGAGATCCGATGTGTCGCCATCACTGGGTGGTGAGATCCGATTTCTAGTTTCTAGCCCTTTCGGAGTAGTGACATCCGATGTGTAGCCCTCTCTGAGTAGTGAGATCTGATGTGTAACCATCTCTGGATAGTGAGATCTGATGTGCAGCCCTCTCTAGGTAGTGAGATCCGATGTGAAGCTCTCTCTCTGGGCAGTGAGATCCGATATCTAGCCCTCTCTGGGTAGTGAGATTCGATGTCTAGCCCTCTCTGGTTAGTGAGATGCGATCTCTAGCCCTCTCTGGATAGTGAGATCGAGTCTCTAGCCCTCTCTGGTTAGGGAAATCCGATGTTTAGCCCTTTCTGAGTATAGAGATTTGATGTCTAGAGTCTAGCCGTTTCTGGATATTGAGGTCCGGTGTCTAGTGCCTAGCCCTCTCTAGGTAGTGAGGTCCGATGTCTAGCCCTCTCTGGCTAGTGAGATCCGAAGTCTAGCCCTCTCCGATGTCTAGAGTCTAGCCCTCTCTGGGTAATTAGGTCCGATGTCTAGTGTTTAGCCCTCTCTGGGTAGTGAGATCCGATGTCTAGTGCCTAGCCCACTCTGGGTAGTGAAATCCGATGTCTAGCCCTCGCTGTATAGTGAGATCCGATGTTTAGCCCTCTCTTGGTAGTGAGATCCGATCACTAGCCCTATCTGGGTAGTGAGATCCTATATCTAACTCTCTTTGGGTATTGAGATGCGTTGTCTAGCCCTCTTTGGGTAGTGAGATCCGATGTGTAGCTCTCTCTGGGTAGTGAGATTTGAAGTGTAGCTCTCTCTGTATAGTGAGATCCGATGTGTAGCCCTCTCTGAGTAGTGAGATCTGATGTGTAACCATCTCTGGATAGTGAGATCTGATGTGCAGCCCTCTCTAGGTAGTGAGATCCGATGTGAAGCTCTCTCTCTGTGCAGTGAGATCCGATATCTAGCCCTCTCTGGGTAGTGAGATTCGATGTCTAGCCCTCTCTGGTTAGTGAGATCCGATTTGTAGCCCTCAATTGGTAGTTAGATCCGATGTGTAGCCCTCTCTGAGTAGTGAGATCCGATGTCTAGCCCTCCCTGGGTAGTGAGATTCAGTCTGTAGCCCTCTCTGGGTAGTGAGATCCGATTCCTAGACCTCTCTGGGTAGTGAAATCCGATCTCTACCCTCTTTGGGTATTGAGATGCGTTGTCTAGCCCTCTTTGGGTAGTGAGATCCGATGTGTAGCTCTCTCTGGATAGTGAGATCCGATCTCTAACCCTCTCTGGGTAGTGAGATCCGATCTCTACCCTCTTTGGGTATTGAGATGCGTTGTCTAGCCCTCTTTGGGTAGTGAGATCCGATGTGTAGCTCTCTCTGGGCAGTGAGATCCGATGTGTAGCCATCACTGGGTATTGAGATCCGATGTGTAGCTCTCTCTGGGCAGTGAGATCCGAAGTGTAGCTATCTTTGGATAGTGAGATCCGATGTGTCGCCATCACTGGGTGGTGAGATCCGATTTCTAGTTTCTAGCCCTTTCGGAGTAGTGAGATCCGATGTGTAGCCCTCTCTGAGTAGTGAGATCTGATGTGTAACCATCTCTGGATAGTGAGATCTGATGTGCAGCCCTCTCTAGGTAGTGAGATCCGATGTGAAGCTCTCTCTCTCTGGGCAGTGAGATCCGATATCTAGCCCTCTCTGGGTAGTGAGATTCGATGTCTAGCCCTCTCTGGTTAGTGAGATGCGATCTCTAGCCCTCTCTGGATAGTGAGATCGAGTCTCTAGCCCTCTCTGGTTAGGGAAATCCGATGTTTAGCCCTCTCTGTGTATAGAGATTTGATGTCTAGAGTCTAGCCGTTTCTGGATATTGAGGTCCGGTGTCTAGTGCCTAGCCCTATCTAGGTAGTGAGGTCCGATGTCTAGCCCTCTCTGGCTAGTGAGATCCGAAGTCTAGCCCTCTCCGATGTCTAGAGTCTAGCCCTCTCTGGGTAGTTAGGTCCGATGTCTAGTGTTTAGCCCTCTCTGGGTAGTGAGATCCGATGTCTAGTGCTTAGCCCACTCTGGGTAGTGAAATCCGATGTCTAGCCCTCGCTGTATAGTGAGATCCGATGTTTAGCCCTCTCTTGGTAGTGAGATCCGATCACTAGCCCTATCTGGGTAGTGAGATCCTATATCTAACTCTCTTTGGGTATTGAGATGCGTTGTCTAGCCCTCTTTGGGTAGTGAGATCCGATGTGTAGCTCTCCCTGGGTAGTGAGATTTGAAGTGTAGCTCTCTCTGTGTAGTGAGATCCGATGTGTAGCCCTCTATGAGTAGTGAGATCCGATGTATGCGCCCTCTGGGTATTGAGATCTGATGTGTATCTCTATCTGTGTAGTGAGATCCGATCTCTAGCCCTCTCTGAATAGTGAGATCGGGTCTTTAGCCCTCTCTTGGTAGTGAGACCCGATGTCTAGTGTCTAGCCCTCTCTGGGTAGTGAGATCCGGTGTCTAGTGCCTAGCCCTCTCTAGGTAGTGACATCTGATGTCTAGCCCTCTCTAGATAGTGAGATCCGATGTCTAGCCCTATCTAGATTGTGAGATCCGATCTCTAGCCCTCTCTGGATAGTGAGATCGTGTCTTTAGCCCTCTCTGGGTACTGAGATCCGATGTCTAGAGTCTAGCTCTCTCTGGGTAGTGAGATCCTATGTCTAGTGTCTAGCTCTCTCTGGGTTGTGAGATCCGGTGTCTAGTGCCTAGCCCTCTCTAGGTACTGAGATCTGATGTCTAGCCCTCTCTGGCTAGTGAGATCCGAAGTCTAGCCCTCTCTGGGTAATGAGATCATATGTGTAGCTCTCACTAGATAGTGAGATCCGATGTCTAGCCCTTTCTGGGTAGTGAGATCCAAGGTGTAGCTCTCTCTGATTAGTGAGATATGATGTGTAGCCATCTCTGAGTAGTGAGATCCGATGTGTAGCTCTCTCTATGTAGTGAGATCCGATGTTAGCTCTCTCTTGGCATTGAGATCTGACATGTAGCTATCACTGTGTAGTGAGATCCGATGTCTAGTTTCTAGCCCTCTCTGAGAGTGAGATCTGATGTGTAGCCCTCTCTGGGTAGTGAGATCCAATGTGTAGCCCTCTCTGGGTAGTGAGATCCGATGTGTAGCTCTCTCTGGGTAGTGAGATCTGATGTGTAGCCCTCTCTGAGTAGTGAAGTCCGATGTGTAGCCTTCTATGGGTAGTGAGATCCGATGTGTAGAAATCACTGGGTAGTGAGTTCCGATGTGTAGCTCTCTCTGGGCATTGAGATCCGATGTGTAATTCTCTCTGGGCACTAAGAAACGATGTGTAGCCATCACTGGGTAGTGATAACCGATGTCTAGATTCTAGCCCTCTCTGAATAGTGAGATCCGATTTGTAGCCCTCAATTGGTAGTTAGATCCGATGTGTAGTCCTCTCAGAGTAGTGAGATCCGATGTCTAGCCCTCCCTGGGTAGTGAGATTCAGTCTGTAGCCCTCTCTGGGTAGTGAGATCCGATTCCTAGACCTCTCTGGGTAGTGAAATCCGATCTCTACCCTCTTTGGGTATTGAGATGCGTTGTCTAGCCCTCTTTGGGTAGTGAGATCCGATGTGTAGCTCTCTCTGGATAGTGAGATCCGATCTCTAACCCTCTCTGGGTAGTGAGATCCGATCTCTACCCTCTTTTGGTATTGAGATGCGTTGTCTAGCCCTCTTTGGGTAGTGAGATCCGATGTGTAGCTCTCTCTGGGCAGTGAGATCCGAAGTGTAGCTATCTTTGGATAGTGAGATCCGATGTGTCGCCATCACTGGGTGGTGAGATCCGATTTCTAGTTTCTAGCCCTTTCGGAGTAGTGACATCCGATGTGTAGCCCTCTCTGAGTAGTGAGATCTGATGTGTAACCATCTCTGGATAGTGAGATCTGATGTGCAGCCCTCTCTAGGTAGTGAGATCCGATGTGAAGCTCTCTCTCTGGGCAGTGAGATCCGATATCTAGCCCTCTCTGGGTAGTGAGATTCGATGTCTAGCCCTCTCTGGTTAGTGAGATGCGATCTCTAGCCCTCTCTGGATAGTGAGATCGAGTCTCTAGCCCTCTCTGGTTAGGGAAATCCGATGTTTAGCCCTCTCTGAGTATAGAGATTTGATGTCTAGAGTCTAGCCGTTTCTGGATATTGAGGTCCGGTGTCTAGTGCCTAGCCCTCTCTAGGTAGTGAGGTCCGATGTCTAGCCCTCTCTGGCTAGTGAGATCCGAAGTCTAGCCCTCTCCGATGTCTAGAGTCTAGCCCTCTCTGGGTAGTAGTCCGATGTCTAGTGTTTAGCCCTCTCTGGGTAGTGAGATCCGATGTCTAGTGCCTAGCCCACTCTGGGTAGTGAAATCCGATGTCTAGCCCTCGCTGTATAGTGAGATCCGATGTTTAGCCCTCTCTTGGTAGTGAGATCCGATCACTAGCCCTATCTGGGTAGTGAGATCCTATATCTAACTCTCTTTGGGTATTGAGATGCGTTGTCTAGCCCTCTTTGGGTAGTGAGATCCGATGTGTAGCTCTCTCTGGGTAGTGAGATTTGAAGTGTAGCTCTCTCTGTATAGTGAGATCCGACGTGTAGCCCTGTCTGAGTAGTGAGATCTGATGTGTAACCATCTCTGGATAGTGAGATCTGATGTGCAGCCCTCTCTAGGTAGTGAGATCCGATGTGAAGCTCTCTCTCTGGGCAGTGAGATCCGATATCTAGCCCTCTCTGGGTAGTGAGATTCGATGTCTAGCCCTCTCTGGTTAGTGAGATGCGATCTCTAGCCCTCTCTGGATAGTGAGATCGAGTCTCTAGCCCTCTCTGGTTAGGGAAATCTGATGTTTAGCCCTCTCTGTGTAGAGAGATTCGATGTCTAGAGTCTAGCCGTTTCTGGATATTGAGGTCCGGTGTCTAGTGCCTAGCCCTCTCTAGGTAGTGAGGTCCGATGTCTAGCCCTCTCTGGCTAGTGAGATCCGAAGTCTAGCCCTCTCCGATGTCTAGAGTCTAGCCCTCTCTGGGTAGTTAGGTCCGATGTCTAGTGTTTAGCCCTCTCTGGGTAGTGAGATCCGATGTCTAGTGCCTAGCCCACTCTGGGTAGTGAAATCCGATGTCTAGCCCTCGCTGTATAGTGAGATCCGATGTTTAGCCCTCTCTTGGTAGTGAGATCCGATCACTAGCCCTATCTGGGTAGTGAGATCCTATATCTAACTCTCTTTGGGTATTGAGATGCGTTGTCTAGCCCTCTTTGGGTAGTGAGATCCGATGTGTAGCTCTCTCTGGGTAGTGAGATTTGAAGTGTAGCTCTCTCTGTGTAGTGAGATCCGATGTGTAGCCCTCTATGAGTAGTGAGATCAGATGTATGCGCCCTCTGGGTATTGAGATCCGATTTTAAGCTCTCTTGCTGGGCAGTGAGATCCGATGTCTAGAACTTCTGGGTAGTGAGATCCGATGTCTAGTCCTCTCTGGGTAGTCAGATCGGGTCTTCAGCCCTCTCTGGGTAGTGAGACCCAATGTCTAGAGTCTAGCCCTCTCTAGGTAGTGAGATACTATGTCTAGTATCTCACTACTCTCTGAGTAGTGAGATCCGGTGTCTAGTGCCTAGCCCATCTAGGTAGTGAGATCTGATGTCTAGCCCTCTCTGGCTAGTGAGATCCGAAATCTAGCCCTCTTTGGGTAGTGAGATCTGATGTGCAGCCCTCTCTAGGTAGTGAGATCCGATGTGTAGCTCTCTCTCTGTGCAGTGAGATCCGATATCTAGCCCTCTCTGGTTAGTGAGATGCGATCCTTTGCCCTCTCTGGATAGTGAGATCGAGTCTCTAGCCCTCTCTAGGTAGTGAAATCCGATGTTTAGCCCTCTCTGGGTAGAGAGATCCGATGTCTAGAGTCTAGCCATCACTGGGTAGTGAGATCCGATGTGTAGCTCTCTCTGGGCATTGAGATTCGATGTGTAGCCATCACTGGGTAGTGATAACCGATGTCTAGATTCTAGCCCTCTCTGAGTAGTGAGATCCGATTTGTAGCCCTCAATTGGTAGTTAGATCCTCTCTAGGTAGTGAGATCTGATGTCTAGCCCTCTCTGCCTAGTGAGATCCGAAGTCTAGCCCTCTCTGATTAGTGAGATCCGATGTCTAGCCCTCCCTGGGTAGTGAGATTCAGTCTGTAGCCCTCTCTGGGTAATGAGATCCGATCTCTAGACCTCTCTGGGTTGTGAAATCCGATGTATAGCCCTCTCTGGATAGTGATATCCGATGTCTAGCCCTCTCTTTATAGTGAGATTCAATCTCTAACCCTCTCTGGGTAGTGAGATCCGATCTCTAGCCCTCTCTGGGTATTGAGATGCGTTGTCTAGCCCTCTTTGGGTAGTGAGATCCGATGTGTAGCTCTCTCTGGGCAGTGAGATCCGATGTGTAGCCATCACTGGGTATTGAGATCCGATGTGTAGCTCTCTCTGGGCAGTGAGATTCGAAGTGTAGCTCTCTCTGGATAGTGAGATCCGATGTGTCGCCATCACTGGGTGGTGGGATCCGATTTCTAATTTCTAGCCCTTTTTGAGTAGGGAGATCCGATGTGTAGCCCTATCTGAGTAGTGAGATGTGATTTGTAACCATCTTTGGGTAGTGAGATCTGATATGCAGACCTCTCTAGGTAGTGAGATCCGATGTGTAGCTCTCTCTCTGGGCAATGAGATCCGATATCTAGCCCTCTCTGGGTAATGAGATTCGATGTCTAGCCCTCTCTGGATAGATAGATAGATAGATAGATAGATAGATAGATAGATAGATAGATAGATAGATAGATAGATAGATAGATAGATAGATAGATAGATAGATAGATAGATAGATAGATAGATAGATAGATAGATAGATAGATAGATAGATAGATAGATAGATAGATAGATAGATAGATAGATAGATAGATAGATAGATAGATAGATAGATAGATAGATAGATAGATAGATAGATAGATAGATAGATAGATAGATAGATAGGTAGATAGGTAGGTAGATAGGCAGGTAGATAGGTAGGTAGATAGGTAGTTAGATAGGTAGGTAGATAGATAGGTAGATAGATAGGTAGATAGATAGATAGATAGATAGATAGATAGATAGATAGATAGATAGATAGATAGATAGATAGATAGATATAGATAGATAGATAGATAGATAGATAGATAGATAGATAGATAGATAGATAGATAGATAGATAGGTAGATAGGTAGATAGGTAGATAGATAGATAGATAGATAGATAGATAGATAGATAGATAGATAGATAGATAGATAGATAGATAGATAGATAGATAGATAGATAGATAGATAGATAGATAGATAGATAGATAGATAGATAGATAGATAGATAGATAGATAGATAGGTAGATAGGTAGATAGGTAGATAGGTAGATAGGTAGATAGGTAGATAGGTAGATAGTAGGTAGGTAGGTAGGTAGGTAGGTAGGTAGGTAGGTAGGTAGGTAGGTAGGTAGGTAGGTAGGTAGGTAAATAGGTAGGTAGATAGGTAGGTAGATAGGTAGGTAGATAGGTAGGTAGATAGGTAGGTAGATAGGTAGGTAGATAGGTAGGTAGATAGGTAGGTAGATAGGTAGGTAGATAGGTAGGTAGATAGGTAGGTAGATAGGTAGGTAGATAGATAGGTAGATAGATAGATAGATAGAGAATTCAAATACCTAGGAAGTCTAATGACAAACAATAATTCTCAAACAGAAGAGATAGAATCAAGATGCTACAAAGCTTCTCAAATCATTGGGCAGTTATCACCACTATTGTCCAACAAGGAAACAACTCTGGAGGCAAAACGAGCACTATACAATACAATCTTCATCCCAACGTTTGTGCTACCAATGCTAGACCTGGACCCTAGATGCAAGAACAATAAGAAAAAATAACCTCTACAGAGATGAAATGTGTTAGACGAATGACAGGAAACAGTCTGAGAGATAAGACCAGAAATGAAGAACTGAGAAAAAAGCTAGGAATAGCTCCTGCCATAGAATATATAAGGAAACACCAGATAAAATGGTTTGGCCACGTGACAAGGCAGAAAGATCAAAACACAACACAACGAGCCTTCAACAAAAGTGGTGAGAACACCAGATCCAAGGGTCGAACACGAAAAAGATGGATCGATGGAAAATTAGAAGAACTAGGAAACAGCTGCAGAGACGAACAACAGAGCAAAAGACCTCAAATTATATCTCCCCTCGACGCTGAAAGGCAGATGAGGAAGGGAAGAAGAAGAAGAACTGTGACTTCGAAGCCGATGAGCAAATGTGGAAGGAAACGGCAAAGACGAAGAAGAAAATAAGGCAATACTTATTTACTACAACATAAGTTTTCTACTCAACATTTCTATATATCCACAGCCAAGGATTATCTTGCGAGCTTTAAAGAAAGTCATGCCAACATCCCTTGCCAGAAGAGTCGATGATCACGCTCAGAAGGTGCTATTTCGGTACTGTAAAAACACGTCCAGAAAGAGACGCAAGCTGGGCAGGAGATACAGGATTGGTGCAAGGTTACACACCACTCACTTGACGCAAGACCTTTGCATGGCACAGATGGATTCAACACAATATGTAATCTTTTAGGTCATCATACATCTTTTATGTTGATTAATATTATGACTCGTTTGCATAAATAACAGAGTTTCATAGCATACATCTTAGTTTTTAAAACAAAATTAATTAAACCTCTCTCTCTGCGATCAAGACTCAATCAGAGGGTGTGTTATCGTAGTATCGCTAACATCATATACCAGGTGTTATTTAGCGATTTTTAGTGACACATCATCATCATGTGCCACGTCGGTCATCATCATGGGCCACCTCGGTCATCATCATCATGTGTTCTCTCTCCTTCATTTTATACACACTCTACAACATAGGATTATTGCTTTAATGAAATGACTGCCTGGATTAAAATAGTCCTTTTTAGAAAAGTAAAAAAAAAGTAAAGTATCCTCGTCACACCAAGTGGCGTATAGGGAATATGGTGTTAGTGATCATAAATTTTACAGACCTTCGGCACATGATTTTTGGAGTATTGTGGTCGGTATTACGCCCATGCCGCTTTACTTTCCCAGAAAAAAAAAAATTCGGTACCCATTAAAGGCTGGGTGAAACGGAAGCCGTCGGTTAGTGATCGAACCCTACCTCTTGTCCTTTGTAGTCCAATTCACTAACCACTGAGCTATCGGGGCTCCTCCTTTTTAGAATGCGAAACAAAATCAGTACAGAAAGTAGTGTTGAATAGTTTGGTTTTGTTGGATGTTAATGTAAGAAGAATGTCATATACATAATAGGATTTTTATTAGAAAGAACCATAGAGATGAAGACAGATCTATACCTATGTTTCATAGATTATACCAAAACATTTGACAAAGTAAAGCACAAAGAAATAATCAAAATTGTAAAAGGCACATACGTTGACAGCAATTCTTAATATAAGAATAATAAAAACAAACATGTCTAGAAACAAACAGTAGCCATATGAACTGGAAATCAATTGGGAATGCTTCAATAAATAAAACAGAGTATTAGGCAAGTTGTGTGGTGTCACCAGATTTATTTCACATGTCGAATGAGATTATTTTAACATCCATCTGAAACATACCTGAACAAAAATTTGAAAATGGAAAATAAATAACCTCTGGTAAACTGGTTATAGTCTAAGAGTAAAAATGAGTTATAAGAAATTATAACTTATAAATTATATTAATGATAACATTTATAGCGAAGAAAAGCAAATTTAAAGAACTCAGACTCAACAGTAAACACAGAAGTAATGGTAGTAAAAAAAAAAAATAAAATCACCGCAAAGCATAATAAAGATAAGTGAAATAACTGAACAATGTTAACTCTTCGTACGTTTTGACGCACATTGCGCCAACCGAATTCGGTCATGTACGTTTAGCCGCACAGTGCGTCATTCTCAATTTGATTAGTGTAAACTGTCATCAAACCGTGTTCGTTTTATATGTCTTGTATCATCTTGGTATTGTTGAAATATATTTCCTTGTTTAATTATCTAAAAATTCATATATAATATGTTAAGTGTTAGATAAATATAAAAAATGTAGATTAATATTTATAAAAACATGAACAATTTTGTGTCAGAAATCTCTACCGCTAAATTTATAAAAACATTCCGTACTGAAAGAGTTAATATCAGATGGTACAAGTACAACAGAGATGAGATGCAGAATAGTTCAGGCAAAAGCAGCTTCCAAAAAATGACCACGATACTGTGCAAATATATATTTAACAATAAAAACAAGAAAAATAGTTCATAAATGTTATGTAGAGCGAGTCTTAACATATGGATGTGAATCATGGACAATAGGACAATAGGCAAGAAAACTACTGGATGCTGTAGAAGAATGTTGAGAATAACATGGACAGCTAAGAAGAATAATGAACACATTCTGAAAGATGCCAAAGCAAAAAGAGAGCTATTTTCCAAAATTAGGAAGAAACAATCATCATTCTTTGGCTATGTAATGAGAAGAAAACAGTTGGAGTATATTGTGTCAAATGAAAAACTGAAGGATGAAGAGAGAGGGAGAGAGGGAAGCAACAAGAATAAGATACCAGTCAGCTTAAGGAAATGTCTTGGCAGAAGGTCAACAACAGAAATGATAAATAACTGCCGAGATCGGAAGTTGTGGAGAGACATGATCACCTACGCTAGCAGGCCCGGTACTTGATGATGATAATGATGATGATGAGTGATTGATGATGTATGTCCAATGTAGTTGTAGCTCTGAGCTGTCTCCAGGTCTGTTCCTTCCACTTTGATATTCACTTGTAGATTTTGAGTATTATCTTTGCTTATGATCATAGTTTTAGTCTTTTTGATATTTATATCTAATCCATAGTATTTGCTTGTCATGTTTATTTCATTAAGTAATTGTTGTAGATCTTTATGAATTTCTGTTGGTAATAAAGTATCATCGTCATATATTAGGTTATTGATTATCTTTCCATTAAAAAGCTGAAAATGGAAGGATTTCCACGTGATGATGTGAAAAAGTTTAACGCCAGTGTTTCTTCATTTTATGAAACAGCTTTAAGTTATTTGAAGAAATGGGCTGCAAATAATTTTCAAAACCTAGAGTCTTACAGCTGGGTAATGCTGAACAGAACACCAAATTGGGAAGATATTGAGAAGTCTTCATCATTAGTGAGTCAAACAGTGCCTTCAGTCGACTTTCCAGAAAACCATTGAAGGCTATGTCTGAAAAGTGTTCCTTCTTGCAGTTTCCTCATATTCCAGGTCCGGCTTGTTGCAGGAGCTACTGAGTTAAGTGCTCTGTGCACTCCTGTTTCGATATCCCGCTTGTTTACGATGAATATTGATATCGTATGACAGGGAACAGTTGGCTGTGTTCACTTTCTGCGCGGTTTCGCCTTATGTCTTTTGGCGTGTGCTGAGACTGCTACGATGGGACTACAATTACTTTTCTTTGTTTAGGAGATGTGTTAGTAATTCGGATGATTCCACTGGCACGGGCGGTTAAGCAATTATGGGTTTTAATTCGTTTGCAGTGAATCCGAGGCCTTCCATAACCAATAACCTCCTGGTATATTTTGGTAAGAGGCGACTAAGGAGGTTGATCGATGGCTTGACAAGTTGTCATTGTAAAAAGTATTGTTATGGAAACAGCGTCATATATTTTAGAGCAGTGATCTCTGCAATATGTGCAACTTTGGCACGCAAGGTTTCTGTTTTTGAGATTGTGGTTCTGCCCTATGTGCCGTCTTCGGCTCGAAAGTGCAAAATAATATATTGCTGCGGACACCAAAAATAAAAAAAATAAAAAAAAAACACAATACCAATACCATTTATATTTACGTATCTTCACGCATTGACATCATCATATGTGAAGATACCGTAATAATGTATATACAGGGTGTTTTTAAAGTCGCAGTGCAGTGAATTTCAACTCTCGGAAGAAAAAACGACACCAGAAATGCGGTTAACTAATGCGTCACACAAATTGTAAAATAAATGGTATTATTGAAATATACTTGACTGCTATCGGCGAGCTTATAATGGGTAATGTTGGTATTAACACAATAAAGTTGTGCCTAAAGCATATGTTGAAAATGTCCACCACGGGCCTCAAGACATGTCGTGATTCACCTTTCCATATTTGCGAAAACCTTCAGAATAATGTCTGGTGATATTTGTTTAATCTTGTCTACTATTTCAGTCTTTGGGTCATTAATTGTCTGCGGATTATTTTCATAAACTTTCCCCTTCAATGCCCCCCACAGATAATAATCTGGGGGTGTTAGATCTGGTGAACGAGCAGGCCAGATTCCACGTGAAATAATGCGATTTGCAAATATGCTTTCTAAATAATTGAGTGTTGTTGTGGCTGTGTGTGCTGTTGCCCCATCCTGCTGAAACCAGGATTCCATAATTTCCCGTTCTGTAAGGTGTGCTATGAACGGTTCCAGAATTAAAGTACGGTAACGTTCTGCATTTATTGTTTCATTAATAAATATAGGTCCTATTATCCGCATACGACTTATAGCGCACCACACTCCGACTTTTTGATCGTAAAGCGGCACTTGATGAATTTCATGGGGGTTTTCACTGCTCCACAGCCGATTGTTCTGACTGTTCACATAACCGGATAAATGAAACCAGGCCTCATCAGTGAAAAAAGTGACGTCAAGGATGGCAGCACCATGTTCATAAATAAAATTCTGAAACCACATGCAGTAGTTTAAACGGGATTCATAATCTCTTTCTTGGAGTTGAGATACTTCAGTTAATTTGTATGGACGATAGTGTAGTTCACTTCTTAAAACCTTGTGAACAGAACTCTTAAACATTTGCACCTGTTGAGACAAGTGGTTTAAAGATGCATTTGGACTCATTGTAATTCTGTCTTGGAGTTCCATAATTTGGTCTTTGTGAAATTGAAGGTCTTCCAGATCGGTATGCATCTACCACACTACCGGTTTCACGAAACTTTTTGATCAATTTTGTAACAGAATTTCGGTGAGGGACTTGTGAGTCTGGAAATTTCCTCACGAATTGTCTAATGACCTCATCCGTATATTTACCGCCATTACGAAAGACATGCTCAACCAGAAATACCCTGTTTTCACTCGTCAACACCATTTCCTTCAAGCAATGAGACAGTGAAAGTAGCGTAGTGCCCGTCCTTTACGTAAATAAAACCTTAAAGGAAGCAGCGGTTTGTTCATAAATGTGGTTTACAAAATTGTGGTACGTAGATGATGATTACGTCATTTGCTGAATATTAGAAATATTCACTGCACTACAACTTTAAAAACACCCTGTATATATATATATATATATATATATATATATATATATATATATATATATATATATACATATATGAGTCTATATCGACTCACGATTCTGTGAGAAATTTTAAAGAATTGCGCAATAGAAAATGCGCTTTTTACGTTCCACTTGGTTCGCCTCGGTACTGCTTTGCCTGACAGTTCTTGGTATTGAATTTATCAGCTTGCTCACTTGCTTGTAATGGAACTTAAGGTAATTTCTTATATCGTCAATCTCCTCTGTGAGCTGATCCACGTTGATGCGTATACCGTGCTGGCTGTTTAAATCTGTAGTTGAGGTACTGGCTTGAACAATATCCTGTGTGACTGAGTGCGACGCACTGGCATTCATTGGCGACAAAACTTCCATTAATGGCTACAGGGCTTGTTATACTTGTACGATTCATCGTCTGTGTGCTCATGTTTGTCATTTTGCACAACGTTTGCGACTTTATTTGTTTGCCCTTCTTGGTTTCATTTGTATTCGAATGCTGGTTATTGAAATTTCCCATATCAGATTTGAACTGATCACGATATCTTGAATTTACAGCTATCATAAATCTGGCACCAGAGAAATCCTCACTCGCTGTACTGTTCTGAATCTTTCTTTGTTTACTTTCAATCAAGTCGCTTGGTCCTTCCTCGTTTTCCCGTTTTCTACTAGAGCGTGGCGGTGATGAATGGGCGAAATATCTCCTCTGCCTCAAGTCCTTATGGTATAAAAGAAAAAAAATATTCATTAATCATCGTGCATTTCTAAAGTTCATCAAATGTACCAGTCACGCTAAGTGGTATATAGGGAATATGGTGTTATAGTTCCTTTCAAATCATGTGCCCAACTTCAAAACGCTATCTATCTATCTATCTTTCGTTCGCCTGAAGTATTGTCTATATCTGCAATGTCGTTTCCTGTATAAATTTTACTGTCTTTTGTAATTCTTGCAGTGGCCCATATAGTTTTGTCTGTAGTGTTGTATCTATGGGCCAGGCAAATAATTGCAATGCTGCGGTAAAGCTGGTAGCAAGGAGCCAGTGATGGGGAGTGTTAGACACTCCAAGGTATGGTGACAGCTTTACAAATAGGGAACACAATACAATCCTGACGTTTCGGCTAGTAGCCTTCTTCAGAAAACAAGGACAACAACCACAAACAATGAAGCACAATTATCCTATATCTACATGTTAGATGATCAGGAGAATGGAGAGGTGGACAGAAAAGAAGAGAAGAAAGTAGGATTATGAAATAAGAAAGGAGGCTACATGAGGGGAGGTAGGATGAGAATCAAGATGTGTAGAAAAGAGAGATAGGGAAATTGAGGAAGAGATAGAAAATCAGAAGTAAAACGAAGATAATATATAAAACGTATAAGAAAAGTCAACTTAGCTGGCGAAACTTGACTGTCCGTCGTAGAGCAATCGAGGAAATGAGCAGTGGACACGAGGCCTACAACAGATACGGGTGGAGGGGGAGGAGAGGGGAGGGGGGAGAACAAAGCCAGACAAGTAATGAAAACAATGGTGGAAATAGATATAAAGGAGTCTAAACAGTGGTCAGGGAAAGAAAAGTGTCAGTAGCCAGACACAAGGCAGATGCCGGAGACGATAATAGGCCCCATAAAAGTTAATGGGGCCTAGCACAGAGAGGAACAATCCCAACAAAGGAATTGTAGAAGCAAGAGACAAAGGTGAGAACGGTGAAATGAGCAACAGAGGTAGTCATAGGTGGGCTAAAAAAGGAAAGGGTGGAGAGAAAGGAAATAAACATCAAGGAAAGAAAAGAACAGGAGAGGAAGGAGGAGGTAGGAAATAATAGCTGGAGAAAGAAATGGAGAGGAAGGAGGAGGGAGGAAAGAAAAACTGGGGAAAGAAATGGAGAGGGGGGAGGAGTGAGGAAAAAATAAACGGGGAAAGAAAGAAGGAGGGAGTAAATAGTACCCGGGGAAAGAAATGGAGAGGGAGGAAATAATAACCTGGGAAAAGAGATGGAGAGGAAGGAGGAGGGAGGAAATAATAACCAAGAAAAAGACATGGAGAGGAAGGAGGAGGGAGGAAATAATAACCAGGAAAAAGACATGGAGAGGAAAGAGAAGCGAGGATTACGTCGGACATTTCCACTCCTCCATCCACATCACCTACCTTATTTCTACCTCCTCCGTATCTTTCCTTGATATCTCAGTCTCCTTGGGCACCTCCCATCTTGTCACCTCGGTCTTCTACAAGGCCACTGACTCCCATAGTTTCCTCCGCTACGACTCCTCTCATCCTACATCCTGCAAGAACTCTCTTCCATATTCTCAGCTTCTCAGACTTCGTCGCCTTTGCCAAGACGATGAAGATTTCCTTCATAACGCCCACCTCTTGCTTGATTTCTTCCGCCGACGTCTCTATCCAGAAGCAGCTCTCCTCCCTGCCCTGCGTCGTGTTCTCCATACTCCTCGCCAGTCTGCTCTTACCCCCTCTACTCATCCCCTCTTGGATAGAGTAGTACTCGCTCTTACCTATCACCCTCACCACTACGCTGTGATTAGGACCATCCACCGCTACCTACCTATTCTTCGTTCTGACCCTACTACTCGTCTGCTCTTCTCCGACCCACCACTGGTGGCCTTTAGGCGTGACCGGAACCTCCGTGACTTTCTCGTTAGGGGTCGTCTTCCTGTTGCCCACCTCAGCCATCGAGGTACTATCCGCTGCAATCGCAGGGTATGCAAAACTTGTGATCACGTTCTCCAGACTGATACCGTCCTCTTTCCTAATGGTACTTTCGAGATCAGTGAGGGATTTACTTGCATTTCGCGTAACATCATTTATGCCATCATCTGTAAGCGATGCAAGTTAACCTATATCGGTCAGTCTGGTCGCAGGATCGGCGATAGGTGCCGTGAACATTTACATGACATTACCCGAGAAGCTGGCACTCCTGTAGCAACCCACTTTAACTCGAGGGGCCATCGGGGAAGGCGGATGTCCTGGTCACTGGCCTTATATCTTGCTCTTCTGATCACCACAGTCGTCTCACCCTTGAGAACCGGTTGATCACTCGGTGGGGTTGCCTCACCCCCCGGGGAATGAATGTATCCCTATCCCTCTGAGGACCCCACTTCCTCTGATCCCTTCTCCCTCCCTCTTACTCTTCTTCGCATCCCACCTCTATGTTAGTCTGCTCCCTTCCTATTCTTCCCCCCCCCCCATCTTCTTGCAGTCTACCCCCTGCCCCTTTTCTCTCTTCCTTTCTCTCGTCCTCCTACTCCGCCTCTTTTTATTCACCTAATCTTTCTGGTTCCCTACTTCTCTACCTCTCAGGACATTACTTCCTGCCCACGTTCCCTCTATTACTCCACTTCTCCCCCTCTATCTATTCACTCTGAATATACCACCTCTCCTCTTGTCACTTTACTATTACCTTTCTTAGTCTTCCTCTCCGGGTCTTTTTCCTGGTTATTATTTCCTCCCTCCTCCTTCCTCTCCATTTCTTTCCCTAGCTATTATTTCCTCCCTCCCCCTTCCTCTCCGTGTCTTTTTCCTGGTTATTATTTCCTCCTTCCTCTCCATTTCTTTCCCTAGCTATTATTTCCTCCCTCCCCCTTCCTCTCCGTGTCTTTTTCCTGGTTATTATTTCCTCCCTCCTCCCTCCTCTCCATTTCTTTCCCTAGCTTTTATTTCCTCCCTCCCCCTTCCTCTCCTTGTCTTTTTCCTGGTTATTATCTCCTCGCTTCTCTTTCCTCTCCATGTCTTTTTCCTGGTTATTATTTCCTCCCTCCTCCTTCCTCTCCATGTATTTTTCTTGGTTATTATTTCCTCCCTCCTCCTTCCTCTCCATCTCTTTTCCCAGGTTATTATTTCCTCCCTCTCCATTTCTTTCCCCGGTTACTATTTACTCCCTCCTTCTTTCTTTCCCCGTTTATTTTTTCCTCACTCCTCCCCCCTCTCCATTTCTTTCCCAGTTTTTCTTTCCTACCTCCTCCTTCCTCTCCTGTTCTTTTCTTTCCTTGATGTTTATTTCCTTTCTCTCCACCCTTTCCTTTTTTAGCCCACCTATGACTACCTCTGTTGCTCTTTCCCCCGTTCTCACCTTTGTCTCTTGCTTCTACGATTCCTTTGTTGGGATTGTTCCCCTCTGTGTTAGGCCCCATTAACTTTTATGGAGCCTATTATCGTCTCCGGCATCTGCTTGTGTCTGGCTACTGACACTTTTCTTTCCCTGACCACTGTTTAGACTCCTTTATATCTATTTCCACCATTGTTTTCATTACTTGTCTGGCTTTGTTCTCCCCCCTCCCCTCTCCTCCCCCTCCACCCGTATCTGTTGTAGGCCTCGTGTCCACTGCTCATTTTCTCGATTGCTCTACGACGGACAGTCAAGTTTCGCCAGCTAAGTTGACTTTTCTTATACGTTTTATATATTATCTTCGTTTTACTTCTGATTTTCTATCTCTTCCTCATTTTTCCCATCTCTCTTTTCTACACATCTTGATTCTCATCCTACCTCCCCTCATGTAGCCTCCTTTCTTATTTCAAAATCCTACTTTCTTCTCTTCTTTTCTGTCCACCTCTCCATTCTCCTGATCATCTAACATGTAGATATAGATAATTGTGCTTCATTGTTTGTGGTTGTTGTCCTTGTTTTCTGAAGAAGGCTACTAGCCGAAACGTCAGGATTGTATTGTGTTCCCTATTTGTAAAGCTGCCACCATACCTTGGAGTGTCTAACACTCCCCATCACTGGCTCCCCGTATCTATGGGCCAATGGATTTTCCTCAGTCTACTATATTCAGTGCAGTCTTGAAGTATGTGTTCAGCAGTCTGGGGTGCCTGTCCACATGTACAAGTAGTTGATGTGCCGATCTTGAATTTTGTATACATGTGACTATGGAGTCGATTGTGTCCTGTTCTTAGGCGTATAATGATAACTTGTTCATATCTATTCATATTATGAAAGGCATCCTGATTTGGGGCTTGTGGTCCTCTGATTGATTTGATTATCTGTTTCTTATGATGGTATGTAACTGGTGTATCTAGTTGTGTGCCTGTTGAACCTTCCTTTGCCAACTGATCTGCTTTCTCATTTCCTGGTATTCCACAGTGAGACGGGATCCACTGCAGGGCAACCCTGTGGTGCTTGCAGAGTTCAGTCAATAAGGTCTGCAGATGTGGTAATTTTCTGGATTGTAGTGCCTGGAGTACTGATCTTGCATCTGTCAAAAACACTACAGGCTGTGGGCTAAGATTACTGTTCAGCAGTTTTTCTATTGCCAACTTTATTGCTTGTATTTCTGCATCATAATTGTGACAATATTTCCCTGTTGCTATTTTATTCATATCCCTAGTGTTATTTGGGTACTCTATATATGCACCTGCTCCCCCATTCTTTACTGCATTCTGTGCTGATCCATCTGTGTACACACGGATCCATAGGTCTTGTGGGTATTCTTCATCCAGGAAACTGAGAGTTATTGTTTTTCGCTGTAGACTATTTTGTTCCTCTTTGTCAACTATTCCTTTCACTTCTGTCCGTATTTGAACTGATAATCCTAATTCATCTGTCCAGGGAGTCTGTTCTGGTATGGGCAGAAGGGGTTTAACAACTCTTGGCATGTCTGGTGTTTGTCTACTAATACGCTTGGCTTGGTGGATAAAGCTGTTTCTCTTAAGTCGTCCCAATGCAAGATTTTGGAATCTGTCCTTCATTGGATGTCTCGGCATGCATACCAATTTTTCTGCCTGTATCAGCACCTTTGTGTCTCTCCGTTCTCTCAGTGCTGGTATCCTCCACAATTTCTCCATCTCCAATATTGGTGTTGATTTCATTGCTCCTGTGATGACCCTAAGTGCCTGGTTTTGTACTTTATCCAGTTCTTGCAATGTGGTGTTTGATGCTGAGCACCATGCGGATGATCCATATTTTAAATGTGGGCGTATACTCTGTTGGTAAACTTTACTGAGTATTTTCCCACTCGCACCCCATGTGGTTCCACACAACTTTCTTAGAATAGCCAATTTCCTCCTTGCTTTTTGGGTTGCCTTATTTATCTGCTGTTTCCAAGATAGTTTGTTATCAAATGTAACTCCGAGATATGTAGCTTGTATGTCTTCTTTCACAGGCTCATTGTTTATGTAGATGGCTCCTGCTTTTTGTTTTGGGGAGAGTGTGAAAAGTGTAGTACTGCATTTGTCTGTATTGATGCTGATACACCATCTATTTGTCCATGAATTCAGTGCATTCATAGCTCTTTGTAGCAATTTGGAGGCCACTGTTGCATACTCCTCTGTGCACCACATTACCAAGTCATCTGCATACATTGCCACTTTGATGCCATGTGGTAGTTCAGTAACTAGGTCATTGATGTATATCAGAAAAAGTGTTGGAGATAGTACCCCTCCTTGTGGAACGCCCTGGCGCAATAAGACCTTCTTACTCTTAAGACCATCCAGTTGCACTCTGGCTCTCCTGTTATGCAGGTATGATTTGACCCATTTGTACATCCTGCCATTTACTCCATAATTTCTCAGTTTCTTCAAAAGCCCTTCCTTCCATACCTTATCAAATGCTTTCTTTAGGTCTATCCATGCTGCTAGTACCAGTTTCTTTTCTTGAAACGCATCTTCAATTTCCTGGGAAAGATAGGTTGCTTGATCTTCGGTAGAGTAACACTGTCTAAAGCCTGCTTGTTGTGGGACAAGGAGATTTTCACTTTCCAGGTACCACTGCAGTCTGAGATTGATTATACGTTCCATTGTTTTACACAAACAGCTTGTAAGGCTGATTGGTCTATAGCTGGATGTCATTGAACCATCTTTTCCTGGCTTTAGTAATGGTATCATAATTGCTTCTCTCCATGCCTGTGGCACTCTACCTGTGATCCAGCAAATGTTGTAGATCTGCAGTAGTTTTGCTTTAGCTGCAGTTACCAAGTTCTTAATCATTTCATTGGACACTCCATCATTGCCTGGTGACTTTTTCATTTTTAATTTGGATATTGCCAGCTCTAGCTCTCTTTGTGTAATGGGTGTTTCCATTACTTCATGTGTGGTCTCTTCTTGTCTTGCATTTTGTTGTTTTAAACGGGTCTCTTGTCGTTTTTCTAGGCTAATTTCAATATTATTGTCATTTGCAAAGGAGTCTGCAAAGTAATTTGCTGCATGTTTACCTGTTAGAATGTTTCCATCCTTCTTCAGTGTAATTTTGGTGTTCCTTTCTGTACCCTCATCATTCAGCTGTTTTACAAGCTTCCACACTTTTCTTGTGTCTCGTTCAAGATTCAAGGACTCTGTTTTCTCTTTCCAGCTTCTCCGTCTGGCTTGTAGTTTAGCCCGTTGAAATTTGGCTTTAGCATGCTGGTAGTTGTTGTGGTGTTCTTGGCAAGGGTTATTTTCTGCTTGCTTTCGAGATGTTTCCATGTCATTGTGCAGTTGCTCTAGCTCACTACTCCAGTATGGTTTGTAGTGTTTCCGTGCCCCTCTAGGTATTGTTTCACTGGCAGCTTGTATTATTAGTCTACTGAATTCATCAACTATTTTGTTGATGTCTCTATCTGTATTTATATCTTTAGTCAGTACACTGGTGTAGTGTTGATACATTTTCCAGTCTGCCTTTTTGTAATTCCATCTGGAGAGAGTGCTGCTCTCCCTGATGGCCTTATTTTGTACCACTAAAAAGACTGGTCGGTGGTCGCTGCCTCCAAGTTGTTTCCCAACAATTCGTGTGATATTCCAATCCAGGTCTGGTGAATGGAAAGCAAGGTCTGGTGTAGATGTGGTATGCCATGATCTGGAGTAGAATGTTGGTGGATCTGATGCCTGGTTTAATAGTATAAGCCCATTGTCATCCTGCCAATTTTCAAGCTCTTCACCTCTCTTGTCCATATGTTCATAGCCCCAGCTCTGTGAGTGGCTGTTAAAGTCTCCACATACAATTATTCTTTCTTTTAATGTAATTGTGTCTAGTGCTAGTGGGCGGTCACTCGGACAGTAGTAGTTAAGTAGATGGAAGTCTGTATTTCCTGTCCTGAGGTGCAGTATTTGATATTCCGCCCCATCCATATACACTTCAATCTGACATGCATTAATGTTGTTCCTTACAAGAGTCAGTATTCCGCCCTTTTGTCTATTTATTCTGTCAGATCGGTAGCACTGGTATCCCCTAATCTTCAAGGCTATGTCGTTGTTTAGATGCGTTTCCTGCAAACAGCATATGCTTATTTGTTCTTCATGCAGCATATTTTCTAATTCTATCTTTTTACTGTACCCATCTCTTTTGCTGTTGATGCCTTCAGCATTCCAGTGCATTATTTTTAGTGGTCTTATTTTGGATTGGCCAGTAGCTCTATTCTCTCGCCCCCTGACTCCACAGAGCGGTTGAGAAGGACATCCAGTAATAGAGGTTGGGCCCTTTCGAGGCTGAGGACCCGGCGCTGCTCCTGCCTGAGTGCCCATCACAGGGCGAGTACCATATCGATTTGCGGTTATAGACATACTTCCATTTGCGTTGAGTGCGTGGCATCCTGATTGTCGTGCGCCTTTTGGCTGGTTGCCTCCGACTTCAGCACTTGAACTTGCTAGAGCAGACTGTGGTCTTGCTCGGTTGTAGGAAGGCCTGGTCTGCCTCATTTTCTATTTTGTATTCTGTTGTTTGTCCTTTAATAGATTGCTGTGCTATTCCCTAGCTATTTCATCCTATCACATGGCGACCAAGATTGTCAACTTTCTAGAACCGTGCCGACAATCTTGTTATTTGCACATTTCTTGACTGCTATCGGCGAGCTTATAATGGGTAATGTTGGTATTAACACAATAAAGTTGTGCCTAAAGCATATGTTGAAAATGTCCACCACGGGCCTCAAGACATGTCGTGATTCACCTTTCCATATTTGCGAAAACCTTCAGAATAATGTCTGGTGATATTTGTTTAATCTTGTCTACTATTTCAGTCTTTGGGTCATTAATTGTCTGCGGATTATTTTCATAAACTTTCCCCTTCAATGCCCCCACAGATAATAATCTGGGGGTGTTAGATCTGGTGAACGAGCAGGCCAGATTCCACGTGAAATAATGCGATTTGCAAATATGCTTTCTAAATAATTGAGTGTTGTTGTGGCTGTGTGTGCTGTTGCCCCATCCTGCTGAAACCAGGATTCCATAATTTCCCGTTCTGTAAGGTGTGCTATGAACGGTTCCAGAATTAAAGTACGGTAACGTTCTGCATTTATTGTTTCATTAAAAAATATAGGTCCTATTATCCGCATACGACTTATAGCGCACCACACTCCGACTTTTTGATCGTAAAGCGGCACTTGATGAAATTCATGGGGGTTTTCACTGCTCCACAGCCGATTGTTCTGACTGTTCACATAACCGGATAAATGAAACCAGGCCTCATCAGTGAAAAAAGTGACGTCAAGGATGGCAGCACCATGTTCATAAATAAAATTCTGAAACCACATGCAGTAGTTTAAACGGGATTCATAATCTCTTTCTTGGAGTTGAGATACTTCAGTTAATTTGTATGGACGATAGTGTAGTTCACTTCTTAAAACCTTGTGAACAGAACTCTTAAACATTTGCACCTGTTGAGACAAGTGGTTTAAAGATGCATTTGGACTCATTGTAATTCTGTCTTGGAGTTCCATAATTTGGTCTTTGTGAAATTGAAGGTCTTCCAGATCGGTATGCATCTACCACACTACCGGTTTCACGAAACTTTTTGATCAATTTTGTAACAGAATTTCGGTGAGGGACTTGTGAGTCTGGAAATTTCCTCACGAATTGTCTAATGACTTCATCCGTATATTTACCGCCATTCCGAAAGACATGCTCAACCAGAAATACCCTGTTTTCAATCGTCAACACCATTTCCTTCAAGCAATGAGACAGTGAAAGTAGCGTAGTGCCCGTCCTTTACGTAAATAAAACCTTAAAGGAAGCAGCGGTTTGTTCATAAATGTGGTTTACAAAATTGTGGTACGTAGATGATGATTACGTCATTTGCTGAATATTAGAAATATTCACTGCACTGCAACTTTAAAAACACCCTGTATATATATATATATATATATATATATATATATATATATATATATATATATTTTATATATATATATATATATATATATATATATATATATATACATATATGAGTCTATATCGACTCACGATTCTGTGAGAAATTTTAAAGAATTGCGCAATAGAAAATGCGCTTTTTACGTTCCACTTGGTTCGCCTCGGTACTGCTTTGCCTGACAGTTCTTGGTATTGAATTTATCAGCTTGCTCACTTGCTTGTAATGGAACTTAAGGTAATTTCTTATATCGTCAATCTCCTCTGTGAGCTGATCCACGTTGATGCGTATACTGTGCTGGCTGTTTAAATCTGTAGTTGAGGTACTGGCTTGAACAATATCCTGTGTGACTGAGTGCGACGCACTGGCATTCATTGCGACAAAACTTCCATTAATGGCTACAGGGCTTGTTATACTTGTACGATTCATCGTCTGTGTGCTCATGTTTGTCATTTTGCACAACGTTTGCGACTTTATTTGTTTGCCCTTCTTGGTTTCATTTGTATTCGAATGCTGGTTATTGAAATTTCCCATATCAGATTTGAACTGATCACGATATCTTGAATTTACAGCTATCATAAATCTGGCACCAGAGAAATCCTCACTCGCTGTACTGTTCTGAATCTTTCTTTGTTTACTTTCAATCAAGTCGCTTGGTCCTTCCTCGTTTTCCCGTTTTCTACTAGAGCGTGGCGGTGATGAATGGGCGAAATATCTCCTCTGCCTCAAGTCTTTATGGTATAAAAGAAAAAAGAATATTCATTAATCATCGTGCATTTCTAAAGTTCATCAAATGTACCAGTCACGCTAAGTGGTCTATAGGGAATATAGTGTTATAGTTCCTTTCAAATCATGTGCCTAACTTCAAAACGCTATCTATCTATCTATCTTTCGTTCGCCTGAAGTATTGTCTATATCTGCAATGTCGTTTCCTGTATAAATTTTACTGTCTTTTGTAATTCTTGCAGTGGCCCATATAGTTTTGTCTGTAGTGTTGTATCTATGAGCCAATGGATTTTCCTCAGTCTACTATATTCAGTGCAGTCTTGAAGTATGTGTTCAGCAGTCTGGGGTGCCTGTCCACATGTACAAGTAGTTGATGTGCCGATCTTGAATTTTGTATACATGTGACTATGGAGTCGATTGTGTCCTGTTCTTAGGCGTATAATGATAACTTGTTCATATCTATTCATATTATGAAAGGCATCCTGATTTGGGGCTTGTGGTCCTCTGATTGATTTGATTATCTGTTTCTTATGATGGTATGTAACTGGTGTATCTAGTTGTGTGCCTGTTGAACCTTCCTTTGCCAACTGATCTGCTTTCTCATTTCCTGGTATTCCACAGTGAGACGGGATCCACTGCAGGGCAACCCTGTGGTGCTTGCAGAGTTCAGTCAATAAGGTCTGCAGATGTGGTAATTTTCTGGATTGTAGTGCCTGGAGTACTGATCTTGCATCTGTCAAAAACACTACAGGCTGTGGGCTAAGATTACTGTTCAGCAGTTTTTCTATTGCCAACTTTATTGCTTGCATTTCTGCATCATAATTGTGACAATATTTCCCTGTTGCTTTTTTATTCATATCCCTAGTGTTATTTGGGTACTCTATATATGCACCTGCTCCCCCATTCTTTACTGTATTCTGTGCTGATCCATCTGTGTACACACGGATCCATAGGTCTTGTGGGTATTCTTCATCCAGGAAACTGAGAGTTATTGTTTTTCGCTGTAGACTATTTTGTTCCTCTTTGTCAACTATTCCTTTCACTTCTGTCCGTATTTGAACTGATAATCCTAATTCATCTGTCCAGGGAGTCTGTTCTGGTATGGGCAGAAGGGGTTTAACAACTCTTGGCATGTCTGGTGTTTGTCTACTAATACGCTTGGCTTGGTGGATAAAGCTGTTTCTCTTAAGTCGTCCCAATGCAAGATTTTGGAATCTGTCCTTCATTGGATGTCTCGGCATGCATATCAATTTTTCTGCCTGTATCAGCACCTTTGTGTCTCTCCGTTCTCTCAGTGCTGGTATCCTCCACAATTTCTCCATCTCCAATATTGGTGTTGATTTCATTGCTCCTGTGATGACCCTAAGTGCCTGGTTTTGTACTTTATCCAGTTCTTGCAATGTGGTGTTTGATGCTGAGCACCATGCGGATGATCCATATTTTAAATGTGGGCGTATACTCTGTTGGTAAACTTTACTGAATATTTTCCCACTCGCACCCCATGTGGTTCCACACAACTTTCTTAGAATAGCCAATTTCCTCCTTGCTTTTTGGGTTGCCTTATTTATCTGCTGTTTCCAAGATAGTTTGTTATCAAATGTAACTCCGAGATATGTAGCTTGTATGTCTTCTTTCACAGGCTCATTGTTTATGTAGATGGCTCCTGCTTTTTGTTTTGGGGAGAGTGTGAAAAGTGTAGTACTGCATTTGTCTGTATTGATGCTGATACACCATCTATTTGTCCATGAATTCAGTGCATTCATAGCTCTTTGTAGCAATTTGGAGGCCACTGTTGCATACTCCTCTGTGCACCACATTACCAAGTCATCTGCATACATTGCCACTTTGATGCCATGTGGTAGTTCAGTAACTAGGTCATTGATGTAGATCAGAAAAAGTGTTGGAGATAGTACCCCTCCTTGTGGAACGCCCTGGCGCAATAAGACCTTCTTACTCTTAAGACCATCCAGTTGCACTCTGGCTCTCCTGTTATGCAGGTATGATTTGACCCATTTGTACATCCTGCCATTTACTCCATAATTTCTCAGTTTCTTCAAAAGCCCTTCCTTCCATACCTTATCAAATGCTTTCTTTAGGTCTATCCATGCTGCTAGTACCAGTTTCTTTTCTTGAAACGCATCTTCAATTTCCTGGGAAAGATAGGTTGCTTGATCTTCGGTAGAGTAACACTGTCTAAAGCCTGCTTGTTGTGGGACAAGGAGATTTTCACTTTCCATGTACCACTGCAGTCTGAGATTGATTATACGTTCCATTGTTTTATACAAACAGCTTGTAAGGCTGATTGGTCTATAGCTGGATGTCATTGAACCATCTTTTCCTGGCTTTAGTAATGGTATCATAATTGCTTCTCTCCATGCCTGTGGCACTCTACCTGTGATCCAGCAAATGTTGTAGATCTGCAGTAGTTTTGCTTTAGCTGCAGTTCCCAAGTTCTTAATCATTTCATTGGACACTCCATCATTGCCTGGTGACTTTTTCATTTTTAATTTGGATATTGCCAGCTCTAGCTCTCTTTGTGTAATGGGTGTTTCCATTACTTCATGTGTGGTCTCTTCTTGTCTTGCATTTTGTTGTTTTAAACGGGTCTCTTGTCGTTTTCTAGGCTAATTTCAATATTATTGTCATTTGCAAAGGAGTCTGCAAAGTAATTTGCTGCATGTTTACCTGTTAGAATGTTTCCATCCTTCTTCAGTGTAATTTTGGTGTTCCTTTCTGTACCCTCATCATTCAGCTGTTTTACAAGCTTCCACACTTTTCTTGTGTCTCGTTCAAGATTCAAGGACTCTGTTTTCTCTTTCCAGCTTCTCCGTCTGGCTTGTAGTTTAGCCCGTTGAAATTTGGCTTTAGCATGCTGGTAGTTGTTGTGGTGTTCTTGGCAAGGGTTATTTTCTGCTTGCTTTCGAGATGTTTCCATGTCATTGTGCAGTTGCTCTAGCTCACTACTCCAGTATGGTTTGTAGTGTTTCCGTGCCCCTCTAGGTATTGTTTCACTGGCAGCTTGTATTATTAGTCTACTGAATTCATCAACTATTTTGTTGATGTCTCTATCTGTATTTATATCTTTAGTCAGTACACTGGTGTAGTGTTGATACATTTTCCAGTCTGCCTTTTTGTAATTCCATCTGGAGAGAGTGCTGCTCTCCCTGATGGCCTTATTTTGTACCACTAAAAAGACTGGTCGGTGGTCGCTGCCTCCAAGTTGTTTCCCAACAATTCGTGTGATATTCCAATCCAGTTCTGGTGAATGGAAAGCAAGGTCTGGTGTAGATGTGGTATGCCATGATCTGGAGTAGAATGTTGGTGGATCTGTTACCTGGTTTAATAGTATAAGCCCATTGTCATCCTGCCAATTTTCAAGCTCTTCACCTCTCTTGTCCATATGTTCATAGCCCCAGCTCTATGAGTGGCTGTTAAAGTCTCCACATACAATTATTCTTTCTTTTAATGTAATTGTGTCTAGTGCTAGTGGGCGGTCACTCGGACAGTAGTAGTTAAGTAGATGGAAGTCTGTATTTCCTGTCCTGAGGTGCAGTATTTGATATTCCGCCCCATCCATATACACTTCAATCTGATATGCATTAATGTTGTTCCTTACAAGAGTCAGTATTCCGCCCTTTTGTCTATTTATTCTGTCAGATCGGTAGCACTGGTATCCCCTAATCTTCAAGGCTATGTCGTTGTTTAGATGGGTTTCCTGCAAACAGCATATGCTTATTTGTTCTTCATGCAGGATATTTTCTAATTCTATCTTTTTACTGTACCCATCTCTTTTGCTGTTGATGCCTTCAGCATTCCAGTGCATTATTTTTAGTGGTCTTATTTTGGATTGGCCAGTAGCTCTATTCTCTCGCCTCCTGACTCCACAGAGCGGTTGAGAAGGACATCCAGTAATAGAGGTTGGGCCCTTTCGCGGCTGAGGACCCGGCGCTGCTCCTGCCTGAGTGCCCATCACAGGGCGAGTGCCATATCGATTTGCGGTTATAGACATACTTCCATTTGCGTTGAGTGCGTGGCATCCTGATTGTCGTGCGCCTTTTGGCTGGTTGCCTCCGACTTCAGCACTTGAACTTGCTAGAGCAGACTGTGGTCTTGCTCGGTTGTAGGAAGGCCTGGTCTGCCTCATTTTCTATTTTGTATTCTGTTGTTTGTCCTTTAATAGATTGCTGTGCTATTCCCTAGCTATTTCATCCTATCACATGGCGACCAAGATTGTCAACTTTCTAGAACCGTGCCGACAATCTTGTTATTTGCACATTTCTTGACTGCTATCGGCGAGCTTATAATGGGTAATGTTGGTATTAACACAATAAAGTTGTGCCTAAAGCATATGTTGAAAATGTCCACCACGGGCCTCAAGACATGTCGTGATTCACCTTTCCATATTTGCGAAAACCTTCAGAATAATGTCTGGTGATATTTGTTTAATCTTGTCTACTATTTCAGTCTTTGGGTCATTAATTGTCTGCGGATTATTTTCATAAACTTTCCCCTTCAATGCCCCCACAGATAATAATCTGTGACGTGAGGCGCTCAAGATCCTTAGCAAAGATAGCGATACCTTTAATGACAATATTCGTATTGGCCTCTGCCTTTGTCGCGATTACGTAGTACGGACCCAGGTCATCAATCACCACCAACTCTCTCATTCCTTTACCAGTCGGACTATAGCTCACCAGAAGTTTGCCGCCAGCATTCGTCAAATGTGATACTAACCCCGTACAAATAATAATACATAAATATTATTATATGGGGAACTTCCGAGACGATAATAGGGAATAATAGAACAAAGAAGTATGTGTTAGCACTCGGAAAAATTGACAGACAAACAACAATAGAAAAAAACGAAGAACAATATATGGTCCGAAGTGTGATCGAACCCGTACTCAGTGGCACCGCGCCTTGCCACGAGAAGCCGAACGCTTGGCACACTGCCACGCAGCCAACTAAAAAATTGGCTATTGCAGCAGTGTCTTACACGAAAGGCGTTCTCAATGACTATAGCATAGGGTAACGATCACAGACCGGAAATAAATTGTATATTTGTACTTTTCCTATTAATGCAAGTATCTCCCAGTAGGGCTGAATACTTGTGTTGTAGACAAAAATTTATTGGACGAAACAGCACGAATAGTAGTTCCCAGTGGTTATATACTGGGTACAAATAATAATACATAAATATTATTATATGGGGAACTTCCGAGGCGATAATAGGGAATAATAGAACAAAGAAGTATGTGTTAGCACTCGGAAAAATTGACAGACAAACAACAATAGAAAAAAAACGAAGAACAATATATGGTCCGAAGTGGGTGTGAAAATATAGGGATAGCGCAGTTTGAGTTCAACGTCACAATCCTCTTGCGTGATAGGAGCCCGAAGGTAGTGTCCATCCTTGACCAGGCGCAGTCCATACGTCTGCAATTCGCCAGGCTCTTCGAACCACTCGGTATTGCCTAAATCGTCAATACTGAGCGTAGAACACTCTTTCACATTGATAGTCCCATTTTCTCCGAATTTGTTTACAGGCATGATAGAAATATTCTTCAGTTGAAGGAAAATATCTTCTCGATAACGATTATGGTTTCAATTTCCAAATAGAGAATGTCAGTGGTGGATGTATATGAGAGTAATAACTGCAATGTCGTGGCTTGAGAGATTTTAACCAGCACCGTAAAATCAAACTCGCTTCCGTTTTTTGCGTTAACCTGTCGCTTCCTTACATGTCGTGGATTAGTATACAGGTTGATATAGACTGTCTCAGTGTTTTGCCCTCTGCGTGTTCCAAACACATGCACTTTATAGAGCCCGGGCTTTTCCAGGTTGAAAGTGGCGCTACGATAATCGGACTCTATTACCTGTGTAAGTGTAGGGCTCCCAATCGTGTTTAATGTGTGTTTTTTAGTGGACCTCCAATTCACAGACAGCTCATACGCAGTACATAAGCTCTTACTCGCGGTGTCTACGTGCTGCTTAATGGCATCGACAGTTGCTGCCAAAAGTTGCTCGTCTACTTCTCTCATGTTGGCGACTTCCTTTTTAATGCGTTCATCTGTGTATGTTTTGGCGATGGCGGTACATGCATCTACGTATGTTTTGGTGGCGGTACCCTCCAGGCGCTCGTCTACGTAATTTTTGGCGGTGACTGCAGTATTTTCCTGGAGCTCGTCTACGTATTTTTTAATTAGGGCATCTGTAGCTTCAACCGCTGCGCCAACGTCTTTCAACCTATGACCTCCCATTGACAATGTTCCACGCATAGTATCGCCGGCCCTGTGCACGAGACCGGTTGGGTTAAACTGGGCTACACTCTCCCCTGTGGAGCTAGTATAGGTACATCCAAATTTATCGACTGGCATGACGAAGTACTTTACTGTCCTATATGTTAAACTTTAATTAGTACTATTCTTCAATCTGAAGTAGTATTCTAGAACGATATCCTTAAAAGCGTCCCCAGCCACAAGCCGGTGTAGCACATGGAGGCATAGGTGACCACAGATAACGTCTTCGGGCCCTTGTAATTGAAATGTTTGTGTTTGAATCGAGCAGCCCCTCAGATATCGAACGAGCTCTCGGGGAGGATCAAGCCCATAGCTGTCAAAATAAATTGCTTCGCGCCCTCTTTTGTAATACGCTACCCAGTGGGTTCCCTTGCCGTCGCTAGAGTCGAGATTTACGACACCGCATTCTATCGGCTATACTGTTTGCGGCAGGCCGTCCCGCATAAACACGCCGCGGAATTGAGGTATCTAACGGGCAGCTTGACGGATGCCGTGGTCACTCAGCGGTTCAAGAACCTTCATTTTTTTTAACATGCTGAGGCCGCAGGTAAAGCCCGGAGCTCTTACACTTAGGACAACAGCCTCCTGTTGACAAGAATAAACGTGATCCGCGCAGCTGTTTTTCGACTTCGCGATTATGTCGTTCAGCCTCTCGTTGGGCTCGTTCACTAGCCTTCTTATCATCCACAGCTTTGGCAATGGCTGCAGAGCCACAAGCGAGAGATCCAGCTGCTGCAAGTCCTCCTAATATTAACGGGAGAAATGGTAAAAAGCCACCTTTTTTTTATCATATGTTTTAACTGGGATTTCGAAAGGGTTACTTCAGCTCCTGTACCAGCTGTCCGTCTCTTTCAATGTGGGCGATTTGTCGTTTCGTTAACGCGAGTGAGTCTTTGCCTCGCAACTGTTCGTTCGTAAGCCCGATAGTAATGTTTACGATAGTAATGTTTACGATAGTAATGTTTACGATAGATAGTAATGTTTACGATAGTAATGTTTACGATAGTAATGTTTACGCCCGCCTGGACGGCCTTCGCAATAGTCTCTTGCTGTCCCTCTGTAAGGCTAACCCCAAAGGGGATATAATCAGACTGACTTTTCGGCATATCGTGCTATACACACCCACTAAACATATGTTTAAATACTGATCCAAATACAGAGGCGGAGAGATGTCTGTTGTCCAGGCAGTCTTCTCGGACGAAACCACGAAAGATATACTCTCCTTTGGCGACAGGAGGTCCCTAATTTCTTCCAGAACGCCTTTGCTCGCACTATCCATGGAGTTTATTCCTAGAGTAGTGATCTGTTCAATTCCACTATCAACTTTTGGGAACTGACCCGTAGCTTTGGAGCTCATCTAGAATAGCGGATATCTCATTATCAAGGCCTGTGTTACCAGCTAGCTTCGAGGCCGTCAGTAACTGCAGCCGGCTAACAAGGTCCTCTGGATTACTATAATACAGTATCGCTGCTCCTCCACCGGCAACCTGTCCTCTCAACAGTTGATGTTTTTTTGCTTTTTCGCCCGTGTAACGGCAACCCAGCAAGCTCCGCTAGCCGCCGAAATGTGCTGATTTCCTCGGGGGTATATTTATTCGTTTTCACAAAGCGCTTTGTCAGGAGGTTGTATAGCGTTTCGTCTGCGGGAGACTCGAGCACAAGATCTCCACCGTTGAACGCCCGCAGGCTTCCAGCTTGCAAAGCCACAGGATCGATTGTAAGGGAGCCAAAATGATTACCTTTTAACTTCAGCCCGCTGCCAGTCGTAGGCTTGGCAAGCTTAAAGCCCTCTGTAAGGACCTGAAGTCATGTCAGCCCAAGCAGAAATACTTTTTCATGGCCGATTGCTTTTCCTCCATGACGTCATCAAAGATCATGATGGTATGTTCGTTTTTGTTGAGACTCTCTGGAGGTAGTATATCGTCGTCAGAGCTGTGAAACGTAGCCACCTCTGTTCCAGTCTGTTTTTTTTTATTGCTGCCACCCAGTTCTGCAGCATTTCATATTTATCCTGCCACATGGACTTTGAATACACGTGAAATTGGCCATACTTTAAGTAACCCTTTCCCAGAAGCAAATTGAGCATTAAATTGGTCTTTCCACATTCTGAAGGCCCCACTATGACACAACAAATACTACTAGGGAGCAACCAATGTTGATATGGGGTGGTGTGTCTTGTCTCAGGATCCAAGTTGAAGATTTCCATATATCAGTGTATATAAAATGTATTGTCTTCGATGCAAACGTTAAACTCCGACATCGAAGAAGAAGACGGTGACTCTGAAGAACGGACGACCTGCCAAGAAGGGTCTCTGTACTGTCTGCGGTGCAAAGAAGTGTCAGATTCTACATCTGCGACGGGGTGCTGGCCTGCTTAACAAAGCAATGAATATTTTACCCCTGCCGGAGATGCATATGCGGCTACCCAAAGGAGTGTCATCCGAGGATGCCCCAGGTGGCTCGTTTCAAAACAGCGGGAAGTATTCGTTCTGCGGGCCTTTCACAAAACTTGGTAAACGGTTGTCCCAGGGTTACCGTGGTGTCAACCAGCTCGACCAGGCCTGTTTGAATCACGATGTGGCTTATGCTACCAACAAAGATACCACAGGCCGCAATATGGCCGACGATGTACTCGCCACGGCTTCGAGTAAGATTGCGCTATCAGACGCCCCAGAATGGGAGAGAAGACGCTAAGACTGTAACCGCGATAATGACAACTAAATCATGTTTTGGGATGGGACATCGTTCGCGTATTGGAGGCGTACGCAATTATAAGTAAGTTCCTTCAGCTGAAGAAGTGTTTCTATGGAGAGTGAGCTATCACATATATACTACAACCCTAAGGGCTACTGGCGGGGGGTTGGGGCTGTCAAGAAGCTTGCGGCTGCGGCTAAAGTATCTGAGTCCGTAGCGCGGGAATGGTTGAAACACCAAGCAATATGGCAAGTGTATCTGCCAGCCCCTCGACGTATACCACGTCCAATGTTTGATGTATCGTCGCCCAACGAAGTTCATCAAGCAGATTTATTATATTTGCCACATGACCGAGTGAAACGGCGCACGTACAAGTACTGTCTGACCGTCGTCGATGTAGGCTCTCGCTACAAAGAAGCTGAGCCTTTCACCTCAAAAGAGGTGGCAAAAAAAGTTGAGAGGATTTATCAACGGAGCCCTCTAGTTTTTCCTAAGTTTCTTCAGGTCGACCCGGGAAGAGAATTCATGGACTCGGTATCAACACCTATGGAAAAACATGGGACTGAAATTCGGCGTGGGCATCTCCATAGAGACCAAGGTATAGTGGAACGTTTCAACCGAACCCTGTCCGAGCGCTTATTTGGACATCAGTACGCTCAAGAGATGCTGCTCGCTGCCCGCGGATCTTCTGAGAGATCCGCAGAGTGGGTTGCTCGGCTCCCTGCCGTTGTTGCAGCGTTAAACAACGAACCGACTCGGCTGACAGGTAAGAAGCCTGTGGAAGCCATTAAACTTCAGAGAGTGACAGCGCAACCCCCATCTGTAATCCCAGGGCGCCCTGTGGGGCTCCAGGAACAGTTAATCCCGTCAGATGCTCAGGTTCGTTATCTTTATCAACCAGGGGAACTAGAGGGTGGCCGAAAACGCGCTACCGATCCTGTTTGGAGTCTGACAATTCATTATGTGCGGAATGTTTTGCGACAGAATGACCAGCCTGCAGTATATTATCTCGAAGATGGTCCCCAACGGGGCTTTGTCCGCGAAGAGCATATGATTGTTCCTGAGGGGACAGAGCTTCCTCCAAATAAGATTCAGCCACGGGTTTTAAATTGAACACTTGAGGCCTCATGTAATCTTCTTCAATCACAATGATCTTGGTAGAAGCTCTGCATCAACAGTGCCCCGCTCTGCATCAACAGTGCCCCGGGTCATTACCCCATCCGACGATGCCCTTCTATCATTGACACAGGGGCGCGTCGTCAAAATCGGCACCTCGTACGAGCATTTTTGGGTAGTGATTCAGAGTATAGTACTCGCCTCTAGTCCCCAGGATTCTGCATTTACTGGTATGCTTGAGAGGGACTTAGTAACGACTGATGAGAAAAGGCGTGGGGATATTATAGAATTCCAAGATAAGCATATATACGCTATAGCCGCTGGGATTTCAACTGTATCGGCCGTAAAACAGATAGTTGACGCTGTGAGAGCGAAACGATCAAACGTTGCAAAGCAAGTGAGTGAGAATTGTTTCTTCAGCTGAAGAATTGTTCTCCTAGGCAGCGGCGAACTCAATAGTCCAACCCCGTAGAGACTAAGCACCGATAAGTACTGAGCCCCCTCTTTTTAGGTTGCATTTCAGGCAGGTCAGTCGTACGTTCCCTATGCAGTGACCTTTGCTCTGCAGTATACTATTTGGAAACACCTGGGCCAGGGCGTGGGTTCGTTAGAGAAGAGCTGATGATTGTTCCAGAAGGAACCGAACTGCCTCCGGATAAGATACTAGTTAAGGTTAGCACTAGGCGGCGTTGAGTACGTACTCAATAAGTTCCGTGTGGATTCCGTCTGGCAAGACCCGTCGCTTGTAGTAGGCACTGAGGCCGAGCTTTTCTTGGTGGTAGGTAGTCATCTGCCCGTTATGCATTTGGAACCCTCGGTTCTCAGCCCGGTCAATACTCCCTTGCAGGGCTGCCTTGTAACGCCCCCATGTCAAGTTGTTTAGCCGCGCGGACACACCCTTGCTCGAGTGCTTGGCTTTCTTAGGGCACATTCCGGGTAAACAGGTTTTTTTTATCACATTTACACCTCTCGCCATCAACGAAATAGCACTTACCGCTGAGGGCAATAGCCCGATGGCCTTCGAACTCGAGCTTGAACAGGCCCAGCGTTCGGTCGCTCCATGTATCCCAAGACAACCAGTTTTTTTTGCACTTATCAAACTCTCATTTGAGCTCTGGCCGCACAACATCTTCTAGTTTGGTGGCGCTCAGAGCAAAGTACAGACTATCGGTGTCCATCTGAATCAGCTCAAAGTCTTGGCGGTCGACGAACCGGTCCAGGAAGTCGTAGTAGAACTCAAGAATCCTTAGTTTTGCGAGTTGATATACAGCTATGCCGACTTGAAAGGGTCTGTATATGCCTACTCTGGGCTTACGGCTTTTGATTTCGTAGGCATCACCTATTTCGGTGAGATCATCAAACCAGGCTGAACGCAATGCACGGTCCACGGTTTTCTCGTCCTTCGTGTAGCTGATGTTGGTGTGCCGCTCCAAATCTTCGATTAACTTACCGTAGCTACTATTTCCTTTCAGTTTGGCAATTTGTGCGAGGAGAACCTTCTCTTTGTCCACATCGCCTAGACGCCGTGCAGCGGTGACTTCGTTGACGAACCAAGCCAGACATTTTTCTGGCCTGTATTTTATTATCGTATAGACCGCCTGGAGCTCTAGTCCGTGCTGTAGATACCAGCGCAGCAGGGGTGTGTATAGCAGGATGTCATCGGCCGCAAGAGCGCCCAGCAGCTTTTTTGTGGAATAGTGGTTCCTCCCTGTCCGCTTTAAATAATCCATCATTTCTGGAGGCACGGCGGCTTCAGGGACTTCACGGTTTATAAATATGGGTGGCATTTCCTCAATTTTTCTTTCCACAGCGTTCGGGGCACTGTGAGCTTACACCTTACAAAACCAAACAATCGACCACTTAAGATCAGATCACGTACCCGGGCCGCCTCAACCTCAGGCTCTTTATGCTCAATTGCTTTCTCTTTGCCGGCTGGCATGTCCTGCAACATCGTACTGAGATAAAGAGCGTTTGCGACGTAACCCATGGCCCGCTTACAAATCTTCGCCTTAGTATTTTGGTGTGATCGGATTCGTGTGACACCGGCTTCGTGATAACGGGTGAATACTATCGTGGGACCTCCAGTTACAGCGGCTTTCAAATGAGTGTATGCCTTATTCCCGGGTGCGTATAAAGTTTTGGGATCCCCTTCAGAAGGTACTGCATGGACACCCCTGGCAAGGAGACGGTGTCTTTAAATATATCGATATCGCGTTCACCATAGAAGACTTTCATCTTCTCAGCAGCTTCGATGCCAGGCCCTACGTCGAGGTCGTTGTAGTAACGTAGCCAGTAGGCGAAGTTGTCATGCCTTTTTCTCTGAAGACGCGCTTGCAGGCCCGCCATTCGGACAGGGTCAGCGGGTACTCATTTTTCAGTTGAGAGCGCCATGCAGTATAGTCAGGAAGCCCTGGATAGGCCAGCTTGTCTGGGCTGTCGAACCACTCGTATGGGAACCACGACTTTGTATGTTTACATTAGTAGGCTTTGAGCCATTTGTCGTAGGAGGTTCCGGGCCCTAAATAGTTGATAATATCCAAGAACTTGAACTCTGGTGTTGCGATGAACATTGTTTTTGTACCTTTAGCGGCTACGCAGAATTGTTTACATGTGTGGGCGAGCTCTTCCACAAAGTACTGCTTGATAAGGTTCAGTTCACACTTGCATGAGTTGAAGCCTAGCACTTGGACCTGTGAGCACCAATCACGTATCGCTTGTCAGGCAGTAATTCGAGGTCTTCTGGTAGGAACTGGGCCTTCACATCAGCCCTTAAGTCACTTGCTCGCCGCTGGAGTTCCTGCATGTATGTTTTAATCAAAGCCTTTGGGTCGGCATCACAAATGTGCGTTGGTTGTCTATCTAGAGTGTCCCTATCGACATAGAGATCGGCGTGTGCACGTTTTCGTATGTCAGTTCATCGATGGGTTTATAGTGGTTCGCTTCGTCGAATAATGATTCGAAGTCATACATGATAAAATGGGGGTACGGCACCGTTTTTTCTGCTGGCATTGGGATATCCAATCGTGGAGGGTTTTCGCATTCCCAGACGACCACCAGGATGACCTCCTCCTTTATTCCTTGTCGGGTCTTCTTGAGTATTTGACGAGTTTCGTCCTGCTTACAGTGGACAGGACAGCCGTGCCAATAACAACCGTGGAATTGGAACACAGCCTTAGTGGTTGGCTCATAGCCATCTACAGGGGCACCCGCGATCTCACGCTCCCCACCGTGTCCGCAGTGCGCATGGTGAATGTGTAACCCTCGAGCTTGTGCTTCGTACTCGATCCACTGTATTGACCTCTTGCTTGCATTTGATTTAGGGTAGAAAGCTTTTTCATAGGTGGACTGGGTCCGTAGAACTGCTTCGCCCTCACAGATGACTTGCGTTTTACCGCTAGTACAGCGAGCGGTGTGACGTTGGAGGTTACATGCCTGCGTGAACTGTTGGTTACAGTGTGCACAGGCATACCGATGGGCTAGTTTCGTGATGTTACATATGTAGCACGCGTGCTCGTTGTAGAGGCCAATCGTCAGCGGTTCAGTGCCTATGGCCTCATAGTGGGCGGGTGGTTTTATAAGCTTCCAGACACCATCCTCACTCGGTTCGTACACACGAATACCCAGTTTACATTTTTCCTCGACCTTTTTCATGTCTGAAAATGGGACCCTTGGGTAGGTATTAAAGGTAGCCATTTTATATCCCCAGTACACAATTGCTACCTCTTCAGCTTTTTCTGTGCTGCGATTTGGCCGTGCTCCTTGGTGAACAGCCATGCACCGAAACACGCAGAGATTATGTTCATAAGTGTCTAGGGTGTAGAGGCCTTTCTTGTTTCGCAGCCAGTTTGGCTGTAGGCGTTGTCTAGCAGTGGCTGATTGGTCAGAATAGCTTTGATCTCAACTTGTACCCAGCGGTGAAAACTCCATTTTGTATTGGGTGACGTGACATGTGCAAAACGTTTATTTTCCCGTTCTTCTAACCACTGACGAGCTGCGATCTGTGTTGTCAATAAGTTAGGGCTGCCACGCACACCATCATTTGGGCTGAAAGGGATGATCTTACCAGTCTCAATGTGCCGGAGCTGAATTGTGTAACTATGTCTGAGATAGAAAGCCGTGGGCAGCTCAGCTACCTTAACCATCACACGCTCTAAAATGGAGCCCTCTAGGCCACGAAAGAATTTCCATGTAATTGCTCGTCTACCTCGCATTCCACCGTCTCGGGGGATGAGCTCCTGTAGAATTCTTTCACCTTCCCTTGTGATGAGGTGAGCTGGGGACTCTCCTCTGCAATGGACGGGAGCAAAGACCCGCCTGGCTGTCATTTGCAGGCGGTATCGTGCGTCAAGCTTGTCCAAGGCTGACAGGCGAAGCCTTGGTTTTTTCTTGACATCTTGCTCATATTTACGAGCGCGCAAGGTTGCAGTTATCTTATCATCGAACTCGTTCAATTCCTTACGCTGCTTTTCCAACCTCTGTGGATCGTGAAAGTTACTTCTAAAAAGTGCTGGGTATTGTCCGGTTTTGTTAGTACGGAGTATATGGTCTATACGCTCACTTCGGACTTGCTGTCGAGCCTCGGTGATTAGTTGGATCAACGCAGCTAAGGTAGAATCTTATGTGCTATAAACAAAGTCTCACTGTATAGCCCTTCCTAACACATCATTGCTCAATTCTGCCAAGTCTGAAGAGATTTGAACAGATAGTTCCTGAGATATCTTCATTCTTGTGCTGCCCATGCGACGAAAACAGAAAACATAGAAAAAAGAGACAAAAGGAAAGAAAACACATTTATAGCTTGAAAGTGCACTTGTAATTGTGCTAAGACTTTAATAATTAATTATTTTAAATATACAAATTTATAATTCTAATTAAAACAGGCCAGCAGCATATGCTGGGCCACCTTCCAGCCTAGTAAGTTCTTCCTGGTGCCTCATTCGAGCTTTTCGCACAATGTCGCAACGCCTGTTGGCCTGGTCCCTTTTATACTTGACACTGTTCCACTCTCTTTTTTGCTGTCTGCTTGTTCCCAGCCTCTCCATGTGTGAACCCTTGGTGAAACCAAAGAAACTGGCAGTGTCCTGAGCAACAATTGGACCAACATTAAATTCCCGGATGGCTGTCAGGACTGCGAACTCCACGCGGCGACGAGACGCAAAGTTGTCTTTTGCACACCGACTCCAGATGAGACTGTGCAAAGACTCATTCGCGTTTTGAGTTCTGCCAGAAACACACCTGCTTAACAAGTGGTCTTCCGACAGCATGTCATAGACTGGCTTAAGGTATTCATGCAGCTTTACCCGATTAAGAGGTGTGTGCACCAGCTTGAGATGAGGACCAGGAGTTTCATGCCGAGCTATAGCCTGCTGGAAGAAGCACCAGGAATTCTCACCAGGTGGACAATATTCATGAGAAGGATCCTGGTCAGTAGAATAACAATGGTGGAGAGAAGCCAACACAGCATTCTTCATTTCCTGCACTGACTTGCCGCCCCGTACTGCCCGACCGTAGTATAGGGTCAACTTTTGGATGGTGTTCAAAGTAAGCTGACCATGTCCCCGTCCACCGAGAGTGACACCCCTTTTTTTGCAGTCAGACACCAAATTTCTCAGTGCTGTGCCAAGCCTCTTGCTCACATGGTTGATGCACTCCTCTTTTTAATCAGTACATCCTCCCCATATGGCTTCAGGCTGAGCAGCTCATTGAATGTTTTGGTGTCTCCATGAGACAGCAAGGTTGTGTAGCGCAATTTGTGTCGCTCCAAAGACCTCCTCCAAAGTACCCGTGCAGCTTCCAACTCCATCATACCAGAAGATCCTGTAACAAATACAAGTTGAAAAACTTTTATACAATTACTGTATGTTTGCTATCTTTTATAGATAAACATATTTGGAGATGGCTTATGCTATTTTTTTTTAAAATATAAGCAAGTGATTGATCAATCTATATATGATGATCCTAAATGTCTAGAAGTTGTGTTCATAATACACAGAAATTAAACAATTAATTCTAGCAGAGAAGTTATGCACATTTACACACACTCTCACAAAATGTCATTTCAATGTATCTGGCATGTTCTTGTTTTTCTATTCAATTGACAGTTATAAAATTGTATTGTTATTCTAAAAAATGTGTACATATAATTGACAAATACAGGTAATACAATTTAGTGTTGAACAAACACATGACAGTTGATGTAAAGTAAACAAAAGTAGCTTACCCTTGTAATTCTTTCCACACTTTGGTTGATGATTCAGCAACCAGGCCGCATACTCAAGGGGTTTCTCATTTTGAATCTTTTTGCCAGTACTCTCACACATCTGGCAGTAAGTTGACATCACATGTGCATCAATGCACATACCTGTCAAGATGTCGATGACACATCCTACACCGATGTGTGAGGTGTGCCCCCTGGTCAGCCAAGTGCCATCATAGCTGACACTGATGTCAATGACTGTATCACTGTCAGGTGAAATTCCAGCCTGTGCTGAATGAATGTGCAAAACATGGGCTGCTGCTTCATTGAAAACAGAATCAGAAAAATCTTCCAGCTTGTCATAAAGCTGGCTTGCTTTCTTTTGAAATGTTGTGTGGTTCATCCCTTGAAGATTCAACATCCCGTTGAAGTTGTTGAATGTACTGGGACCTAACCCACACACTAGACCTGCAAATACAGCTTGTCTGTTTATGGCATAGTCTCTGTGCCCTTCACTTTGTTCAGACAAACAATCTGCTGTCCCTTCTACTGCTTCCTCACAGGTTGAGCAAAACACGTATCCATGAACTGCC
This sequence comes from Megaustenia siamemsis, assembly GCA_032433765.1. Lineage (NCBI taxonomy): Eukaryota > Metazoa > Mollusca > Gastropoda > Stylommatophora > Ariophantidae > Megaustenia > Megaustenia siamemsis. The sequence continues at coordinate 42,949,472 of JAVIAB010000088.1, forward strand.
AAGCCGTTGGATCTCTTCTTGTCACTTCTGAAAGACAGGGAAGCTTGTTGGCACTGAGGGCAAAGCAACTTTTCAACCATTTTGTTGAGTTTACTAAAATCAACAATGGCCCTTTGTTGTTCCCCACTGTCTGATGGAGCTATTGTTGTCTCTGTTCTAGATGCAGCATCCTTCTTGGCTGTCTCATACACCTCTCGCTTTACTCGAGATAGTGTTTGAGCTGCAGAAACAGGCATAAATGATGCAGCAGTTGAAGCTTCAAATATTTGCGACATGCCAGTCTCTGAGTCTGACATCGTGGTTGATGGACATGGTGGCAAAGTCAAAACGAAACTGTCATTTATTGGGTTTTTACTCGCCAATAACTCAACTGCCTTCTTTGCCTTGCATTATCTTGCATACATCAGATTTCTCTTTCTTTTTAGATGTCCTTTAGGAGTTGTTTTAATAGTGGATATTTTAGAGCGAACCATCTTTACAGCACAACGATAGATTCACACTGACTAGTAAACAAAGACCCAAAATGGCGCCGCGACGTCACGTGACATGTTTTGGCAAATGAGTTTCGTAGGCTTCCATATATAGGCATATGATGTCAGAGGGTATCCCAAAACTTCCCTATTCAGACAAAGCAATTCTAAATATAGAAACAAGGTGTGTGCGCCATAATGTAGGCCACAGGATTCCCTTTCTTTCAGTACCAAATATGTCTATGTTTGTTTAGAAGAACGTATGGTTGCTAAGGTGTGAAAAGTGGTATTTTTCGATTTTGTTCGATCAAAAACAAACACACTTAGGTGGGTGTAGAAAAAGCATTCTAAAAATACAAAATCGATGTCTTCTGTGGAAAAGAGTTATAGATAATGAAAGTAGACATGTTCTTCTTCTTCCTCTTTTTCTATCCTTCCTCTGTTGCCGTTGGCGATGTATCCAAATGTACCAAAAAGTGAAAATTGAAAAAAAATAGTAAAAATAGTGTTTTTAACTATATTGGATTGCCTTAAGTTTTGAATAGTCTTTCAACCTGAAGCTGCGCGCCTGAGCTCGTAACTCTGGGACAGTAGACATGTTAGTTAACCTTCCATGTTAATCTTGGTCTGCCTCTGCCTCTTTTACCTTGTATTTTCCCTCCAGGATCACTTTCAGTAGGCTGTTGTGTCTTTTAACATGGCCTAAGAATCGCATTTGTCTTGTTCTAATTGTGTTCAGAAGTTCTCTTTTCATTTTTAGTTGTTTTAAGACTTTGTCATTTGTTTTCTTTTCCTTCCATCCAATTCTACCTATTCTTCTATATATCCACATTTTAAAGGCTTCAATTCTCTGTTCTGTTTTCTTGTCTAATGTCCATGTTTCAGCACCATATAGGAATATTGAGAAGATGTAACATTTTGCTATTCTTAGTTTTAGCTCTGGTGTTATTTGTTTTGATGTTAGTATGTCCTTCATGACATTAAAATTACTTTTTGCCATTCCTATTCTTTTGTTTATTTCAGTTGTACATTTTCCATCACTGGTTATAGTATGTCCAAGGTAGTTATAGTTCTGAACTGTCTCAAGGTCTATTCCTTCAATTTTGATATCCACTTGTGGGTTTTGAGTATTTTCTTTGTTTATGATCATAGTTTTAGTCTTTTTGATATTCATATCTAGTCCATATTTTTTGCTTGTCGTGTTTATTTCATTAAGTAATTGTTGTAGGTCTTTAGGATTTTCTGCTAGTAGTACAGTATCGTCAGCATATCTTAGGTTATTGATTATCTTTCCATTAATTTGTAGGCCTGGCATCTCTATGATGTTTTTAAAGATTTGCTCAGTGTATAGATTGAACAAGCTTGGTGATAGGATGCATCCTTGTCTTACTCCTCTTTTTATATCAATGGGTGTAGAGAACTCTTTGTATATTTTATTATTGCTGTTTGCTCCCAGTATAGATTGCATATTAGTCGTATATCCATGTCATCTAGATGTATCTCTTTTAGGCATTCTATAAGTTGTTTGTGGTGTACTCTATCAAAAGCTTTGGTGTAGTCTATGAAGCAGGCATATATTGGTTTGTTTACTTCTGTGTATTTTTCGATTAATGTTCTCATGCAGAATATGGCTTCTTTTGTCCCGCTATTTTTCCTAAATCCAAATTGCTGCTCATCTAATTCAGTATTGATTTTATTCTGAATCCTTCCTTGTATAACTTTTAGCAAGATTTTTGTAACATGGCTCATTAGGCTTATTGTTCTAAAGTCACTGCATTCAACTGCACCATTCTTTTTAGGCAATGCAATGAAAGTTGATGTTTTTAGTTCATTTGGTATGTATCCTGTGTGGTATATGTCGTTGCATATGTCTGTAATCACTTCAATGCCAAAATCTTCAAGTGCCTGTATCATCTCTATCTGTATGCTTTCAGGTCCTGCTGCTTTTCCCCTTTTCATTGTTTTATAGCTTTTTCCACCTCAGATTTTAAGATTTTATAGCCTGATGTACATTTTATAACTGGTTTCTTGTCCCTTTGATCATGAAATAGTTCTGTTATATATTCCTGCCATCTATCTATGATGTCCTTATTGTCTGTTAGCATTTTTCCTTTTTTGTCTGCAATGCATCCACCTTCTGTGGCTTTTTTTATTTTTATTAGTCATTCTCTTTATTTCTGTGTGCATTCCTCTTAGGTCTTGTTTGCTTTCCATAGTTTCTATTTCTCTACATTTTTGGCTGAGCCAGTCTTCTTTTGCCTTTTTGCACATTTTGCGTATCTCATTATCTATTTTATTGTATGGGCAGTGTTCTTCGCTTGTCTCCTTTCTTCCATTTTTTCTAAGATGGTGTTAGTTATCCATTTTTGTTTTTTGTTCTTTTCTCTTTTGGGTAAGGTGTCGCAGGCTTTTTGTATGCTTTTCTTTATGCATTGCCATTTGGTTGTTACTTTTTCATCAGGATTTTCTCTTCTGTATTGTTCAATTCCTTCCTCTAGCAGCTTCTGGTATGTGTTCTTTACTTGTATTGTATAGGTATCTTTAATATCTTTTTGATTTAAAGCTGTTATGTCGAGTGGGTTTGTTGATGAATCAGATTTTTGCTTGTTTCTCTTTAGTTTGATTTTCATTTTAATCATTACAGGATTGTGATCAGAATTAATATCTGCTCCTGGGTAGGTTTTGGCTTTCTTTACGCTGTTACGTAACCTTTCTTTTATCATTATGTAATCTATTTGATTCCTCTTCCTATCTCCAGGGCTTTTCCATGTGTATAGTTTCCTTTTCTCTTGCTCAAAGTAGGTGTTACATATTATCAGCCTGTTTTCTTCACAGAATTGTATTAATCTTTCTCCTCTGTCATTTCTTTTTCCTAAACCATGATTTCCTATAATTGTCTTATATCTACCTTTTCCTACTTTAGCGTTCATGTCACCCATTACAATCAAGATGTCTGAAGATTTCACTTGCTTCATAACTTTATTTAGGTCTTCATAGTATGCCTCTATTTGTTCATCTGTGTAGTCTTGAGTAGGTGCATATGTCTGTATTATTGCTATGTCGAATGGTTTTGCTTTCAACTTGAGTAGTATAATCCTATCACTGTATGTCCAGTGGGTACTGATATATTTTTGTAGCTCTCTTTTATCAGTATTCCTACCCCCCTTTGATGTTCTGTTGTGTTTCCTGAGTATATAAATGTATATTTTTCGTCTTCAATGTACCCACATTCCTTCCATCTAGTCTCTGATATGCCTAAAATATCTATATTTATTCGTTCTGCTTCTTGAATTAGATTTTCCAATTTCCCCTGTTGATATAGAGTCCTAACATTCCAAGTACTTATTTTAAGATCTTTCCTCCGACATAAGTTCGAATTTCTCCGACTCTCCATGGCTTCCTCTGGACTGGTACGTGATGAGGCTCCAATCTCTTTCACGGTGGTCAGCCATGTTCGTCTTTCGTGTTCTGAACATGCCTCTTGTGTACCACACACTTTGCTGTTTTCGCTTTCTGGGCCGTTGATCATTCTTGATTCCTCCGCCTCCATCCACCGTCACAGACTTTTCACATAAGGGTTGAACATACCCGTTTTTCCGTTGACATTTTTGTCAAACCATGTGCTTGCCTATCGAACCGCGAACACACGACACAAAGAAGAATAAATCATATTCCACTTAAATATCGGCAATCACAGTCCATCCCCACGTTAGAAGTAAAACATACACCAAACGGGAGAATAGCAACACATAATTTCACAACTAGACTGTCGCGTAAATCATTTAAATATATCAGCAAGAGCCGAATTATTATATTAGCATGGTAAATTTGTCTCATGAACATTTAAATTGTAAAAAAAAAGTCAAAAATTGTATATTGTTGCAAAATGAAAAAAACCTATATCTTAGCGAGGATGGTACTTTCACATCCTGCTAAACTAATACTCAACTAATTTGGTCTGAGTGTGATTGTTTACAATGAAGACATTTAATAAAGGCTTTACAAGGCGTTACACGGTCTCTGGTTAATGAAGTGTCAAACACTACAACTATCAGGTTTAGGTACCTTCGTAATTATTTATAATACGTAATTATTTAAAAAATAAAACATAATAAGTAATTATTTTGTTAATTGAGGAACACAGTTGTTCCACATTATGTGTGACTAATTTCACATAATAACACAAAATGTGTGACGTGGCTCCACCTGGTTATATTGATGTCCACCTTCTAACTCTCTTGAGATGCATCGGATTGATTTCAAGAGGTCATCCTCCTTTTTGTGTTTTCTTTATAACTCGTGTCGGAAATTTTCAGTGTGTTCAATAAATTCTTCTATGGTGATGCTTGAATCATGCCTGTTGTTTAAACCTGTTGTTGGGCAAGTGGCTTCAATAATAGGCGGTGTAACTGAGTGCGAATTTTGCACCAGGGTTCTGTCCAAAATCAGGTCAAATTTGTTATCCAATCTTGGTTGGCATGAAGACTTTGTTGTGCATCCATTCCTTTTCAATGAATCATTGTAAACTAAAATTACCAAAATTAATCAATAGTACTTTTTTAATTTCATAAAAAACATAGTCCAAAATACTCTACTGTGTTTTTTTGGTTATTGATTATCTTTCCATTAATTTGTAGGCCTGGCATCTCTATGATGTTTTTAAAGATTTGCTCAGTGTATAGATTGAACAAGCTTGGTGATAGGATGCATCCTTGTCTTACTCCTCTTTTTATATCAATGGGTGTAGAGAACTCTTTGTTATATTTTATTATTGCTGTTTGCTCCCAGTATAGATTGCATATTAGTCGTATATCCATGTCATCTAGATGTATCTCTTTTAGGCATTCTATAAGTTGTTTGTGGTGTACTCTATCAAAAGCTTTGGTGTAGTCTATGAAGCAGGCATATATTGGTTTGTTTACTTCTGTGTATTTTTCGATTAATGTTCTCATGCAGAATATGGCTTCTTTTGTCCCGCTATTTTTCCTAAATCCAAATTGCTGCTCATCTAATTCAGTATTGATTTTATTCTGAATCCTTCCTTGTATAACTTTTAGCAAGATTTTTGTAACATGGCTCATTAGGCTTATTGTTCTAAAGTCACTGCATTCAACTGCACCATTCTTTTTAGGCAATGCAATGAAAGTTGATGTTTTTAGTTCATTTGGTATGTATCCTGTGTGGTATATGTCGTTGCATATGTCTGTAATCACGTCAATGCCAAAATCTTCAAGTGCCTGTATCATCTCTATCTGTATGCTTTCAGGTCCTGCTGCTTTTCCCCTTTTCATTGTTTTTATAGCTTTTTCCACCTCAGATTTTAAGATTTTATAGCCTGATGTACATTTTATAACTGGTTTCTTGTCCCTTTGATCATGAAATAGTTCTGTTATATATTCCTGCCATCTATCTATGATGTCCTTATTGTCTGTTAGCATTTTTCCTTTTTTGTCTGCAATGCATCCACCTTCTGTGGCTTTTTTATTTTTATTAGTCATTCTCTTTATTTCTGTGTGCATTCCTCTTAGGTCTTGTTTGCTTTCCATAGTTTCTATTTCTCTACATTTTTGGCTGAGCCAGTCTTCTTTTGCCTTTTTGCACATTTTGCGTATCTCATTATCTATTTTATTGTATTGGGCAGTGTTCTTCGCTTGTCTCCTTTCTTCCATTTTTTCTAAGATGGTGTTAGTTATCCATTTTTGTTTTTTGTTCTTTTCTCTTTTGGGTAAGGTGTCGCAGGCTTTTTGTATGCTTTTCTTTATGCATTGCCATTTGGTTGTTACTTTTTCATCAGGATTTTCTCTTCTGTATTGTTCAATTCCTTCCTCTAGCAGCTTCTGGTATGTGTTCTTTACTTGTATTGTATAGGTATCTTTAATATCTTTTTGATTTAAAGCTGTTATGTCGAGTGGGTTTGTTGATGAATCAGATTTTTGCTTGTTTCTCTTTAGTTTGATTTTCATTTTAATCATTACAGGATTGTGATCAGAATTAATATCTGCTCCTGGGTAGGTTTGGCTTTCTTTACGCTGTTACGGAACCTTTCTTTTATCATTATGTAATCTATTTGATTCCTCTTCCTATCTCCAGGGCTTTTCCATGTGTATAGTTTCCTTTTCTCTTGCTCAAAGTAGGTGTTACATATTATCAGCCTGTTTTCTTCACAGAATTGTATTAATCTTTCTCCTCTGTCATTTCTTTTTCCTAAACCATGATTTCCTATAATTGTCTTATATCTACCTTTTCCTACTTTAGCGTTCATGTCACCCATTACAATCAAGATGTCTGAAGATTTCACTTGCTTCATAACTTTATTTAGGTCTTCATAGTATGCCTCTATTTGTTCATCTGTGTAGTCTTGAGTAGGTGCATATGTCTGTATTATTGCTATGTCGAATGGTTTTGCTTTCAACTTGAGTAGTATAATCCTATCACTGTATGTCCAGTGGGTACTGATATATTTTTGTAGCTCTCTTTTATCAGTATTCCTACCCCCCTTTGATGTTCTGTTGTGTTTCCTGAGTATATAAATGTATATTTTTCGTCTTCAATGTACCCACATTCCTTCCATCTAGTCTCTGATATGCCTAAAATATCTATATTTATTCGTTCTGCTTCTTGAATTAGATTTTCCAATTTCCCCTGTTGATATAGAGTCCTAACATTCCAAGTACTTATTTTAAGATCTTTCCTCCGACATAAGTTCGAATTTCTCCGACTCTCCATGGCTTCCTCTGGACTGGTACGTGATGAGGCTCCAATCTCTTTCACGGTGGTCAGCCATGTTCGTCTTTCGTGTTCTGAACATGCCTCTTGTGTACCACACACTTTGCTGTTTTCGCTTTCTGGGCCGTTGATCATTCTTGATTCCTCCGCCTCCATCCACCGTCACAGACTTTTCACATAAGGGTTGAACATACCCGTTTTTCCGTTGACATTTTTGTCAAACCATGTGCTTGCCTATCGAACCGCGAACACACGACACAAAGAAGAATAAATCATATTCCACTTAAATATCGGCAATCACAGTCCATCCCCACGTTAGAAGTAAAACATACACCAAACGGGAGAATAGCAACACATAATTTCACAACTAGACTGTCGCGTAAATCATTTAAATATATCAGCAAGAGCCGAATTATTATATTAGCATGGTAAATTTGTCTCATGAACATTTAAATTGTAAAAAAAAAGTCAAAAATTGTATATTGTTGCAAAATGAAAAAACCTATATCTTAGCGAGGATGGTACTTTCACATCCTGCTAAACTAATACTCAACTAATTTGGTCTGAGTGTGATTGTTTACAATGAAGACATTTAATAAAGGCTTTACAAGGCGTTACACGGTCTCTGGTTAATGAAGTGTCAAACACTACAACTATCAGGTTTAGGTACCTTCGTAATTATTTATAATACGTAATTATTTAAAAAATAAAACATAATAAGTAATTATTTTGTTAATTGAGGAACACAGTTGTTCCACATTATGTGTGACTAATTTCACATAATAACACAAAATGTGTGACGTGGCTCCACCTGGTTATATTGATGTCCACCTTCTAACTCTCTTGAGATGCATCGGATTGATTTCAAGAGGTCATCCTCCTTTTTGTGTTTTCTTTATAACTCGTGTCGGAAATTTTCAGTGTGTTCAATAAATTCTTCTATGGTGATGCTTGAATCATGCCTGTTGTTTAAACCTGTTGTTGGGCAAGTGGCTTCAATAATAGGCGGTGTAACTGAGTGCGAAGCACCGGGTTCTGTCAAAATCAAGCAAATTTGATCCAATTTTGGTGCATGCATGTGACCATTCTCAAGACATTGTAAACTAAAACAAAATTAACAATAAACGTTTTTAACAAAAAAACATAGCCAAAAATACTCTACTGTGTTTTTTTTATTTATTTTTCCCTATATTTACAAGTTATGAGCACTTTGAAATATCAAAATATTATAAAATATTATCTCATATATTCATCATCATTGAGTGCCGTCTCCGCAACGAAGGTTGGCTACCATGGAGCGCCATTTTGCTCTATCTCTTGCTTTGATGGTGCAGGTTGTCATCGGTTGATTTGTCCATCTTTTGATGTTACTCGTCCATGTTAATCTTGGTCTGCCTCTGCCTCTTTTACCTTGTATTTTCCCCTCCAGGATCACTTTCAGTAGGCTGTTGTGTCTTTTAACATGGCCTAAGAATCGCATTTGTCTTGTTCTAATTGTGTTCAGAAGTTCTCTTTTCATTTTTAGTTGTTTTAAGACTTTGTCATTTGTTTTCTTTTCCTTCCATCCAATTCTACCTATTCTTCTATATATCCACATTTCAAAGGCTTCAATTCTCTGTTCTGTTTTCTTGTCTAATGTCCATGTTTCAGCACCATATAGGAATATTGAGAAGATGTAACATTTTGCTATTCTTAGTTTTAGCTCTGGTGTTATTTGTTTTGATGTTAGTATGTCCTTCATGACATTAAAATTACTTTTGCCATTCCTATTCTTTTGTTTATTTCAGTTGTACATTTTCCATCACTGGTTATAGTATGTCCAAGGTAGTTATAGTTCTGAACTGTCTCAAGGTCTATTCCTTCAATTTTGATATCCACTTGTGGGTTTTGAGTATTTTCTTTGTTTATGATCATAGTTTTAGTCTTTTTGATATTCATATCTAGTCCATATTTTTTGCTTGTCGTGTTTATTTCATTAAGTAATTGTTGTAGGTCTTTAGGATTTTCTGCTAGTAGTACAGTATCGTCAGCATATCTTAGGTTATTGATTATCTTTCCATTAATTTGTAGGCCTGGCATCTCTATGATGTTTTTAAAGATTTGCTCAGTGTATAGATTGAACAAGCTTGGTGATAGGATGCATCCTTGTCTTACTCCTCTTTTTATATCAATGGGTGTAGAGAACTCTTTGTTATATTTTATTATTGCTGTTTGCTCCCAGTATAGATTGCATATTAGTCGTATATCCATGTCATCTAGATGTATCTCTTTTAGGCATTCTATAAGTTGTTTGTGGTGTACTCTATCAAAAGCTTTGGTGTAGTCTATGAAGCAGGCATATATTGGTTTGTTTACTTCTGTGTATTTTTCGATTAATGTTCTCATGCAGAATATGGCTTCTTTTGTCCCGCTATTTTTCCTAAATCCAAATTGCTGCTCATCTAATTCAGTATTGATTTTATTCTGAATCCTTCCTTGTATAACTTTTAGCAAGATTTTTGTAACATGGCTCATTAGGCTTATTGTTCTAAAGTCACTGCATTCAACTGCACCATTCTTTTTAGGCAATGCAATGAAAGTTGATGTTTTTAGTTCATTTGGTATGTATCCTGTGTGGTATATGTCGTTGCATATGTCTGTAATCACGTCAATGCCAAAATCTTCAAGTGCCTGTATCATCTCTATCTGTATGCTTTCAGGTCCTGCTGCTTTTCCCCTTTTCATTGTTTTTATAGCTTTTTCCACCTCAGATTTTAAGATTTTATAGCCTGATGTACATTTTATAACTGGTTTCTTGTCCCTTTGATCATGAAATAGTTCTGTTATATATTCCTGCCATCTATCTATGATGTCCTTATTGTCTGTTAGCATTTTTCCTTTTTTGTCTGCAATGCATCCACCTTCTGTGGCTTTTTTATTTTTATTAGTCATTCTCTTTATTTCTGTGTGCATTCCTCTTAGGTCTTGTTTGCTTTCCATAGTTTCTATTTCTCTACATTTTTGGCTGAGCCAGTCTTCTTTTGCCTTTTTGCACATTTTGCGTATCTCATTATCTATTTTATTGTATTGGGCAGTGTTCTTCGCTTGTCTCCTTTCTTCCATTTTTTCTAAGATGGTGTTAGTTATCCATTTTTGTTTTTTGTTCTTTTCTCTTTTGGGTAAGGTGTCGCAGGCTTTTGTATGCTTTTCTTTATGCATTGCCATTTGGTTGTTACTTTTTCATCAGGATTTTCTCTTCTGTATTGTTCAATTCCTTCCTCTAGCAGCTTCTGGTATGTGTTCTTTACTTGTATTGTATAGGTATCTTTAATATCTTTTTGATTTAAAGCTGTTATGTCGAGTGGGTTTGTTGATGAATCAGATTTTTGCTTGTTTCTCTTTAGTTTGATTTTCATTTTAATCATTACAGGATTGTGATCAGAATTAATATCTGCTCCTGGGTAGGTTTTGGCTTTCTTTACGCTGTTACGTAACCTTTCTTTTATCATTATGTAATCTATTTGATTCCTCTTCCTATCTCCAGGGCTTTTCCATGTGTATAGTTTCCTTTTCTCTTGCTCAAAGTAGGTGTTACATATTATCAGCCTGTTTTCTTCACAGAATTGTATTAATCTTTCTCCTCTGTCATTTCTTTTTCCTAAACCATGATTTCCTATAATTGTCTTATATCTACCTTTTCCTACTTTAGCGTTCATGTCACCCATTACAATCAAGATGTCTGAAGATTTCACTTGCTTCATAACTTTATTTAGGTCTTCATAGTATGCCTCTATTTGTTCATCTGTGTAGTCTTGAGTAGGTGCATATGTCTGTATTATTGCTATGTCGAATGGTTTTGCTTTCAACTTGAGTAGTATAATCCTATCACTGTATGTCCAGTGGGTACTGATATATTTTTGTAGCTCTCTTTTTATCAGTATTCCTACCCCCTTTGATGTTCTGTTGTGTTTCCTGAGTATATAAATGTATATTTTTCGTCTTCAATGTACCCACATTCCTTCCATCTAGTCTCTGATATGCCTAAAATATCTATATTTATTCGTTCTGCTTCTTGAATTAGATTTTCCAATTTCCCCTGTTGATATAGAGTCCTAACATTCCAAGTACTTATTTTAAGATCTTTCCTCCGACATAAGTTCGAATTTCTCCGACTCTCCATGGCTTCCTCTGGACTGGTACGTGATGAGGCTCCAATCTCTTTCACGGTGGTCAGCCATGTTCGTGTTTCGTGTTCTGAACATGCCTCTTGTGTACCACACACTTTGCTGTTTTCGCTTTCTGGGCCGTTGATCATTCTTGATTCCTCCGCCTCCATCCACCGTCACAGACTTTTCACATAAGGGTTGAACATACCCGTTTTTCCGTTGACATTTTTGTCAAACCATGTGCTTGCCTATCGAACCGCGAACACACGACACAAAGAAGAATAAATCATATTCCACTTAAATATCGGCAATCACAGTCCATCCCCACGTTAGAAGTAAAACATACACCAAACGGGAGAATAGCAACACATAATTTCACAACTAGACTGTCGCGTAAATCATTTAAATATATCAGCAAGAGCCGAATTATTATATTAGCATGGTAAATTTGTCTCATGAACATTTAAATTGTAAAAAAAAAGTCAAAAATTGTATATTGTTGCAAAATGAAAAAAAACCTATATCTTAGCGAGGATGGTACTTTCACATCCTGCTAAACTAATACTCAACTAATTTGGTCTGAGTGTGATTGGTTACAATGAAGACATTTAATAAAGGCTTTACAAGGCGTTACACGGTCTCTGGTTAATGAAGTGTCAAACACTACAACTATCAGGTTTAGGTACCTTCGTAATTATTTATAATACGTAATTATTTAAAAAATAAAACATAATAAGTAATTATTTTGTTAATTGAGGAACACAGTTGTTCCACATTATGTGTGACTAATTTCACATAATAACACAAAATGTGTGACGTGGCTCCACCTGGTTATATTGATGTCCACCTTCTAACTCTCTTGAGATGCATCGGATTGATTTCAAGAGGTCATCCTCCTTTTTGTGTTTTCTTTATAACTCGTGTCGGAAATTTTCAGTGTGTTCAATAAATTCTTCTATGGTGATGCTTGAATCATGCCTGTTGTTTAAACCTGTTGTTGGGCAAGTGGCTTCAATAATAGGCGGTGTAACTGAGTGCGAAGCACCGGGTTCTGTCAAAATCAAGCAAATTTGATCCAATTTTGGTGCATGCATGTGACCATTCTCAAGACAACGTAAACTAAAACAAAATTAACAATAAACGTTTTTAACAAAAAAACATAGCCAAAAATACTCTACTGTGTTTTTTTTATTTATTTTTCCCTATATTTACAAGTTATGAGCACTTTGAAATATCAAAATATTATAAAATATTATCTCATATATTCATCATCATTGAGTGCCGTCTCCGCAACGAAGGTTGGCTACCATGGAGCGCCATTTTGCTCTATCTCTTGCTTTGATGGTGCAGGTTGTCATCGGTTGATTTGTCCATCTTTTGATGTTACTCGTCCATGTTAATCTTGGTCTGCCTCTGCCTCTTTTACCTTGTATTTTCCCCTCCAGGCTCACTTTCAGTAGGCTGTTGTGTCTTTTAACATGGCCTAAGAATCGCATTTGTCTTGTTCTAATTGTGTTCAGAAGTTCTCTTTTCATTTTTAGTTGTTTTAAGACTTTGTCATTTGTTTTCTTTTCCTTCCATCCAATTCTACCTATTCTTCTATATATCCACATTTCAAAGGCTTCAATTCTCTGTTCTGTTTTCTTGTCTAATGTCCATGTTTCAGCACCATATAGGAATATTGAGAAGATGTAACATTTTGCTATTCTTAGTTTTAGCTCTGGTGTTATTTGTTTTGATGTTAGTATGTCCTTCATGACATTAAAATTACTTTTTGCCATTCCTATTCTTTTGTTTATTTCAGTTGTACATTTTCCATCACTGGTTATAGTATGTCCAAGGTAGTTATAGTTCTGAACTGTCTCAAGGTCTATTCCTTCAATTTTGATATCCACTTGTGGGTTTTGAGTATTTTCTTTGTTTATGATCATAGTTTTAGTCTTTTTGATATTCATATCTAGTCCATATTTTTTGCTTGTCGTGTTTATTTCATTAAGTAATTGTTGTAGGTCTTTAGGATTTTCTGCTAGTAGTACAGTATCGTCAGCATATCTTAGGTTATTGATTATCTTTCCATTAATTTGTAGGCCTGGCATCTCTATGATGTTTTTAAAGATTTGCTCAGTGTATAGATTGAACAAGCTTGGTGATAGGATGCATCCTTGTCTTACTCCTCTTTTTATATCAATGGGTGTAGAGAACTCTTTGTTATATTTTATTATTGCTGTTTGCTCCCAGTATAGATTGCATATTAGTCGTATATCCATGTCATCTAGATGTATCTCTTTTAGGCATTCTATAAGTTGTTTGTGGTGTACTCTATCAAAAGCTTTGGTGTAGTCTATGAAGCAGGCATATATTGGTTTGTTTACTTCTGTGTATTTTTCGATTAATGTTCTCATGCAGAATATGGCTTCTTTTGTCCCGCTATTTTTCCTAAATCCAAATTGCTGCTCATCTAATTCAGTATTGATTTTATTCTGAATCCTTCCTTGTATAACTTTTAGCAAGATTTTTGTAACATGGCTCATTAGGCTTATTGTTCTAAAGTCACTGCATTCAACTGCACCATTCTTTTTAGGCAATGCAATGAAAGTTGATGTTTTTAGTTCATTTGGTATGTATCCTGTGTGGTATATGTCGTTGCATATGTCTGTAATCACTTCAATGCCAAAATCTTCAAGTGCCTGTATCATCTCTATCTGTATGCTTTCAGGTCCTGCTGCTTTTCCCCTTTTCATTGTTTTTATAGCTTTTTCCACCTCAGATTTTAAGATTTTATAGCCTGATGTACATTTTATAACTGGTTTCTTGTCCCTTTGATCATGAAATAGTTCTGTTATATATTCCTGCCATCTATCTATGATGTCCTTATTGTCTGTTAGCATTTTTCCTTTTTTGTCTGCAATGCATCCACCTTCTGTGGCTTTTTTATTTTTATTAGTCATTCTCTTTATTTCTGTGTGCATTCCTCTTAGGTCTTGTTTGCTTTCCATAGTTTCTATTTCTCTACATTTTTGGCTGAGCCAGTCTTCTTTTGCCTTTTTGCACATTTTGCGTATCTCATTATCTATTTTATTGTATTGGGCAGTGTTCTTCGCTTGTCTCCTTTCTTCCATTTTTTCTAAGATGGTGTTAGTTATCCATTTTTGTTTTTTGTTCTTTTCTCTTTTGGGTAAGGTGTCGCAGGCTTTTTGTATGCTTTTCTTTATGCATTGCCATTTGGTTGTTACTTTTTCATCAGGATTTTCTCTTCTGTATTGTTCAATTCCTTCCTCTAGCAGCTTCTGGTATGTGTTCTTTACTTGTATTGTATAGGTATCTTTAATATCTTTTTGATTTAAAGCTGTTATGTCGAGTGGGTTTGTTGATGAATCAGATTTTTGCTTGTTTCTCTTTAGTTTGATTTTCATTTTAATCATTACAGGATTGTGATCAGAATTAATATCTGCTCCTGGGTAGGTTTTGGCTTTCTTTACGCTGTTACGGAACCTTTCTTTTATCATTATGTAATCTATTTGATTCCTCTTCCTATCTCCAGGGCTTTTCCATGTGTATAGTTTCCTTTTCTCTTGCTCAAAGTAGGTGTTACATATTATCAGCCTGTTTTCTTCACAGAATTGTATTAATCTTTCTCCTCTGTCATTTCTTTTTCCTAAACCATGATTTCCTATAATTGTCTTATATCTACCTTTTCCTACTTTAGCGTTCATGTCACCCATTACAATCAAGATGTCTGAAGATTTCACTTGCTTCATAACTTTATTTAGGTCTTCATAGTATGCCTCTATTTGTTCATCTGTGTAGTCTTGAGTAGGTGCATATGTCTGTATTATTGCTATGTCGAATGGTTTTGCTTTCAACTTGAGTAGTATAATCCTATCACTGTATGTCCAGTGGGTACTGATATATTTTTGTAGCTCTCTTTTTATCAGTATTCCTACCCCCCTTTGATGTTCTGTTGTGTTTCCTGAGTATATAAATGTATATTTTTCGTCTTCAATGTACCCACATTCCTTCCATCTAGTCTCTGATATGCCTAAAATATCTATATTTATTCGTTCTGCTTCTTGAATTAGATTTTCCAATTTCCCCTGTTGATATAGAGTCCTAACATTCCAAGTACTTATTTTAAGATCTTTCCTCCGACATAAGTTCGAATTTCTCCGACTCTCCATGGCTTCCTCTGGACTGGTACGTGATGAGGCTCCAATCTCTTTCACGGTGGTCAGCCATGTTCGTCTTTCGTGTTCTGAACATGCCTCTTGTGTACCACACACTTTGCTGTTTTCGCTTTCTGGGCCGTTGATCATTCTTGATTCCTCCGCCTCCATCCACCGTCACAGACTTTTCACATAAGGGTTGAACATACCCGTTTTTCCGTTGACATTTTTGTCAAACCATGTGCTTGCCTATCGAACCGCGAACACACGACACAAAGAAGAATAAATCATATTCCACTTAAATATCGGCAATCACAGTCCATCCCCACGTTAGAAGTAAAACATACACCAAACGGGAGAATAGCAACACATAATTTCACAACTAGACTGTCGCGTAAATCATTTAAATATATCAGCAAGAGCCGAATTATTATATTAGCATGGTAAATTTGTCTCATGAACATTTAAATTGTAAAAAAAAAGTCAAAAATTGTATATTGTTGCAAAATGAAAAAAACCTATATCTTAGCGAGGATGGTACTTTCACATCCTGCTAAACTAATACTCAACTAATTTGGTCTGAGTGTGATTGTTTACAATGAAGACATTTAATAAAGGCTTTACAAGGCGTTACACGGTCTCTGGTTAATGAAGTGTCAAACACTACAACTATCAGGTTTAGGTACCTTCGTAATTATTTATAATACGTAATTATTTAAAAAATAAAACATAATAAGTAATTATTTTGTTAATTGAGGAACACAGTTGTTCCACATTATGTGTGACTAATTTCACATAATAACACAAAATGTGTGACGTGGCTCCACCTGGTTATATTGATGTCCACCTTCTAACTCTCTTGAGATGCATCGGATTGATTTCAAGAGGTCATCCTCCTTTTTGTGTTTTCTTTATAACTCGTGTCGGAAATTTTCAGTGTGTTCAATAAATTCTTCTATGGTGATGCTTGAATCATGCCTGTTGTTTAAACCTGTTGTTGGGCAAGTGGCTTCAATAATAGGCGGTGTAACTGAGTGCGAAGCACCGGGTTCTGTCAAAATCAAGCAAATTTGATCCAATTTTGGTGCATGCATGTGACCATTCTCAAGACATTGTAAACTAAAACAAAATTAACAATAAACGTTTTTAACAAAAAAACATAGCCAAAAATACTCTACTGTGTTTTTTTTTATTTATTTTTCCCTATATTTACAAGTTATGAGCACTTTGAAATATCAAAATATTATAAAATATTATCTCATATATTAGCATGATAAATTTGTCTCATGAACATTTAAATTGTAAAAAAAAGTCAAAAATTGTATATTGTTGCAAAATGAAAAAAACCTATATCTTAGCGAGGATGGTACTTTCACATCCTGCTAAACTAATACTCAACTAATTTGGTCTGAGTGTGATTGTTTACAATGAAGACATTTAATAAAGGCTTTATAAATTGATTGTTTTGTTTGTATTACGGTCTCTGGTTAATGAAGTGTCAAACACTACAACTATCAGGTTTAGGTACCTTCGTAATTATTTATAATACGTAATTATTTAAAAAATAAAACATAATAAGTAATTATTTTGTTGATTGAGGAACACAGTTGTTCCACATTATGTGTGAATAATGTCACATAATAACACAAAATGTGTGACGTGGCTCCACCTGGTTATATTGATGTCCACCTTCTAACTCTCTTGAGATGCATCGGATTGATTTCAAGAGGTCATCCTCCTTTTTGTGTTTTCTTTGTAACTCGTGTCGGAAATTTTCAGTGTGTTCAATAAATTCTTCTATGGTGATGCTTGAATCATGCCTGTTGTTTAAACCTGTTGTTGGGCAAGTGGCTTCAATAACAGGCGGTGTAACTGAGTGCGAAGCACCGGGTTCTGTCAAAATCAAGCAAATTTGATCCAATTTTGGTGCATGCATGTGACCATTCTCAAGACAACGTAAACTAAAACAAAATTAACAATAAACGTTTTTAACAAAAAAACATAGCCAAAAATACTCTACTGTGTTTTTTTTATTTATTTTCCCCTATATTTACAAGTTATGAGCACTTTGAAATATCAAAATATTATAAAATATTATCTCATATATTAGCATGGTAAATTTGTCTCATGAACATTTAAATTGGAAAAAAAAAAGTCAAAAATTGTATATTGTTGCAAAATGAAAAAAAACCTATATCTTAGCGAGGATGGTACTTTCACATCCTGCTAAACTAATACTCAACTAATTTGGTCTGAGTGTGATTGTTTACAATGAAGACATTTAATAAAGGCTTTATAAATTGATTGTTTTGTTTGTATTACGGTCTCTGGTTAATGAAGTGTCAAACACTACAACTATCAGGTTTAGGTACCTTCGTAATTATTTATAATACGTAATTATTTAAAAAATAAAACATAATAAGTAATTATTTTGTTAATTGAGGAACACAGTTGTTCCACATTATGTGTGACTAATGTCACATAATAACACAAAATGTGTGACGTGGCTCCACCTGGTTATATTGATGTCCACCTTCTAACTCTCTTGAGATGCATCGGATTGATTTCAAGAGGTCATCCTCCTTTTTGTGTTTTCTTTGTAACTCGTGTCGGAAATTTTCAGTGTGTTCAATAAATTCTTCTATGGTGATGCTTGAATCATGCCTGTTGTTTAAACCTGTTGTTGGGCAAGTGGCTTCAATAACAGGCGGTGTAACTGAGTGCGAAGCACCGGGTTCTGTCAAAATCAAGCAAATTTGATCCAATTTTGGTGCATGCATGTGACCATTCTCAAGACAACGTAAACTAAAACAAAATTAACAATAAACGTTTTTAACAAAAAAACATAGCCAAAAATACTCTACTGTGTTTTTTTTATTTATTTTTCCCTATATTTACAAGTTATGAGCACTTTGAAATATCAAAATATTATAAAATATTATCTCATATATTAGCATGGTAAATTTGTCTCATGAACATTTAAATTGTAAAAAAAAAGTCAAAAATTGTATATTGTTGCAAAATGAAAAAAAACCTATATCTTAGCGAGGATGGTACTTTCACATCCTGCTAAACTAATACTCAACTAATTTGGTCTGAGTGTGATTGTTTACAATGAAGACATTTAATAAAGGCTTTATAAATTGATTGTTTTGTTTGTATTACGGTCTCTGGTTAATGAAGTGTCAAACACTACAACTATCAGGTTTAGGTACCTTCGTAATTATTTATAATACGTAATTATTTAAAAAATAAAACATAATAAGTAATTATTTTGTTAATTGAGGAACACAGTTGTTCCACATTATGTGTGACTAATGTCACATAATAACACAAAATGTGTGACGTGGCTCCACCTGGTTATATTGATGTCCACCTTCTAACTCTCTTGAGATGCATCGGATTGATTTCAAGAGGTCATCCTCCTTTTTGTGTTTTCTTTGTAACTCGTGTCGGAAATTTTCAGTGTGTTCAATAAATTCTTCTATGGTGATGCTTGAATCATGCCTGTTGTTTAAACCTGTTGTTGGGCAAGTGGCTTCAATAACAGGCGGTGTAACTGAGTGCGAAGCACCGGGTTCTGTCAAAATCAAGCAAATTTGATCCAATTTTGGTGCATGCATGTGACCATTCTCAAGACAACGTAAACTAAAACAAAATTAACAATAAACGTTTTTAACAAAAAAACATAGCCAAAAATACTCTACTGTGTTTTTTTTATTTATTTTTCCCTATATTTACAAGTTATGAGCACTTTGAAATATCAAAATATTATAAAATATTATCTCATATATTAGCATGGTAAATTTGTCTCATGAACATTTAAATTGTAAAAAAAAAGTCAAAAATTGTATATTGTTGCAAAATGAAAAAAAACCTATATCTTAGCGAGGATGGTACTTTCACATCCTGCTAAACTAATACTCAACTAATTTGGTCTGAGTGTGATTGTTTACAATGAAGACATTTAATAAAGGCTTTATAAATTGATTGTTTTGTTTGTATTACGGTCTCTGGTTAATGAAGTGTCAAACACTACAACTATCAGGTTTAGGTACCTTCGTAATTATTTATAATACGTAATTATTTAAAAAATAAAACATAATAAGTAATTATTTTGTTAATTGAGGAACACAGTTGTTCCACATTATGTGTGACTAATGTCACATAATAACACAAAATGTGTGACGTGGCTCCACCTGGTTATATTGATGTCCACCTTCTAACTCTCTTGAGATGCATCGGATTGATTTCAAGAGGTCATCCTCCTTTTTGTGTTTTCTTTGTAACTCGTGTCGGAAATTTTCAGTGTGTTCAATAAATTCTTCTATGGTGATGCTTGAATCATGCCTGTTGTTTAAACCTGTTGTTGGGCAAGTGGCTTCAATAACAGGCGGTGTAACTGAGTGCGAAGCACCGGGTTCTGTCAAAATCAAGCAAATTTGATCCAATTTTGGTGCATGCATGTGACCATTTGGATTCATCATCTGTGCACTCGTTTGTGTCATCCTCGATATCAATATTTTACAACTGTTGTTTTGAAAGTACTGCTGTTCCTGATAGTGATTTTGAAAGTACTGCTGTTCCTGATAGTGATTTTGAAAGTACTGCTGTTCCTGATAGTGATTTTGAAAGTACTGCTGTTCCTGATAGTGATTTTGAAAGTACTGCTGTTCCTGATAGTGATTTTGAAAGTACTGCTGTTCCTGATAGTGATTTTGAAAGTACTGCTGATCACTGCAGTCAGAGTCGCGTGGTTGTGTCTCCATTCTTAGAAGTTCCAAATTCTCACGACGTCGCTTTAAATTAGGATAAATATGGGACAGCGATTTCCTCAGCTGATTACTGTTAATGCCACTCTATTTTTTAAACAAAAAAATATTCATGAATAGCCTTGTCATTGTGCCATTCTACAGCTGATATAATGTACCAGTAAGTAAAGTACGGGGTAGTGTATTAGGTTAAAATCGATTATCATTTGAGGCGGAAATGAGGCGGACATGAGGCGGGAATGAGGCGAAATTTGAGGTGAAATTTGAGGCGGAAATTTGGAAATAGTAGTGTATTAGGTTAATTTCGATAATCATTTGAGGCGGAAAGGAGGCGGGAAAGAGACGAAATTTGAGGCGGAAATTTGGAGCGTTAATTTGAGTAGGACAAGAAAAGAGTGTGAATATTCGGTATTTCTCCGTGTGGTAAAGTCGTCTCCATCGTTGTCTGACAACAGCCCCCACTTCAAGTTTGAGGAGGAAAAATTGAGGAGGGGTAGTCAAAGGCAGATTATCTGTTTTGTTGTTGTTGTTGTTGTTGTAAAGTGGTCTCCCTCTTGTCTGACCGACGCAATCGTTCCGGAAAGTGAGGCGATTCTCCCACCTCAAAGGGTTTGTAAAGAAAGATAGGAGAAAACAATGGCTAGAGGCGATTCTCCTACCTCAAAGGGTTTTTAAAGAAAGATAGGAGAAAACAATGGCTAGAGGCGATTCTCCCACCTCAAAGGGTTTTTAAAGAAAGATAGGAGAAAACAATGGCTAGAGGCGATTCTCCCACCTCAAAGGGTTTTTAAAGAAAGAGAGGACAAAACAATGAATTGAGGCGATTCTCCCACCTCAAAGGGTTTTTAAAGAAAGATAGGAGAAAACAATGGCTAGAGGCGATTCTCCTACCTCAAAGGGTTTTTAAAGAAAGATAGGAGAAAACAATGGCTAGAGGCGATTCTCCCACCTCAAAGGGTTTTTAAAGAAAGATAGGAGAAAACAATGGCTAGAGGCGATTCTCCCACCTCAAAGGGTTTTTAAAGAAAGAGAGGACAAAACAATGGATTGAGGCGATTCTCCCACCTCAAAGGGTTTTTAAAGAAAGATACGAGAAAATCATGGATTGAGGCGATTCTACCACCTCAAGGGGTTTTTAAAGAAAGATAGGAGAAAACAATGGATTGAGGCGATTCTCCAACCTCAAAGGGTTTTAAAGAAAGATAGGAGAAAACAATGGATTGAGGCGATTCTCCCACCTCAAAGGGTTTTAAAGAAAGATAGGAGAAAACAATGGATTGAGGCGATTCTCCAACCTCAAAGGGTTTTAAAGAAAGATAGGAGAAAACAATGGATTGAGGCGATTCTCCCACCTCAAAGGGTTTTTAAAGAAAGATAGAAGACAATCATGGATTGAGGCGATTCTCCCACCTCAAAGGGTTTTTAAAGAAAGATAGGAGAAAACAATGGCTAGAGGCGATTCTCCCACCTCAAAGGGTTTTTAAAGAAAGATAGGAGAAAACAATGGCTAGAGGCGATTCTCCCACCTCAAAGGGTTTTTAAAGAAAGATAGGAGAAAACAATGGCTAGAGGCGATTCTCCCACCTCAAAGGGTTTTTAAAGAAAGATAGGAGAAAACAATGGCTAGAGGCGATTCTCCCACCTCAAAGGGTTTTTAAAGAAAGATAGGAGAAAACAATGGCTAGAGGCGATTCTCCCACCTCAAAGGGTTTTTAAAGAAAGATAGGAGAAAACAATGGCTAGAGGCGATTCTCCCACCTCAAAGGGTTTTTAAAGAAAGAGAGGACAAAACAATGAATTGAGGCGATTCTCCCACCTCAAAGGGTTTTTAAAGAAAGATAGGAGAAAACAATGGCTAGAGGCGATTCTCCTACCTCAAAGGGTTTTTAAAGAAAGATAGGAGAAAACAATGGCTAGAGGCGATTCTCCCACCTCAAAGGGTTTTTAAAGAAAGAGAGGACAAAACAATGGATTGAGGCGATTCTCCCACCTCAAAGGGTTTTTAAAGAAAGATACGAGAAAATCATGGATTGAGGCGATTCTACCACCTCAAGGGGTTTTTAAAGAAAGATAGGAGAAAACAATGGATTGAGGCGATTCTCCAACCTCAAAGGGTTTTAAAGAAAGATAGGAGAAAACAATGGATTGAGGCGATTCTCCCACCTCAAAGGGTTTTTAAAGAAAGATAGAAGACAATCATGGATTGAGGCGATTCTCCCACCTCAAAGGGTTTTTAAAGAAAGATAGGAGAAAACAATGGCTAGAGGCGATTCTCCCACCTCAAAGGGTTTTTAAAGAAAGATAGGAGAAAACAATGGCTAGAGGCGATTCTCCCACCTCAAAGGGTTTTTAAAGAAAGATAGGAGAAAACAATGGCTAGAGGCGATTCTCCCACCTCAAAGGGTTTTTAAAGAAAGATAGGAGAAAACAATGGCTAG
The DNA here is from genome assembly GCA_032433765.1 of Megaustenia siamemsis. Taxonomy (NCBI): domain Eukaryota; kingdom Metazoa; phylum Mollusca; class Gastropoda; order Stylommatophora; family Ariophantidae; genus Megaustenia; species Megaustenia siamemsis. The sequence goes on from JAVIAB010000088.1 coordinate 42,972,186, forward strand.
AGGCGATTCTCCCACCTCAAAGGGTTTTTAAAGAAAGATAGGAGAAAACAATGGCTAGAGGCGATTCTCCCACCTCAAAGGGTTTTTAAAGAAAGAGAGGACAAAACAATGGATTGAGGCGATTCTCCCACCTCAAAGGGTTTTTAAAGAAAGATAGGAGAAAACAATGGATTGAGGCAATTCTCCCACCTCAAAGGGTTTTTAAAGAAAGATAGGAGAAAACAATGGATAGATGCGATTCTCCCACCTCAAAGGGTTTTTTAAGAAAGATAGGAGAAAACAATGGATTGAGGCAATTCTCCCACCTCAGAGGGTTTTTAAAGAAAGATAGGAGAAAACAATGGATTGAGGCGCTTCTCCCACCTCAAAGGGTTTTTAAAGAAAGATATGAGAAAACAATGGCTAGAGGCGATTCTCCCACCTCAAAGGGTTTTTAAAGAAAGATATGAGAAAACAATGGCTCGAGGCGATTCTCCCACCTCAAAGGGTTTTTAAAGAAAGATAGGAGAAAACAATGGATTGAGGCAATTCTCCCACCTCAAAGGGTTTTTAAAGAAAGATACGAGAAAATCATGGATTGAGGCGATTCTCCCACCTCAAGGGGTTTTTAAAGAAAGATAGGAGAAAACAATGGATTGAGGCGATTCTCCAACCTCAAAGGGTTTTAAAGAAAGATAGGAGAAAACAATGGATTGAGGCGATTCTCCCACCTCAAAGGGTTTTTAAAGAAAGATAGAAGACAATCATGGATTGAGGCGATTCTCCCACCTCAAAGGTTTTTTAAAGAAAGATAGGAGAAAATAATGGATTGAGGCGATTCTCCCACATCAAAGGGTTTTTAAAGAAAGATAGAAGACAATCATGGATTGAGGCGATTCTCCCACCTCAAAGGGTTTTTAAAGAAAGATAGGAGAAAATAATGGATTGAGGCGATTCTCCCACCTCAATGGGTTTTTAAAGAAAGATAGGAGAAAATAATGGATTGAGGCGATTCTCCCACCTCAATGGGTTTTTAAAGAAAGATAGGAGAAAATAATGGATTGAGGCGATTCTCCCACCTCAAAGGGTTTTTAAACAAAGATAGGAGAAAACAATGGATTGAGACGATTCTCCCACCTCAAAGGGTTTTTAAACAAAGATAGGAGAAAACAATGGATTGAGGCAATTCTCCCACCTCAAAGGGTTTTTAAACAAAGATAGGAGAAAACAATGGATTGAGGCGATTCTCCCACCTCAAAGGGTTTTTAAAGAAAGATAGGAGAAAACAATGGATTGAGGCAATTCTCCCACCTCAAAGGGTTTTTAAAGAAAGATAGGAGAAAACAATGGATTGAGGCAATTCTCCCACCTCAAAGGGTTTTTAAAGAAAGATAGGAGAAAACAATGGATTGAGGCGATTCTCCCACATCAAAGAGTTTTTAAAGAAAGTAGGAGAAAATAATGGATTGAGGCGATTCTCCCACCTCAAAGGGTTTTTAAAGAAAAATAGGAAAAAACAATGGCTAGATGCGATTCTCCCACCTCAAAGGTTTTTAAAGAAAGATAGGAGAAAACAATGGATTGAGACAATTCTCCCACCTCAGAGGGTTTTTAAAGAAAGATAGGAGAAAACAATGGATTGAGGCGATTCTCCCACATCAAAGGGTTTTTAAAGAAAGTAGGAGAAAATAATGGATTGAGGCGCTTCTCCCACCTCAAAGGGTTTTTAAAGAAAGATAGAAGACAATCATGGATTGAGGCGATTCTCCCACCTCAAAGGTTTTTAAAGAAAGATAGGAGAAAATCATGGATTGAGGCGATTCTCCCACCTCAAAGGGTTTTTAAAGAAACATAGGAGAAAATAATGGATTGAGGCGATCCTCCCACCTCAAATGGTTTTTAAAGAAAGATAGGAGAAAACAATGGATTGAGGCGTTTCTCCCACCTCAAAGGGTTTTTAAAGAAAGATAGGAGAAAACATTGGATTGAGGCGTTTCTCCCACCTCAAAGGGTTTTTAAAGAAAGATAGGAGAAAACAATGGATTGAGGCGTTTCTCCCACCTCAAAGGGTTTTTAAAGAAAGATAGGAGAAAACAATGGATTGAGGCGATTCTCCCACCTCAAAGGGTTTTTAAAGAAAGATAGGAGAAAACAATGGCTAGAGGCGATTCTCCCACCTCAAAGGGTTTTTAAAGAAAGATAGGAGAAAACAATGGATTGAGGCGATTCTCCCACCTCAAAGGGTTTTTAAAGAAAGATAGGAGAAAACAATGGATTGAGGCGATTCTCCCACATCAAAGGGTTTTTAAAGAAAGATAGGAGAAAACAATGGATTGAGGCGATTCTCCCACCTCAAAGGGTTTTAAAGAAAGATACTCCTTCGCTTATCTGAATTTTTGTTCTAGCAGTTTTCAATTCTTTTAAAGATATTTTATCAAATCTCGCCATTTGTCTCTGTTCTGTGCAAGCAACTCTATCTCATTGAGGGAGCATCAAAGAATAATTGAAGCAGGAACAACTTTCATCGAGCTTAATATACAAATATGGGCAGTAAAAAACTAAGAAGCTTCAAGACAAGACTACAAGTGTAAAAACAATTCTCCTGTATGGCGCAGTGATATGTATGTTGAATAAATAATAGATAAAACAAACAATTACAATTATTTGTAAACAGCTTTTTGAAGAGTTTTCTGTACATCAGATGGAATGTTCAAGAAGTAGTTTATCTGAGAGAGAAAAAAAAAACAAAGCAAGGGTCACTCAATCAAAAGAGTTTGAATTGAAAATGGATAATGATTAGGCACACTAAGACATCTCTATCAAAATATTACATAATCTACTAGATAAAATATTGGGAGACGGAAAAAATACCTAAAGACTGAAAGGAAGGTTATATGATCAAACTACCACAGAAAGGAAGTTTACAGGTGTGCACAAATTATAGGGGAATTACGCTACTATCAGTGCCAGAAAAAATACTACGCAGAATCAAATGATATTGGAGCGGTAGATACAAAAATGTACAACTGATATAAACAAAAGAATAGGAATGGCAAAAAAGTAATTTGAATGTCACGAAGAACATGCTAACATCAAAACAAATAACACCAGGGCTAAAACTAAGAATAGTAAAATGTTACATCTTCTCAATATTCCTATATGGTGCAGAAACATGGACATTTAGACAAGAAAACAGAACAGAGAATTAAAGCCTTTGAAATGTGGATATATAGAAGAATAGGTAGAATTGGGTGGAAGGAAAAGAAAACAAACGATGAAGTCTTAAAACAATTAAAAATGAAAAGAGAACTACTAAGCACAATTCAAACAAGATAAATGTGATTTTTGGGCCATGTTAAATGACACAACAGCCTACTAAAAGTAATACTGGAGAGGAAAATACAAGGTAAAAGAGGCAGACCTAGACTAACATGGACGAGTAACATCAAAAGATGGATAAATCGGCCTATGACAACCTGCACCATCAAAGCAAGAGACAGAGCAGAATTGCGCTCCATGGTAGCCAACCTTCGTTGCGGAGATGGCACTCGATGATGATGATGATGATAAGATACAATTTCACGGACTATAATAAAAAGTTGTCTATTTCACTATGTAATTCTGCATTTCCTCAATAATTGTAATCCTGTTTGGACACAAATAGTGGTCTCTTCCAGCGAATGTTATATCATGCCGTCACATTTCTTACAAAGTGAACTAGGCCCGTTTCAAATTTCTTTGCAATATTCTCATTAATGGTAAAACCGTTACAGAAATGGCGGATTCCTTAGCGAGTGATAGTTATTATTGATCGATGTATTGTCTCCATCGCACATCCTACAACTGCCCATAAGTGCTGACATCTCCTCCTCAGCGAATTCCGTAGAGCGAAACGATTGAACAATCAAACTATGCTCGTTCACAATTTCTTCTCGATCTCCTTGTAGCTCTCTTGAATGACAAAATCCCCCTTAGCTTGAACATCTGGAAGTCACATCAGGACTGTAAATTCATGAAGAAAACCAACTTCTTTATATTGCCCTACTTCTTTTAGAACGATAACATTATACTAGCTATCCATAATAGAATAATTTTTCCCAGCACTAGGACGTAGTTCTCACAATGTTTGACACCAACGGATATCCTCCCTACACCTGATTCACTGAAAAGACCGCAGCCAGGTGCATGAAAAACGTGAATAATCATTAAAGTGGAACTTTCAGTTGACTTGACACAGTTCTCCACGCGATGAAAGAGCTGGAAGTTGAACAGTCGCTGAACAAATACTGCCGAGTTGATATTGAACTGCTTTCGAAGCATGACGTAGTACGCACAACGACTTTACAACTGAGGGAGGTCGTATTCACACCGCCTGATTCACAGAAAAGACTGCATTCTCCGTAGCACCGGAGCTGAATCCTTACAGTGGATCCCGCTGGCGACTATTGCACAGGGATATACATCAGAACCCTGAAATTAATAAACCCCTGAAACAAATCTTGCTGCGCTTAATGCAACAATAATGGCAGCTCTCTATCTTGGAACCGGAAGTTCGTTGCGAATGAAACACTTTATATATTGTGTCGAGGAAGTCTTAAAGCGGCAGAGAATGAAACAAAATGTCCCTTGGAGTGTGGTCATCACTGTCAACTGTCAACATCAACACCATCTAACACACACACACACACACACACAATCACACACACATATATATAATCATCATCATCGTGTGCCTTCTCCGCAACGACGGTTGGCTACCATGGATCGCCATTCTACTCTGTTTCTTGCTTTGATGGTGCAGGCTGTCATAGATTGACTTGTCCATCTTTTGATGTTACTCGTCCATGTTAGTCTTGGTCTGCCTCTGCCTCTTTTACCTTGTATTTTTCCTTCCAATATTACTTTTAGTAGGCTGTTGTGTCTTTTAACATGCCCCAAAAATTTCATTTGTCTTGTCTTAATTGTATTTAGTAGTTCTCTTGTTGCTTTAAAACTTTATCGTTTGTTATCTTTTGTTTCCATCCAATTCTACCTATTCTTCTATAAATCGACATTTAAAAGGCTTCAATTTTCTGTTCTGTTTTCTTGTCTAATGTCCATTTTTCTGCACCAAACAGGAATATTGAGAAGATGTAACATTTTGCCATTCTTAGTTTCAGCCCTGCTGATATTTGTACATATATAAATATATAAATATATATATATATATATAATCTGCTGATACCACCGATCCAGAATGATGAAAATGAAACAGCCACACTCACACACACACACACACACACACTCACTCACTCAACGCGCACGCGCATACACACACACACAGATAATCTGCTAAGAACGCCGGTCAAGAATGACGAGAATGAAACATCACACACAGACACACACAGCCACACACATCCTCACACAGCCACACACAGCCATACACAACCACACACATCCACACACACAACCTGAGAACCCAGCCCTTCTTTATTAAGCATCCTGGATACAAGTATCGGGGGATTGAGGAATGAGACCGGTAAACCATTTTTTCATGTAATGAGAAATGCCAGTTTTCTGACAAAAGTTCACAGAACGGGTCAAAATAATTAGTGGTATTCATATTTTTGTTACGGTTTTCAGTAGTTTCATGATGGTTGAAGAAAAGGCTGGAGAAAAGCTGAATTGTCAAACACATCAGTTTGTTGTTCATATTTAAAAAAAAAAGTAAAGTACCCCCCGTCACGCCAAGTGGCGTATAGGGAAATATGGTGTTAGTGACCCTATATTTTACAGACCTTCAGCACATGATTTTTTGGGGTAATGTGGTCGGTATTACGCCCGTGCTGCTTTTACTTTCCCAGAAAAAATCCGGTACCCATTTAAGGCTGGGTGAACCCGGAGCCGTCGGTTGGGATCGAACCCTACCCCTTGTCCGTAGTAGTCCAGTTCACTAACCACTGAGCTATCGCGGCTCCTACTAATTTTTAGGGAATTAGTAAAACCCAGGTGTCCTCGCCAGGATTACGAACCCCGGCTGTTGCCGTGGTAAGCCAACCGCCTATCGATTGCGCTAACCGGACACCCGTTGTTCATATTTAGGTTTCATTATTTGTTTATTTATTTTAGATATTTAAAATTAGCATTTGATCCTTCTATAACACTCTTTAGCTGATTAGAAAATGATATGGCTCCAATTGTAATAACATTTGGTGGTGGAATATAAAAGTATGACACTACAATTGAAGTAGTTGAAAGAATAGAAGAATAGGTAGAAAACTGATGGAAGGAAAAGAAAACAAACGAGGAAGTTTTAAGGCGGCTAAAGGTGAAAAAAGAACTACTAAACACAATTAGAACAAGACAAATGAAATTTGTTGGTCATGTTAAAAGACACATCAGTCTAATAAAAGTAATATTAGAAGGGAAAATACAAGGTAAAAGAGGCAGATGCAAACCAAGACTAACATGGACGAGTAACATTATAAGATGGACAAGTCAGCCTATGATAATCTGCACCATCAAAGCAAGACACAGAGTGGAATGGCTTTCCATAGTAGCCAACCTTCGATGCGGAGACGGCACTCAATGATGATCATGATGATGAATTGAAAGAAATTCGTGCTTTAGAGTCAACGAAGGAAGATTGAATGAGAAGATAAAAAGGAAGGGTAAATAATATGAGATGGTCTGTTGAAGTATTTTCTTACCTATAAAAGATGTGAAATGTAATTGAGTTGAGTTATTGAGTTGTTTGTGGGTTATTGTTGTCTGAGCATGTGCCCCGCAGCGTCCACCAACTGACGACTCCAGTTCTGTGTTGGTTAATAAGTCCTATTATATGCCCACTAAGTCTCTCGATTCTGGCAGTACGGATCTTTACTTCCAATTCTTTCAACGAAAGGAGTGACATGGACTCATGGTTGTCGATGTCCTACGCCCTTCCCGCGTCTCGGAGGGCATTAATAATGTCCACCTGGTCCATTGGTTAACTGACTTCAACTTCTGCACAACTAGTCGACCCATCCGCTCCTTCATTTCATCGGACCCCCGCATGTCCAGTGATGTAGACAAACGTGGCTGCGTTTTGTTACTTCTAACATGATTCAAAGTTCGCCACCGTTATCTCTGGACTTCCTCAAAGAAAGGGTTTTCCCGTAAACACCCCAATACGTGTGACGTCTCGAGCTATGCGAGCTATTGACAACTGACCTAATTTTATACACAACCGTCCATGCTCGCAATGCTGAAAACGTCACAACTGTTGGTCGGTCTACCCTCAGCTGGCAGGCTCAGAAATATTGGCTGCGATGGGTCCGCCTCCACTTGTCTTATCATGCTCATCTAATCACTTAGTATAACTGCGTTGGTGTAGTCTTATAACTTCACCCATATGAATTAATGGAATGAAATTTTCAATAGAAAATGCAGCTTTTGTGTGGTATTATTCACTAATAATTGTTTATTAAGGTGGAGGTTCCGTTTAGCCCCCCTATCAGGGTTACGTGAAGTCATTGGAGCAGATGGTAATGATGTTGGGAGAGCAGGCGACAGTAGTGTTCTAGGGGGTTTAGAGCAAGGATTTTAGCAGCACGATGCAGCACGATGCAGTACGTGCTGCACGATACAGGTAGATAAGCGGGTGGTCGGCCTCGTGGGGGGTCTTATCTCAAGTGGGGGGTCTTATCTCAAGTGGGTGAGAGTGGGTGGTCGGCCTCGTGGGGGTCTTATCTCAAGTGGTTGGTCTTATCTCAAGTGGGTGAGCGTCTGTCGGCTCGTGTTATTAGTATCGTGCCAGGGGTGGTTGAAAGGGGTGGTCGAGTATCATGTGACAGGATAGGGGGAAAAAGGGGTTCGAGTGTTAGTAACCAGGTGGTAGCGATTATTTTAGTGACACATCATCGGGCCACATCATCATCATGCGCCACGTCGGTCATAATGGGCCACCTCTGTCATCATCAGGTGCCACCTCGATCATCATCATGAGCCGCCTCGATCATCATCATGTACCACCTCGATTATCAGCAGCATGGGCCACCTCGGTCATCATCATCATCGGCGCTGGGGTGGTCGCTGATCGGCGGTCGCTGGTCGTTGCTGGTCGGCTCGGGCAACATCATCATGTGTAGTGATTAAACAGTGACGCTCTCTCTCTCTCTCTTTCACATTCACGGTAAACCAAAACAAAAAAGTCGCTCTATATTTCACATATATTTATTAATACAACAAATATACAACACATATGAGAAAATATATATTACTGTCCGATTGTTGATAATTTTAAGCGTCTGGGTTTCCTCCCTCCTGTTTTGGCGGTACTGTCAGTTTGTGTTAAATGTCTATCAAACACAGGGGCGTAGGAAGTTTCATTAGCCTTCACAACACAACCGCCCTCCATTTTGACAAAACCTTGATCAAAGCTGGAATAAGTAATTGGTGACTCAGCTGAAACACCCGGGACATCGATAGTGGCCGCCGGATCTGTCGTCTGATTAACAAGAGCGAGGTTCTCTTGGTTAACAAAAGGAGGGGTCGTGTAGTTGGTGAGATTCGGGTTAACAAGAGATGGTGTGTAGTTGATCAGGCTAACAACAGGCAGCGTGTAGTTGAGCTGGTTAAGGAGAGGTGGTGTGTAGCTGAGCTGGTGGTTAACAACAGGTGGCGTGTAGTTGAGGTTAGCATAAGCGGTTAAAATGTCTTCTCGCATGTCAACTAAAGCGATAAATTCCTCTCTCGATAGTGTTATCCCAGTTCGGGTAGGAAACTTAAAAAAACTCTCACCGCTATATGTCCTTATATTTATCAACGGTCTGTTACGAAAAACACAAACAGAGACTGCCTTAACGCCATCTTTAGACAACGGAACTACAGTCTCATTTCCGCGTGACATAAATATGCGCTGATCACTGGCATCAAACGAAATTGGCGTATTCAAGCTACACGACTCCATATTCAAAGCAAAAACAAACACAAGCCACCTGACAACAGACGCTGGTTATCTATGTGTGTACACTGCTCGGCTGGGGGTTTTTATACCTGCTACGTTTATCGTATCGAGGACCGTCTATTTATAGTAGCTAACGCAATATGTTATCAGGCGAGGTAATATGTTATCAGGCGAGGTAATACGTTATCAGTCGTGTTGCGACATGTTCCGTGACTTCAGGAAGGGTCCAAACAGGGTGATAGGTGGGAAATATGATGTGTGTGTGTGTGTGAAATAATTGTGTATGTATGTGCGTGTAACAACTCGGTCTCAGGTATTGCGGCTTGAGACTAGGAAACGCCCCTGTAGTGTTTATATAGGATATGTTTTTTTTTAAATAAGTGTTAATTGAAGAGGGGAAACCTGGCGTGCTGATCTAAAATCACTCCTTGTTATTTTTGTCGGTGGTAAAATCACTAAAGTTGGTAGCACTTGTGAGGATGGATCCCCGATGGAATCATCCTTTCACAGCTCTGATAGCCGGTCCTACCGGGTGTGGGAAAACGGTATTTGTACAAAAGTTTATACAGAACCTTCACGAGTTAGCTGTCCCCGTACCGGAAGAAGTTATATGGTGTTATGCGGAATGGCAACCGATATACGAGACAATGAGGTCAGTGAGATTTATCGAGGGTCTACCAGATGTCGATAAATTGGAAGGTGGTAAGAAGAGAAGACTGATCGTCATCGATGACTTGATGTCTGAGACGGACGAGAGGGTAACAAAATTATTCACCAAAGGTAGTCATCACAGAGATATTAGTGTGATGTACATTGTTCAAAACCTATTTGGAAAAAAATAAAGAACATCGAACCATAAGTCTCAATACGCACTATTTAGTCCTTTTCAAGAACCCGAGAGATGGGAGTCAAATTATAAATCTGGCCAAACAAATGTACCCAGGACAGGCGGGGTACCTCCAAGATAGTTTTAAGGATGCGACAGCGTCTCCTCACGGTTATTTGCTGATTGATCTTCGTCAGGACACACCTGATAATCTTAGGTTGAGAACAAAAATATTCCCAGGGGAGAGACAAATCGTCTACGTGCCAAAGTAATGTGTGATGAAGCACTTAGACGGCACGGTGAAATATTGAAATGTATGCGCGCCGCCTCGCCGAGCGGTTTAAGAGCCATATTAAAAACAGCCTCTCCCAAACTCATTAACTTTTTGTGCGAGTGTTGTCATAACATATTAAAAGGTAATGTTAGACTCACTCAGCGACAGAAGTGCGAGCTACGTCGACACAAGCACAAGTTGAGACTTCTCACTAAAAAGAAACCGAATCTTAAGCGGCGGAAAGAGATTCTACAAACCGGTGGGTTCATAGGGGCTTTGCTCCGTCCTATATTAAGTATTCTCGGGGGCGTACTAGGTGCGTAACAATGGCCAAAAAAATGATATTGATGTATCCTCGATTCCTCGAGGGTCTTACACAGACTACTAGCACGTCATATAGCCCACCCGAGGCGATCGGTGACAACTTGAGAGATTTAGATGAGTCTCAACTCGCTTAACTCTCAGTTTCTAATTCTTAGTCTAAAGGATATGAAGTCATCATTAGCAGTCACATTTTCAAACGAAGGTGCAGTCAATGTCGGCAGTATATTTTCCCATCTCTGCTTTAGTACGAAATTTAGCGAAAGATAGAAACGGAGTGAAAGGGTCAAGGAGAAATTATGAAAGGGCCATGAACAGTAAAATTGAATGAAAGAAAGAAAGTAACGACAAATTATAAAGTGAACGATGCAATAAATAGAAACTTTCTGTGTTGTCTGGCGAATGAGAGACGAGCGGAAGGGAAAATGGAAAATAAACATGGGAAAAGAAGACGAATTTAGAATATGAAGATTAAGAAGAAAAGAAGAAAAGAAGAGAGAAGCAAAGGTAGAGAAAATTGGAAGAAAACAAGAAAGTAGAATTACTAGGAGAGAAAGAACACCGAAGAAGGAGGTGTAGAAGACAATGATTAAAAACGAAAGTAAAAGAAGAAGAAATAAATAATAATAGAAAAAAGAAAGAAGATGATGGTGAGGAAAAAATGAAGAAAAATAAGAAATTTCACTTCCAAAGAGGAGGTAAAAGTTAAAAAAATAGAAGAATATAGAGACTAAAATGCTGAAGATGATGATAATGACGATAATGAATGAAAAAGAAGAAAAAATAATAAACTACTCCCCAAAGAGGAGGTAAAAGTGCAAGAATAATAAGAAGAAATATAGAAAGTATAAGATGATGATGATGATTATGATGATAATGGGGAAGAAAAAAGAAATTGCTCCTTTAAAGAGGAGGTACAAATGCAAGTAGAATAAGATGTATAATAGAAAGATTAAGATGATAATTGTGAGGAGGAGGAGCAGAGTACTACGTACACCTAATATAGCCTATGTGTTGTTCTTTAACTCTGTTAGTGGCTTCATAATAAAAATGCTTTGCACTAAGATAGAAGACTTAATTTCTCTTAAAATTCGCTATTTTTAACGATGGTAAGATAGCCTAAGCTCTTAAAAAACATCAGAAAGAAACAATCAACATTTTTCGGGCACATCATGAGAAGAGAAAAGTTGGAATACTTGGTTACAACTGGCAAAATACAAGGAAAGAGAGATCGCGGACGGCAAAGAGATAAAATACTGGATAGCTTGGTGTCATGGCATGGAAAAGTCAACAACAGAACTGATACGATGCACAGTAGATAGAAGATTTTGGAGGGACATGATCGCCTACGCCAACCGGCAGGGTACATGATGATGATGATGATGATGATGAAGATACCCTAAAAGTGAACTTTTGAGAGGTAAAATATCACATTTCTGAGATGGTAAGAAAGACACATTGGATGAAATTCCTCTTCTTCTCCGATCATGACTCTTACAGAGTAGGATTCCGGACTCTCTCATGAAGGCAGCTGTCTGTTTAGGTGATTCGGTTGCCCCGTATATTTTCTCTTCCAGGGAGGTGGGTGTGGACCACGTTGTACTTCTCAGGTCTGTGTACTGGAGGCAATCCTGTAGAACATGTTTTGTTCTCATGTTGTCCAGTGTACAGAGGTTTGAGTTTGGTGAACATGTGATTTCTCTTTCTGTTGTGACCAGTGCGTAGGCGAAGTAAGATGACTTGATCCCTCCTTGATAGTTGGAGGTATCCATCCCTCTCGTCATACTTTGGGTGCTCTCGTTTCAATTTTTCATGAAACTGGCCTTTGACGATGGATTTGGCTTCATCGTAGCTGACCAGATGGTTCTCTTGTGGTAATCTCCCTCCCTCATTAGCTAATTTGTCTGCGCGTTCGTTTCCATGTATGTTACCGAATGATGATGACCAGTCATCATTGACGAAGGGATGAAATAAAAGAGAAGGGGACTGGTTGGTCTCGAGACCAGACAAGGGTCTAGTGACAGAGAGATTTTGTGTTCAAACCCCGGTTGCACCAGTTTGAATTTTGTTTAATGATTTCTCTCTGCGGCAACCATCCATGATCTCAGCAGCTAGGCCCGGTTTGAAATGTCAATTGCTCAAGGACAGAAATTATATGAGTACCTCCGAAGTCAGAGTTATCTGTCTGTGCGACGAGGGGGACCCCCCCCCCCCAGTTCACACACGGCTGCTAGTAAAAACGGATTGAGTAGCAAAATTCAGTTCCTAGCCTCTAGGGACATCGCCAGAGGTGAAAGCAAAGAGACAGAGAGAGAGAGAGATAGAGAGATAGAGAGCGAAGCAATTTGGGAGAGGTAAAAGGTTATCATCATCGAGTGCCATCTCCGCATCGAAGGTTGGCTACCATGGAGCGCCATTCTGTTATATCTCTTGCTTTGATGGTGCAGGTTGTCATAGGCTGGTTTGTCCATCTTTTGATGTTACACGTCCATGTTAGTCTTGGTCTGCCTCTGCCTCTTTTATCTTCTTTTTTTCCACTCCAGGATTACTTTTAGTAGGCTGTTGTGTCTTTTAACATGGCCCAAAAATCGCATTTCTCTTGTTTGAATTGTGCTTAGTAGTTCTCTTTTCATTTTTAGTTGTTTTAATACTTCATCGTTTGTTTTCTTTTCCTTCCATCCAATTCTACCTATTCTCCTATATATCCACATTTCAAAGGCTTTAATTCTCTGTTCTGTTTTCTTGTCTAATGTCCATGTTTCTGCACCATATAGGAATATTGAGAACATTTGCTATTAGGTAAAAGATATTTTTAAAAAATAGGGTTTGACGATAAGATGATTTGAAAGAGAGAGTTGGGGGTGAGCGAAGATTACTCTATGGGAGAATGAGCTTTTACTGTCCATATTTTTCACTCACCAACATCACATTACCGGGGCCTCATTATGAGGAAGGTAAAGAATAGTGACACTGTGACTTTCCAGGCATGTCGTAAGAGGCGACTAAGGAGGTTGATCGATGGCTTGACAAGCTGTCATTGTAAAAAGTATTGTTATGGAAACAGCGCCATATATTTTAGAGCAGTGATCTCTGCAATATGTGCCATTTTGGCACGCAAGGTTTCTGTTTTTGAGATTGTGGTTCTGCCCTATGTGCCGTCTTCGGCTCGAAAGGACAATAGATAGATAGATAGATAGATAGATAGATAGATAGATAGATAGATAGATAGATAAGATAGATTAGATAGATTAGATAGATAGATAGATAGATAGATAGATAGATAGATAGATAGATAGATAGATAGATAGATAGATAGATAGATAGATAGATAGATAGATAGATAGATAGATAGATAGATTAGATAGATTAGATAGATTAGATAGATTAGATAGATTAGATAGATAGATTAGATAGATAGATAGATAGATATATATATAGATAGATAGATAGATAGATAGATAGATAGATAGATAGATAGATAGATAGATAGATAGATAGATAGATAGATAGATAGATAGATAGATAGATAGATAGATAGATAGATAGATAGATAGATAGATAGATAGATAGATAGATAGATAGATAGATAGATAGATAGATAGATAGATAGATAGATAGATAGATAGATAGATAGATAGATAGATAGATAGATAGATAGATAGATAGATAGATAGATAGATAGATAGATAGATAGCCAGATAGCTTGGGAGTAATTAAGAAATAGTAAAATTGTCTGCAAAAGAAGAGAAGAAAGCGCGGAAGAGACTAACCAGGATGAATTTGGGTAAGTATAAGAGGAAGTCTCAAAAATCATGTGCCAAAGGTCTGTAAAATGTATGGTCACTAACACCATATTCCCTATCAGCCACTTGGCGTGACGGGGGTACTTTACATTTATTTTATTTATACGAGGAAGTGCAACAGAGGTTAGATGCAGAATGGCTCAGGCAAAAGCAGCTTTCCAAAAAAAATAGGAACATACTGTGCAATCTATTTTTGACAATAGAGACAAAAAACAAGTTTTTAAATGTTATGTAGAGCCAGTCTGAACATATGGATGTGAATCTTGAACAATAGGACAACAGACAAGAAAATCACTGGAGGCTGTACAAATGTGGTTTTACATAAGAATGTTGAGAATGCCACGGACAGCTAAGAGGAGTAATGAAGATGTTCTGAGAGAGGTCAAAGCAAAAAGAGAGCTAATTTCCAATATTAGAAACAATCATTATTTTTTGCCATGCAGTGAGAAGGGAACAGTTGGAATATATTGTGACAACTGTGAAAATTGAGGGACGAAGAGGTAGAGGGAAGCAAAGAGAAAATATACCAGACAGCTTAAGAGAATGGCTTGGAAGAAGGTCGACAACAGAAACGATAAATGCCTGTCAGGATCGAGATTTGAGGAGAGACATGATCACCTACGCCAGCAGGCTCGGTACTTGATGATGATGATGATAATAAAACGATGAAGCGGGAGTTTCGAAGTGAGCGAAAGAAAAAAGGAAATGTGTGAATTAGGTTGTGAGATGATTATGAAAGAATATATTTAAGTGAGTAAGTTGTGGAGAGATAGAGTTGTGGAGAGATAGAGTTGTGGAGAATAGTGTTGTGGAGAGATAGAGTTGTAGAGAGATTGAGTTGTGGAGAGATAGAGTTGTGGAGAGATAGAGTTGGGGAGAGATAGAGTTGTGGAGAGATAGCGTTGTGGAGAGATAGAGTTGTGGAGAGATAGAGTTGTGGAGAATAAGTTGTGGAGAGATAGAGTTGTGGAGAGATAGAGTTGTGGAGAATAGAGTTGTGGAGAGATACAGTTGTGGAGAGGTTAGCTTGATTGCATTTGAATGATAATTATAAGGGAGAGGTAGAGAACGCGTAAGAGAGAGAGAGAGAGAGAGAGAGAGAGAGAGAGAGTTTCTAAAGGGCATGAATGAGAGCTAGGTTTTGAAGTGAGTAGTAGAGATGAAGTTTGAAAGAGAGGAATAGATCATTATTTATATTTGGAGAGAAAAACTGATGGAAAGATAAAGAGGTACACTCAAAAATAAAGGTGCATAAGCTCAAAATAAATGTGAGTAGGAGTTCTATAAACATGTAGCGGGGTAGATAAATAAGAGAGAAAGAATTTAGACAAAGATAAATTAAATAGAGAAAGAATAAACAGTAGAATGTAATAGATATATGAGAAGACTAGTGACGATATGAGAAGACTAGTGGCGGTAATTATGTGATAGTGAGAGAATGGTAAAGAAATTATGGAGAGATTATGAGAGATAAGATAAAGAATGTGAAAAGGTGAGGGGATAGCAAATAAGAAATAGAAAATGAGGTGGAAAAGAAAGGATTGGACTGTGATACACAATGGACAGAAAGAACAAGACGAAGAAAGACAGGAAAAAAGTATGAAGAAGATTTAGATTTTTTAAAATGATGGACAGAAGAGTAGAAAGAAGGAAGTGACAAAAAATGAAAGATAGATGGAGGAGAGGGATGATAATATTAACGGAAAAACATTAACCATTGAAGATAATCGGGAACCGTGATAGCTCAGTGGTTAGTGAAATGGACTACAAAGGACAAGAGGTAGGGTTCGATCCCAACAGACGGCTTCCGGGTTCACCCAGCCTTAAATGGGTACCGGATTTTTTTCTGGGAAAGTAAAGCGGCACGAGCGTTATACCGACCACGTTACCCCAAATATCATGTGCTGATGGTGTGTACAAATTATGGTCACTAACACCATATTCCCTATACGCCACTTGATGTGACAGGGCTCTTTACTTACTTTACTTTGAAGATTATCACTGACTAAAGAGCTCTCAAATATTTCGTAGTTTTCAATTCTAAACCTGTGATATCAGAGATGTTTGTTTATCAACAGAACCTGATACTTTGATACTGTGTCCCTGTGACGTCGGCACTATTAGGATCAAATGGAAAGATACAACTGAACACTGAAGTAACATTGTGCTTTTCAGAAATCATTAATTTCACTGCCATTATTTTTAGAACGGTCGGCGTGACTTATCGTTCCACAATCAGTAAAAGCAACTTCCTGTGACAGAGAGTCCAATCAACGGTGACTCTCAGATTTGTGTGTGCGCGCACGTCCCGTCCGCTTGTATCAACACACACTATCTTAAGATCCGCGTTGATTACAATATAAAACAATCTTCAGTTGGAAAGATTCGTTCCCCCACAAATCGCTTTAATCACACATCATCATCATGTGCCATACCGGTTGGCGTAGGCGATCATGTCCTTCCACAATCTTCTATCCACAGTGCATCGTATCAATTCTGTTGTTGACTGTTTTCCATGCCATGACACCAAGCTATCCAGTATTTTCTCTTTTTGTCGCCCGCGATCTCTCTTTCCTTTTATTTTGCCAGTTGTAACCAAGTATTATTCCAACTTTCCTCTTCTCATGATGTGCCCGAAAAATGTTCATTGTTTCTTTCTGATGTTTTTTAAGAGCTCCCTTTTTGTGTTGGCCTCTTTGAGAATTTTTTCATTGGTCTTTTTTGCTGTCCAGGTAACTTTCAACATTCTTCTGAGAAATCCCATCTTTGTGGCCTCTAATCGTCTTTAATCACACAATTGTATTTTTAAAAACCTGGGAATTTGAATAGATTTTTTTTGGTCAACTGCTTTCGTGCATCCATTACTTAATCTCCATAAGCAAATAATCCACCTTTGTTACACGAGTTTATTTTTATAGTCATCTTTAGTTGAAAGAGTCTGTCTCTATAACAATCTTTAAATATATAATTCCACCTTTTCAAACACCTTTAATACTTTAAGTTCATCATTACAAACACTCTTAAGTTGAATGATTCACCTTCAAATTATCATTGATTACATTACACCATTTATTCAACTTCATGGTTACATTAGATCACCTTCTCGAATACTTTTGATTACGTTAGTTCATAACCACAAACATTCTTGGTTACATTAAATCATCTTCACAAATACCCGTGACTACATTAGTTCATCTTCATAAACACTCTTCGTTACATTAATTCATCTCCCTAAAAAACCCTTTGTTACATTAGTTCATATTTATAAACACCCTTCGTTACATTAATTCATCTCCCTAAACACTCATGGTTACATTAGTTCATCTTTATAAACATCCATTGTTACATTAGTTCATCTTCATAAACACCCTTCGTTACATTAACTTATCTCCCTAAACACTCTTGGTTACATTAGTTCATCTTTATAAACATCCACCGTTACACTAGTTCATCTTCATAAACACCCTTCGTTACATTAATTCATATTTATAAACATCCATCGCTACATTAATTCGTCTACATAAACACTCATGGCTACTTTAATTCATGTTTATAAACACGCTTCGTTACATTAATTCATTTGCATAAACACTCATGGTTATATTAGTTCATCTTCATAAACACCCTTGATTACGTACATCATCAGAAACACACATGACTAAATTAACTGTTATCTTCCCCATCCCTACAGTGGATGGCCACTTTGTAGTAGACTTCAATCATAACAAGGTTTCGTTAATCTTCTGTTGAGACTTTTCGTTCTAGAAGACGCTTCTTTGCGTTACTGCCTTCGCAGTTTGACATTAGGCATGCATGATGCAATGCCACTTATCGTGTAATTAATGGCTTATGTGTATGAGTCGTCACCCCAATACTGTATCTATGGTAGAGAAGCTGACTCGGTCCATTGTCCTGACACACATTTAGATATCTAGGTAAAGGTAAAGTACGAGACTTTAATCGACGTCTCAACAGGCGAGTTTTCACCCATATGCGGTCGGTCTCCTATCCAGAAGAGTTCGGAGACTCTGGAAAATGTCGCTTCAAGTATCGAAATTCACGATGCGAGGCGGCATTCCTCACCTTCCCAGAGTACTTGCCTGTTACCCATTCTGCCAACGTTTGTGTCGACCGCGGGTTTTTTTTTTTTTTTTCCAACCATGAGTACATTTTTCACTGCTTCCAGCGGATATCGAACACATGTTGTCCGAACGTTGGTAGCCCAGTCCGATGGATTTACCAACTAGGCTACCAAGGCCACCATGTGTATGAATCCGTCACCCCAATACTGTATCTACGGTAGAGAATTCGACTCGGTCCATTGTCCTGTCACACATTTAGATATCTCCTCAGTGGAAAAGAACGCAACACGGTCAATCAATGTAGAACAGGAACAATCAGTATAAGAACAGTTACATGGTTTATGGAACGGACAACAGAGCGGAAATGGGAATACTCCGACTTCAGTGCCGCCAATCAGAACTAAAGACTAAATACTAAATATTCCGCTATCATTTACAAAGTGACCTGGAGACTTTAAGTTTACACAGAATTTGGGGGAATTTTTATTTCTTTTAAAACTCCGTTGCATCCCAAAATGTGTGGTGCATATGGACAATGGTTCACAAACCAATGAAAACCCTTCAGATATTAATGCGCATGCCACGGACAGGATCTCTCTACTCTTCATATTCGTGCACATTTTTCCTAATTCTCTTTATTCTAGGCCACTGTTCTTGAGAATTTCGATGATTTTTCTTCTCCATTTTTCCTGTGCCTTCCTGTCTTTCTCTGTCGCTGTGGGTTTCATGACAGCTCCTGTCTCGCTATACTGACATCAGGTTTCGGAATTTACTTTGTATTTTCCAAGATATTTTTCTGATCTTGTCATGTCATCTATTTTCAGAATTATCATTAAACAGCAGATTACATAATATGTGTAGTATTTGCTTAGTTGTATTTGTATTGTTCAATACCCATGTCTCTGAGCCATATAAGAGGTCTGCTTCTTCTTTATTCTTCGTCGTCTTCTTCATCACATAACCCTTAGAGTTGTTAGTGGACTGCTGATAGAAATTCGTCAACCTTCATTCCTCTCTATTATCTTCAGCCATTCTTTGGAACTCTGCAAAGTCCAGAACTGTCCATTGTTCGATGTTATCTTCCCATCTCTTTCTCTACCTACCTCTTCTGAATCTTTATACGGTTTCTTGTAGAATTATCTTTGCTCTTGGCCAGACGATCGAGATACGATAACATTTGTACTTTACCAAAAATATCGGCATTAACACCGTATTTGTTTTGATACTGCTGTTTAAAAAAAAAAAAAAAAACTAAGTTGATGTCTAAATTCTTTCCTCTTGGGTCAAATATTTGGGTAATGATGTCAGCACCACGTCAGTACAGGTTTCCCAATAACATGTTTAATACCCTGTAAGTCTGGATGAAGATAGAAGCCAGTCTGCAGTATGTTCGAAACCGTTAAAGGTAAAGTAACGATTTTACTCACCACATGACATGGCTTCGGTGGAATGGAGTTGGTTACACAGAGGGGCTCATAAGGGTAACCGAGAGTTTAAAGTTAAATCCTTTTATTTCATAGATTGGTATTGTAATTTAACCCTGGGCTATAGGTAAAGGGGGAGCCGCGATAGCTCAGTGGTTAGTGAACTGCACTACAAAGGACAAGAGATAGGGTTCGATCCCAACCGACGTCATCCGGGTTCACCGAGTCTTAAATGGGTACCGAATTTTTTTCTGGGAAAGTAAAGCGGCACGGGCGTAATACCGACCACATTACCCCGAAAATCATGTGCCGAAGGTCATTAAATTGTATGGTCACTAACACCATATTCCCTCTACGCCACTTGGCATGACGGGGGTACTTTACTTACTTATAGGTAAAGGGAAGTAGCTAAATTCTTAGTTACCTGTTTTGTGGGCCACCTGTACAATTATTTGACCACGTGACAGTTGATCTTTAATTTGTCTCCTTCGAGAAACCCACATTCTCTTTAGCAAATCTTGTCATCTCTTTGTTACCCGAGATGTTACAACGTAAAGGTCCTGATTAAATGTCACCTTTTGTAACATTAGGTCCCACTTTGCTTTTCTCAGTATTGTTATGAGATAATTTAACGTTTGATCTTATCCTGGCGACACTACCTTTAGAATTGTCAGACTAGTACTTGATTGTAAGAAATTAGGTAAAACACAACAATAAAAATGTTGAACTCCAATGTTAAGTCAGTCCTATTATATGGATGTGAAACATGGAGAACAACAAAAGTGACAATCATGAAGATACATACTTTCATTAATGAATGATTACGCAGAATATAAGGAAGGAAATACCAGGACAAAATCACTAACATAGAATTATTGAAATGTACTAGTCAAATACCAGTGGATAAAGAGATACAGCGACGATGGCGCTGGATAGAACACACACTGAGGAAGCCAGCCGAGAATATTACACAACAGGCCCATTTTTGGAATCTCCAAAGAAAAAAGACAAAGAGGAAGACCAAGGAATTCTTGGAGAAGACAGATGGAAGCAGAGATGAAGATGATGGAGGAGACATGGGATGATCATAAAAGAATGGCAAGAAACAGAACGACTTGGAAAGTGTTTGTTGAAGACTTACGCTCTACATGGAGCTGAAAGAGTTTGTTGAAGACTTACGCTCTACATGGAGCTGAAAGAGTTTGTTGAAGACTTACGCTCTACATGGAGCTGAAAGAGTTTGTTGAAGACTTAAGCTCTACATGGAGCTGAAAGAGTTTGTTGAAGACTTACGCTCTACATGGAGCTGAAAGAGTTTGTTGAAGACTTACGCTCTACATGGAGCTGAAAGTGTTTGTTGAAGACTTACGCTCTACATGGAGCTGAAAGAGTTTGTTGAAGACTTACGCTCTACATGGAGCTGAAAGAGTTTGTTGAAGACTTACGCTCCACACGGAGCTGAAAGTGTTGAAGACTTACGCTCTACATGGAGCTGAAAGAGTTTGTTGAAGACTTACGCTCCACACGGAGCTGAAAGTGTTTGTTGAAGACTTACGCTCTACATGGAGCTGAAAGAGTTTGTTGAAGACTTACGCTCCACACGGAGCTGAAAGAGTTTGTTGCAGACTTACGCTCCACACGGAGCTGAAAGTGTTTGTTGAAGACTTATGCTATACATGGAGCTGAAAGTGTTTGTTCAAGACTTACGCTCTACATGGAGCTGAAAGTGTTTGTTGAAGACTTACGCTCCACACGGAGCTGAAAGAGTTTGTTGAAGACTTACGCTCTACATGGAGCTGAAAGTGTTTGTTGAAGACTTACGCTCTACATAGAGCTGAAAGTGTTTGTTGAAGACTTACGCTCTACATGGAGCTGAAAGTGTTTGTTGAAGACAAACGCTCTACATGGAGCTGAAAGAGTTTGTTGAAGACTTACGCTCCACATGGAGCTGAAAGAGTTTGTTGAAGACTTACGCTCCACATGGAGCTGAAAGAGTTTGTTGAAGACTTATGCTCCACATGGAGCTGAAAGAGTTTGTTGAAGACTTATGCTCCACATGGAGCTGAAAGAGTTTGTTGAAGACTTATGCTCTACATGGAGCTGAAAGAGTTTGTTGAAGACTTATGCTCCACATTGAGCTGAAAGAGTTTGTTGAAGACTTATGCTCCACATGGAGCTGAAAGAGTTTGTTGAAGACTTACGCTCCACATGGAGCTGAAAGAGTTTGTTGAAGACTTATGCTCCACATGGAGCTGAAAGTGTTTGTTGAAGACTTATGCTCCACATGGAGCTAAAAGAGTTTGTTCAAGACTTATGCTCCACATGGAGCTGAAAGTGTTTGTTGAAGACTTATGCTCCACATGGAACTGAAAGTGTTTGTTGAAGACTTATGCTCCACATGGAGCTGAAAGAGTTTGTTGAAGACTTACGCTCCACATGGAGCTGAAAGTGTTTGTTGAAGACTTATGCTCCACACGGAGCTGAAAGAGTTTGTTGAAGACTTACGCTCCACACGGAGCTGAAAGAGTTTGTTGAAGACTTACGCTCTACATGGAGCTGAAAGTGTTTGTTGAAGACTTACGCTCTACATGGAGCTGAAAGTGTTTGTTGAAGACTTACGCTCCACACGGAGCTGAAAGAGTTTGTTGAAGACTTACGCTCTACATTGAGCTGAAAGTGTTTGTTGAAGACTTACGCTCTACATAGAGCTGAAAGTGTTTGTTGAAGACTTACGCTCTACATGGAGCTGAAAGTGTTTGTTGAAGACAAACGCTCTACATGGAGCTGAAAGAGTTTGTTGAAGACTTACGCTCCACATGGAGCTGAAAGAGTTTGTTGAAGACTTACGCTCCACATGGAGCTGAAAGAGTTTGTTGAAGACTTATGCTCCACATGGAGCTGAAAGAGTTTGTTGAAGACTTGTGCTCCACATGGAGCTGAAAGAGTTTGTTGAAGACTTATGCTCTACATGGAGCTGAAAGAGTTTGTTGAAGACTTATGCTCCACATGGAGCTGAAAGAGTTTGTTGAAGACTTATGCTCCACATGGAGCTGAAAGAGTTTGTTGAAGACTTACGCTCCACATGGAGCTGAAAGAGTTTGTTGAAGACTTATGCTCCACATGGAGCTGAAAGTGTTTGTTGAAGACTTATGCTCTAAATGGAGCTGAAAGAGTTTGTTGAAGACTTATGCTCCACATGGAGCTGAAAGTGTTTGTTAAAGACTTATGCTCCACATGGAGCTGAAAGAGTTTGTTGAAGACTTACGCTCCACACGGAGCTGAAAGAGTTTGTTGAAGACTTACGCTCCACACGGAGCTGAAAGAGTTTGTTGAAGACTTACGCTCCACACGGAGCTGAAAGAGTTTGTTGAAGACTTACGCTGTACACGGAGCTGAAAGTGTTTGTTGAAGACTTACGCTCTACACGGAGCTGAAAGTGTTTGTTGAAGACTTACGCTCTACATGGAGCTGAAAGTGTTTGTTGAAGACTTACGCTCCCCACGGAGCTGAAAGAGTTTGTTGAAGACTTACGCTCCACACGGAGCTGAAAGAGTTTGATGAAGACTTACGCTCTACATGGAGCTGAAAGAGTTTGTTGAAGACTTACGCTCTACACGGAGCTGAAAGAGTTTGTTGAAGACTTACGCTCTACACGGAGCTGAAAGAGCTTGTTGAAGACTTACGCTCTACACGGAGCTGAAAGAGTTTGTTGAAGACTTACGCTCTACACGGAGCTGAAAGAGTTTGTTGAAGACTTACGCTCTACATGGAGCTGAAAGTGTTTGTTGAAGACTTACGCTCCACACGGAGCTGAAAGAGTTTGTTGAAGACTTACGCTCTACATGGAGCTGAAAGTGGTTGTTGAAGACTTACGCTCTACATGGAGCTGAAAGTGTTTGTTGAAGACTTACGCTCTACACGGAGCTGAAAGAGTTTGTTGAAGACTTACGCTCTACACGGAGCTGAAAGTGTTTGTTGAAGACTTACGCTCTACATGGAGGTGAAAGTGTTTGTTGAAGACTTACGCTCTACATGGAGCTGAAAGTGTTTGTTGAAGACTTACGCTCTACATGGAGCTGAAAGAGTTTGTTGAAGACTTACGCTCTACACGGAGCTGAAAGAGTTTGTTGAAGACTTATGCTCTACACGGAGCTGAAAGTGTTTGTTGAAGACTTACGCTCTACATGCAGCTGAAAGAGTTTGTTAAAGACTTACGCTCTACATGGAGCTGAAAGAGTTTATTGAAGACTTACGCTCTACATGGAGCTGAAAGAGTTTGTTGAAGACTTACGCTCTACATGGAGCTGAAAGTGTTTGTTGAAGACTTACGCTCTACACGGAGCTGAAAGTGTTTGTTGAAGATTTACGCTCCACACGGAGCTGAAAGAGTTTGTTGAAGACTTATGCTCCACACGGAGCTGAAAGAGTTTGTTGAAGACTTATGCTCCACATGGAGCTGAAAGGTAGAAGATGAAGACTTGCCTGTCTCCCGTGTTTATTTGTAACAATATTTGTTGGTTTGTACCAGATAAAGACATTTGATTAAATTTTGATCTCGTCTCCCTCTAAAGGTTGAGCTGCTTAATATCATTTGGCATGTGTAAGGGAGCCGCGATAACTCAGTGGTTAGTGAACTGGACTACAAAGGACAAGAGGTAGGGTTCGATCACAACCGACGGCTTCCGGGTTCAACCAGCCTTAAATGAGTATCGGATTTTTTCTTGGAAAGTAAATCCGTACGTGCGTAATACCGACCACATTCCCCTAAAAATCATGTCCCGAAGGTCTGTAAAATGTATGATCACTAACACCATATTCCCTATACGTCACTTGGCGTGACGGGGGCTCTTTACTTTACTTTACTTATGATGTTAAATCAGCGGTATGTGTTATTAATAAATATCAAGCCATGGTAGCAAAATTATTAATGTTTCGTTCGCTAACCAAGTCTGTCTGAGATTAAACCCAACACGTGTTGATTCATTACAATAATGACAAGGCTTCGGGGTCTCATGAAACCTCTGAAAAGGGATGCCATTATTTCTTTAACTATTAGAGTAATTTTAAATAATGTTGAGAATACCATGGACAGCTAAGAAGAGTAATGAAAATGTCCTGAAAGAGGTCACAGCAAAAAGAGAGCTAATTTCCAATATTACGAAGAAAAAAATAATCATTGTATGGCGTTGTAATGTGAAGAGAACATCTGGAATATATTGTAACAGTGGGAAAAATTGATGGACGAAGAGATAGAGGGAAGCAAAGAGAGAAAATACCAGACAGCTTAAGAGAATGGATTGTCAGAAGGTCAACAACAGAAATGATAAAGAACTGTCGAGATCGAAAGTTGTGGAGAGACATGATCACTTACGCCAGTAGGCCCGGTACTTGATGATGATGATGATGATGATGATGATTAGAGTAATTTTAAAGATAACTGCTAAGGCCAAAAGTAAAAAGTAAAACGCCCCGTCACGCCAAGTGGCGTATAGGGAATACGGTGTTAGTGACCTTAATTTGTATCGACTTTCGGCACATGATTTTTTGGATAATGTGGTCGGTATTACGCCCGTGCCGCTTTACTTTCCCCCTCAAAAAATCCGGTACCAATTTAAGGTTGGGTGAACCCGGAGCCGTCGGTCAGGATCGAACCCGACCTCTTGTTGCTGAGACCAAAACGAGAGGTAAAAGTTGTCACTGAAACTGGACAAATAATCGCTTCCAGACAACAACATTAACAAAACTATCGTTTTCGGCATTTTCCCATTTCCGGTGTATGCCGGGACTTTTAGGGCCGGAGAATAAAGGTCGCTTGTCCAGTGTAATCGCCACAAGGTGTTCGAATCTGTTTCTTTCTTTTTCCATCCGCGATTAAAAACACCCATTGACCCTACAGGGATTAAAAAATTAGTTAGTCGTCGAATTATCCTCCTCGATTTCGAATAACTGTCTACAAATGCTCAGATCTCCTCCCCAGCAGATCCCGCAGTATGAAACGATAAACTCGTTCTCAAGTCCTCCCCGTTCTATCCATAGCTCACTTGAATTATAGTCCGTTCAGATTCGTTTGCCGAGATGTTATGATTTATAATTCAAAAAGTTTTTGATGATTTCACATGATTTTTGGCATACGGTGTTAAAATGTCCATGTCACGAGAACATATGTGTTACTCGATGTCTAGCTATAACGGTTTTCTTAAAGCGGCGAATTCCTTTGATCTTTGCCCATGTAACTATTATTTTGACCCTAATCAAAATGTTTTACAGTAATCTAGTGCAACGATGACCCATAGGCGTGTCCATAAAATTTTACTTGGTGGCAAGTATACACATTTTAAATTATATATAGAACTTTTGTTCGTAGAGTCAATTTGATATAGTTCCATGCTCTTGGTGTGAGTTTCCCAAATGTTGTCGCTGCCTTTCAAATACGTACATTTAGTTCCTCATCTAAGGAAAGTGTGGCTGTAATAGTGGATCCAAGATAGCTGAACTTCTGTACTGACTCAAGCAGGCTTCCATTCAAAGTAATGGTTGTTGGTTTGCTTATAACATATTTTTGATTGCTTGGGTGGTCTTGAACAATAAACTGTTTAACAAATCAACTAGGAAATTTTGCAAATCAAACTATTTATCTGTAGACTTAATCAGAGTAATGATCATTCAGAATCAGACGAGTCAAATAGGTCGATTACTGCTTTCGGCTGAACAAACAACAAACCATCCTTTTTCCAATATTCCTCTTCTTGTCGTAACACATGATCCTCACATTTTACCCAGTAGTCTTTATTTATATTTGATAGAGCCTGATTTGTAAGTGTCTCAACATCGCATAATTTGAAAGTTTTATTTGTATATGCTACGTGTCCTTTAATTTTTGCCCAAACTAGTTCTATAGGATTTAAGTGTGCATGATATGGAGGTAGTCTCAAACATCTATGGCCATGTTCTTGAATTAACTTGTCTATTTTAAATATCTTTGTACGTTGTGTCTGTTTTACAAGGCTAAGCAATTCGGGTTTCAAGTAGCTGTCGTTAACTTGTATGTGTTCTTTTATGAGCCACGTTTTGATTGCATCTTTTGTACTTGATGATGTTGGGATTCTATCTTCTACGTTAACTACGTTATGGTATGAAGCATTGTCCATTATCAGACAAGAAGGTCGATCTAATATTGGAAGGATACTTTTCTCGATCCAGTCTTTAAATATGTGCCCATTCATTTCGGAGTGGTAGTCTCTATTGTCTATGGATTTTGAAATGAAAACGAGATGAGCATTCTGCAACAACCCATTATGTCTGCTACCTGCATGTGCAACTATTAAACGTTGCCCTTTACTGCTTGGTACTGATCTTTTAATACTTCCATCTGCTAACTGCCATTCCTTTTCATTTGTATGATGAGCGTTGATCCAAGTTTCATCTAAATAAACAATATCATAATCATTTTCGCGCATTTCCTTCACTTCACGTAAATACTTGCTTCTAACCTTTTAATGTTTTTTCCACCAGCATACTTTCTAAAGGTGAAGCCTGCACTTCTTAATATTTTCCATAATGAAGTTTTTGATATTTCAATGTCGTTGTTAGTTTTCAGCCAAAGCTTCAACTTTCTAAGTGTCACTTCTTCGTTTATATCAAACATTCGACAGATTTCTCTTTTTACTAGGTCCTTATCAAAACTGTCTAACGTTTCTTTCCTTCCTTGCTTTCTTGCATTTGTTGGCAATAAATATCCGCTTCCTTTAACTATTCGATCAAATGAACGTTTACACAAACCTAAAATATGCATTGTTCTCTTCTCAGGGTTTGATAAAGAACAATAAAGATGTCCCTTTTTACGCTCTCTGCAGAAGTATTGATAAATCTTTATAGCAATGTTATGCTCAGTAAAATATTTTGCCTTTATATTCATTCTCACATAGACTTGCAGAAGATAATATGGATAGTGCCGCCTCCTTTCTGTAAATATTGAGATTTGCCTCTGAATTATGACTCGAACTCGAGTCTACGGCCGTGATTTTGACGTCACATAATTTCCGGTTTCGGCTAAAATGTCATTTTGTGCTAAACGGGAAATTTCATATGTAACATTTCTTTATAAAAATGTATAGTGGAAACATAACTATTTTAGGACGGTGCGCATTCAGCCGTGAAGGTCATGCCTATATGTTAAAGAATCAGCTGTGAGATGTAAGCATCTACATAATCCCGCCGGTGTTTATAATATCGATTAACTTTTTTTAAATATAGGTTAAATAAGGCATCTTTGAAACTGGATCACATTTCTTTGATAAAAAAATATTTTTATAGCGACATTAGTATTCTAAACCTAACTTCAAAAGATCAATGCAAATGAACAATAAGTTTTTGAAAAAAATAAATTAATGTCTAGGCAAACGAATCTGAACGGACTATAGCAACCGCTTTCTATGCGATCATACAAAATATAATACTGTTGTTATAATAATTTGGTCTACTGAAGACAAGAATGTGAGTTTCTAATAACTTAACGGCTTCTAGGTTCACCCAACTTTAAATGAGTTCCGGACTAGTTTGGTAGAAACAAAACACATCTGCAAAATGCGACCACATTATCAAAAATGTCCTAATTGTATATAAATATTGATAAAACATCACAAAGGATGGAAGTCGTAATGCGGGTTTTGTTTCTTACCACAATAAAACTAATATCATTACCGTTTGTAATGTAAATGTGATTCTGCTAACAGACACACAGACGTCTATTGTCTTTCTTTCTTCTTGTTCTTCTTCCCTTCAACTCTTTGTGGAGCATATGTCTTCAACAAATACATTCTAGGTTGTCTTGTTTCTTGCCGTTCTTTTAAAATCGTCCCACAACTTCCCCATCCATTTCATCTCATGTTATACCTATCATCACAGTAACTTTTTGGTCTTCCCCTTCATCTCCTCCCATGGGGATTCTAAAAAAGGACTTGTCACGTTATACTCTAAGTTCAATTTTGCAGTGTGTTCTATCTAACGCTATCGTCTTTGTTTTATCACTTTGTCCACTGGTATTTGTTTGATACTTTCCCTTAGTTCTAAGTTAGTAGTTATGTTCTGTTACTTCCATCTTTTTATTCTCCGCAATAATCCATTTACATATATATATATATATATATTTCCTGTAGCTCGCTGGCTCCACTACGACAGTAATGAAATCTTGATTATATTCATCTAAGAAATGATCATCTTGCACATATGAAATATTTTCTTTTTCATTCCCCCCCCCCCACCCACACCCACCCATCGTTAATTTAATTTGCTCTTTTTTTATCGCTAGCATTCCTCCATCCCAGATGATGGAGTTGGATAATAAGTGGCAATGAAGTGAACAAATTGATACTTGAGATAAAGTTGCTTCCTGATAAATAGATTTTAATTCTTTTTCATATTGAGAAAGAGTATCCAGAGCGTTTCAATAGAGTTAATCAATGCATTTTTCTGTCTTTATTTCACTGTCTTTCTTTTATCTTTTTATTTTTATCGATCAATATGCTTCTGTTTCTCTTCATCTTCCTATATATAGATAATTACTAATAAAAAAATGTATCCGCTTGTATATGTAATTTTGTTCTTTCATTGTTCGGTCTATCTCAGTATATATCTCTTATAATATAATTCTTAGACAAATCATTCTGTTCATTGAAAAACTTGCTGGAGTGACATTTTCTTCATTTACAAAATATTTCTAAGTTTTTTACTTGATATAGAAATAAGACATGACATCAACAATTTATAAAAAAAAACAACTACGTAGCCTTTCCTCTCCGACCCTTGATCAGACCAGTAATTTGTTACAAGCATCACCATGAAGTGATAGGACGGGATCTTGCTCAGCTTTGGTTCACTTGCTACTGAAAAAAATGTAATGTACCGTAATACAGATTATCCTATAAGAAAAGTGAAATATAAAATCACTGGAACACATCAACATTTCTCGGGCACATCATGAGAAGAGGAAAGTTGGAATACTTGGTTACAACTGGCAAAATACAGGGAAAGAGAGATCGCGGGCGACAAAGAGAGAAAATACTGGATAGCTTGGTGCCATGGCATAGAAAACAGTCAACAACAGAACTGAATCGATGCACTGTAGATAGAAGATTGTTTTGTGGAAGGACATGATCGCCTACGCCGATCGGTATGGCACATGATGATGTTGATGATGGAACACATTTGGAAATGAGAGGACTGTGTTCATTCTCGAACATTAGAGAGCCCCACCCAATTTTCTGCTTATTACTGTTCTATTTCTATTATTGTGGCGATTCATGATTGTACAAAGAATTAAGAGTAATGAAAACGTTGTTAAAGAGGTTAAAGCAAAAAGAGAGCTAATTTTCAAAACTTAGGAAGAAACAATCATCATTTTTTGGCCATATAATGAGAAGAGAACAACTGGAATATATTGTAACAACTGGAAAAATTGAGGGACGAAGAGATAGAGGGAAGCAAAGAGAAAAAAATAACAGACAGCTTAAGAGAATGGCTTGGTAGAAGACCAACAACAGAAATGATAAATAACTGTCGAGATCGAAAATTGTGGAGAGACATGATCACCTACGCCAGCAGGTCCGGTACTTGATGATGATGATGATGACTGTTTTATTTGTCTGTCAATGATTTGATGCCCAGACCACCCCAACGTTGATATGTCTCTGTCAATAATTTGATGCCCAGACCACCCCAACGTTGATATGTCTCTGTCAATAATTTGATGCCCAGACCACCCCAACGTTGATATGTCTCCGTCATTAATTGTTGACGCTCCTTCATTTAGTCCATCTTCTTATCTTTCTGCCTCTCCCTATCCACTCCACCCCTACAGTCTCTGTCTTTCTCTTTCTACAGAGACACCGCCTCTATAAATATTTATCTCCACCCCGTTCTTTCTTCTCTTGTCATATTCTACTACTTCTATCTATGAACTATGAACTATGAACTATGAACTATGAACTACTTCCATCTCCCTCGCCCTCCCCACCCCCACCAACCATCTCTCTCCCCTCTCAAACTTATACCCTCAATCTCTCATCATTTTTCCTTCGTTATTAATTTCTCTTTATACTTCTCCTCATTTCACCAATACATATACTCTGTTCTCACCTCCCTTTCTCTCTCCTCTCTCTCTCTCTCTCTCTCTCTCTCCATGCGTGTTCATTATTCATCTTTCCTCATTTATCCTGACAATATAATTTTCCACTCTAAATGCTTCACATTCTTCACTTCATTTTCAACTGTTATTTTACAAATTTCCACAAGTGCGGCTTTCTTTACATCTAAGACCTGCAGTCTACGTTTTCTATTAAATAGAACACACCTGGTATGATAAGAACACTTGCACAGCCAAACTTAGTAACTGATAAATGTAGCACTGAACACTTTAATCATTAGTCAACATTAAAAAAATTATCCTTCCCGGTGCAAAATGCATTTAAAATGTCGCAAAAGAATGTCTTGAATTCAAAGAGGTAGTGATATATCACATTTGATGATATTTTCAAGTAGAGGATTTTAAATATCTAGGAAGTGATAAACGACAATCCATATACAGCAGAAATATACTCAAGATTCAACAAATCTTGTAAAATCATTGGACACCTATCATCACTATTGTCCAACAAGGGAATAACTCTAGAAGCAAAACGAACACTCTAAAATACAATCTTCATTCCAACGTTGTGCTGCCAATGCCAGTCCTGGACCCTAGAGACAAGAACAATTAGAATACTAGCCTCTACTGAGAGGAAATGTGTTAGACGAATGACTGGAAACAGCCTGAGAGATAAGATCAACAATGAAGAAGTGCGACAAAAGCTAGGAATAGCCCTCGCCATAGAATGTATAAAGAAACAACAGATAAACTGGCGTGGCCACTGGACAAGATAGAAATATCAAAACACAACACAATGAGCCTTCAATAAACGTTCCGTGAACACCAGACCCAAGGGCCGACCACGAAAAAGATGGATTGTCGAAATATTGAAAACACTAGAAACATAACAGCAGAAGAGGCAAAGAGAAGAGTAAAAGGCCACAAATTATACCTCCCCTGGTAGGTATACTTACCGAAGTAGGGAGAATATGGTGTTAGTGTACATATTGCAAAGTTATCAATGGGACACACATGGGTGTAGTGGTCGATATCACGCCAAGCCGCTAAATATTCCAAGAAATATATGATATCGGGTTAAGGCTGGATGAACCAGGGAGCTGTAATTATGATAGAACACCGTCTCGTGTCCTTAGTAGTCACGTTTGCACACAAAAATGTACACTGAACTCCATCTCTTGCCAAATTGCTAATTAATATGTGTAAAAATTGTCTCCACATTTCTTTATTGATTATATTTTCTTAAAGAAAAAAGGGTATAATGTATTTTTTCCTATTAATTAATTAATTTTTCGCTTGCTCTTTTTTTCTTGTTAGGTTTTGTTCCAATTAACGTGCTTGGGAAAGACATTTCTTTAAATACTTTGACAAGAGAACTAAATAATAAAATAAGATGCAGTTTTTCTTATTAAATTTATACTTTCCCTTTTTTTTATTTTTAGGTCGGTGATGAGATGACGTTGTTGGGAGGTTATTACTTAACATTCATCGGGAAATTGGAGAACATAAGCTCTACTCTGGGAAATTTAATAGATGTTAGTGTCACTTCACGTAAGATAGATTGGAAAATTACGAAACTCAAAGCATGTTCTCTATTGTTCCCGTTGCGAAATCATGTTGTAAATATGGTTATGGTTAGGTATCACTGGAAACAAAGTAAAATCCATAATTGCTCAACCGTCTGTGCCAGTGGAATCATCTGAATTAATATCTCATCTCCCAAACAAAGAAAGGTAGCTGCGATCCCCCATCATAGCAGTCTCAGCACACGTCAAAAGACATAAAACAAAACCATACAGAAATTGAACACAGCCAACTCTTCCCCATCATACGATATCATAATTCACCATAATCAATTGGAATATCGAAATACGATCAAAACGGATGAAATGCACAGCTCACGATGTGCACAGAGCATTAAACTCAGTAGTTCCGTCAATAAGCCGGACTTGGAATACGAGGAACATGCAACAAGGACATTTTTTTTTTCAGACACAGCCATTAAAAGTTCCTGCGGCCTATCCGCCATATAGACCGGTATATACGTTGTCAATAATGGACAAGCAACCAGGAAAGAATAGCAGAACAGCGTTAGCGCGTTACCCTATGTAACTAGGCGGCCAGGGTTCAGTTAATGAAGGGTTGCGACCTTTTTTATTTTGGTTGCCATTTATCACAGCAGATGTTTTAAAGATACAAACTTTCGTTATAGATAGACTGAGAGGCCGACGGATAGACATACATGCAGAGCGATAGACAGACAAGTGAATAGCCAGGCAGACAAGGAGACTGACAGAAGGCGGATAGATATACAGACAGGCGGATGGACGGGCAGATAGTGGGAAAGACAGAAAGACAGAGAGAAAGGCGAATATACAAGCAGATAGAGAGACAGACTAACAGACAGACAAACAGAGGGACGGACACAGACATGGATGGATGGATGGATGGATGGATGGATGGATGGATGGATGGATGGATGGATGGATGGATGGATGGATGGATAGAAAGATACCCTCTTTGTTCTCCAGCAATTTGCTTAGATGGTCCATCATCACAGTAATCTACCTACAACGTTATGTTGACAAGCAGATAATTCAAGAGTTAGATGAAACAAAAGATTGAGAAGAGCGTGACGGATTTATGATATTGTTGATGTTTGCTGCCTGTAATACATCTGAGTTCAACATAAAATCCATATGATTATAGACGACTTATTGTACAACTTATTTATTACTATCCGATAATAAAAGTGTGATATACACATATCAATTAAATTAATGGTTTTACTGGAAACCACCAGTCACTCACTCATGAATAACTGAGCACATACACAATAAAGTAATAGCACGGATTTATGACATCCTGACATTTATAATTCTGTCATCTTTTTCGTCTTGTTTTTCTTCTTCTACTTCTTCTTCTTCTCCTATTCAACTCTCTATAGATTGAAAACCTTCAACAAACACTTTGAAAGCTTCTTTTGTGCCAGTCTCTTAAATTATTCTATGTCTTCGGCATTTCTTTCATCACTGTTTTTACCCACCCTCACCCTTCTCTCTCTCTCGCTCTCTTCCAAGTAATTGTTGCTGCACCTCTTGCATCTCCCATGAGGACCCATATTAGCACTGGTCTGTAGTTGCCCCTGTTGGCTTTCTCTCGGGTCTACTGCACACCTTCTTGCCCTTTCCGCTTTTCTTGGTTTGATACTCTCCTTTAAATTTATGCTAGTCATTTGTCATGACAGATAGTTTTTACAATCAGTAATATATATATATAAAATTAAAGATCCCCCGTCACGCCAAGTGGCGTATAGGGAATATGGTGTTAGTGACCATACATTTTACAGACCTTCAGCACATGATTTTTGGGGTAATGTGTTCGGTATTACGCCCGTGCCGCCTTACTTTCCAACAAAAAATGCGGTACCCATTTAAGGCTGGGCGAATCGGAAACCGTCGACTGGGATCGAACCCTACCTCTTGTCCTTTGTTGTCTAGTTCACTAACCACTTATCTATCGCGGCTCCCATATATATATATCATATATATATGACATATATATATATATGTTGATTTGTTTATTGAATATAAATGGGTGATAATTAAGTGATATCTACTACATTCCTGTCACACTTAAAATTCATTCTTTGTTGAAGTGGTTCCAATCTGTGACACGCACGAAAGTGAACAATTTGTCTATCTGCTGACCTTACCTTTTATGTTAGTGACATAGGTAATGAGTGTTGTTTATCATAAAAAACCATTTAAATATTGAGGTGCTAGATATTTTCTGGCTCGAAATATTCCACTTTCACAAGAATATCTTTAAAATGTTAAGTGTAACTTTTATTTTTCTAATCTTTTTGAATGTACAACACAAGAACAATATAAATGTTATTTATTCTGAAATGTGATCAAAGTTCCCTCCTTAGATAACTAGGCATATAGGGAATGTTATGCTAGTAACCATATTTCTCACTTACCACATTAAACTTTTGGATCATATGGTCCGCCAACAAGCGAGATCACTTTCAAAAATAACATGCACAATAAATTGGTGATTCTGACTGATGCACTGTCAGTACTATCAGCTCTAAAAAGCCCCAAGAACAATGAACTAGATGACTTGAGAACAACCCTGGACCAACTATGCAATAACTTCCAGAGAGTAGTCATTCAGTGGATACCATCACACTGTAATATACACGGGAACGAACGCGCAGACAAATTAGCTAAAGAGGGAAGGAGATTACCACAAGAGAACCATCCGCTCAGTTATGATGAAGCCAAATCTATCCACAAAGGTCAGTTCCATGAAAAATGGAAACGAGAACACCCAAAGCATAACGAGAGTGACGGATACCACCAACTATCAAGGAGGGATCAAGTCATCATACTTCGCCTACGCACTTGCCACAATAGAATGAGAAATCACATGTTCACCAAATTCAAAATAAGTACAACCAGCCTATGCCACTGTACACTGGACAATATGACTACAAAACATGTTCTACAGGATTACCCCCAGTACACAGACCTGAGAAGAGCAATGTGGTCAACGCCCACCTCCCTGGAAGAAAAACTATATGGGGCAATCTTCTTCTTCTTCTATCCTTCCTCAGTTGCCGTTGGCGTCGAGAGGAGAAACAATCTGCGATTCTTTGCTCTTCTGTTGGCCTCTTCTGATGTTATTCCTCCCAGTGACTCTAGTATTCCGTTTATCCATCTCTTTTTCTCGGTCTTCCTCTTAATCTGGCGTCTTCGTAGCATTTTTTTTATGGCTCTTTGCGTCATTGTTAGTTCTTTTTGTCTTGTTATGTGGCCGAACCAATTTATCTGTTGTTTCTTTATGTATTCGATGGCTGGTTCAATTTCGAGTTTCTTCCTCAGGTCAGTGTTTCTTACTTACTCTATCCCTTAAGCTGTTTCCTGTCATTCTTCCGACACATTTCATTTCGGTGGTCGTTATCTTTCTTATTGTTCTAGAGTCCAGCGTCCAATTCTGGCACTGATAGCGCAGAGTTGGTAGAAAAATTGATTTGTATATTGCCCTTTTTGCTTCCGTAGTTATTGCTTTGTTTTTCAATAGTGTTGATACTTGGCCTATAACTTGGCATGCTTTGTTACACCTTATATCTATCTCGGTCTCTTGGTTATTGGCTTGTGTTAACGTGCTACCCAGATATTTAAAATTGTCTACTTGCTTCAAAGTCGCATTATATATTATGATGTTTAGTTTTTCTTTCTTTCTCGCTATTGCCATTACCTCGATTTTGTTTATGTTGATCTTCATGTTGTATTGTTTACAAGTGTTGTTTAGCCTATTGATATGTTCCTGTAGGTCCTCAGTTTTTTCATGTATCAGAACTTGGTCGTCTGCAAATAGTATTTCATTTAATATATATATATATATATATATATATATATATATATATATATATATATATATATATATATATATATATATATTACATATATATATTACATATATATATTACATATATATATATATATATATATATATTATATATATGGGGCAATCGATTCGCTTAAACAGACAGCTGACTTCATGAGAGAGTCTGGAATCCTACTCTGATTGAGTGTTGATCGCAGAGAGAGAGAGAGAGAGAGAGAGAGAGAGATAAAGAGAGAGAGAGACTTTCAATTCCCAGAACAAAAATCTATGGTACCTATTTTAAGAAAAGCGGTGAATCCTGAAGTTCAATCTATGCGAAAAAAAATATATGCCATTTGAACCTGGGTCTTTCTGTTCAAAGAGTCAATTAAAATATCAGTGACAAATAGTCAATTAAAATATCAGTGACAAATAGTCAATTAAAATATCAGTGACAAATAGTCAATTAAAATATCAGTGACAAGTAGTCAATTAAAATATCAGTGACACGTAGTCAATTAAAATATCAGTGACAAGTAGTCAATTAAAATATCAGTGACAAGTAGTCAATTAAAATATCAGTGACACGTAGTCAATTAAAATATCAGTGACAAGTAGTCAATTAAAATATCAGTGACAAGTAGTCAATTAAAATATCAGTGACAAGTAGTCAATTAAAATATCAGTGACAAGTAGTTCGTGTTGTAAAGATCAAAATTGCTTCTAAAATTTACGTTAAAAAGATGAAAATTTATCGTCGTAGTATGCTGCTCATATTTGTTAAAGTAGCTGCTCATATTTGTTAAAGTAGCTGTTCATATTTGTTAAAGTAGCTGTTCATATTTGTTAAAGTAGCTGTTCATATTTGTTAAAGTAGCTGTTCATATTTGTTAAAGTAGCTGTTCATATTTGTTAAAGTAGTTCTGTTAAAGTAGCTGTTCATTGTTAAAGTAGCTGTTCATATTTGTTAAAGTAGCTGTTCATATTTGTTAAAGTAGCTGTTCATATTTGTTAAAGTAGCTGTTCATATTTGTTAAAGTAGCTGTTCATATTTGTTAAAGTAGCTGTTCATATTTGTTAAAGTAGCTGTTCATATTTGTTAAATTAGCTGTTCATATTTGTTAAAGTAGCTGCTCATATTTGTTAAAGTAGCTGTTCATATTTGTTAAAGTAGCTCTTCATATTTGTTAAAGTAGCTGTCCATATTTGTTATAGTAGCTCTTCATATTTGTTAAAGTAGCTGTTCATATTTGTTAAAGTAGCTGTTCATATTTGTTAAAGTAGCTGTTCATATTTGTTAAAGTAGCTGCTCATATTTGTTAAATTAGCTGTTCATATTTGTTAAAGTAGCTGCTCATATTTGTTAAAGTAGCTATTCATATTTGTTAAAGTAGCTGTTTATATTTGTTAAAGTAGCTGTTTATATTTGTTAAAGTAGCTGTTCATATTTGTTAAAGTAGCTGTTCATATTTGTTAAAGTAGCTGTTCATATTTGTTAAAGTAGCTGTTCATATTTGTTAAAGTAGCTGTTCATATTTGTTAAAGTAGCTGTTCATATTTGTTAAAGTAGCTGTTCATATTTGTTAAAGTAGCTGTTCATATTTGTTAAAGTAGCTGTTCATATTTGTTAAAGTAGCTGTTCATATTTGTTAAATAAGCTGTTCATATTTGTTAAAGTAGCTGCTCATATTTGTTAAAGTAGCTGTTCATATTTGTTAAAGTAGCTCTTCATATTTGTTAAAGTAGCTGTCCATATTTGTTAAAGTAGCTCTTCATATTTGTTAAAGTAGCTGTTCATATTTGTTAAAGTAGCTGTTCATATTTGTTAAAGTAGCTGTTCATATTTGTTAAAGTAGCTGCTCATATTTGTTAAAGTAGCTGTTCATATTTGTTAAAGTAGCTCTTCATATTTGTTAAAGTAGCTGTCCATATTTGTTAAAGTAGCTCTTCATATTTGTTAAAGTAGCTGTTCATATTTGTTAAAGTAGCTCTTCATATTTGTTAAAGTAGCTGTTCATATTTGTTAAAGTAGCTGTTCATATTTGTTAAAGTAGCTGCTCATATTTGTTAAAGTAGCTGCTCATATTTGTTAAAGTAGCTGTTTATATTTGTTAAAGTAGCTGTTTATATTTGTTAAAGTAGCTGTTCATATTTGTTAAAGTAGCTGTTCATATTTGTTAAAGTAGCTGTTCATATTTGTTAAAGTAGCTGTTCATATTTGTTAAAGTAGCTGTTCATATTTGTTAAAGTAGCTGTTCATATTTGTTAAAGTAGCTGTTCATATTTGTTAAAGTAGCTGTTCATATTTGTTAAAGTAGCTGTTCATATTTGTTAAAGTAGCTGTTCATATTTGTTAAAGTAGCTGTTCATATTTATTAAATTAGCTGTTCATATTTGTTAAAGTAGCTGCTCATATTTGTTAAAGTAGCTGTTCATATTTGTTAAAGTAGCTCTTCATATTTGTTAAAGTAGCTGTCCATATTTGTTAAAGTAGCTCTTCATATTTGTTAAAGTAGCTGTTCATATTTGTTAAAGTAGCTGTTCATATTTGTTAAAGTAGCTGTTCATATTTGTTAAAGTAGCTGTTCATATTTGTTAAAGTAGCTCTTCATATTTGTTAAAGTAGCTGTCCATATTTCTTAAAGTAGCTGTTCATATTTGTTAAAGTAGCTGTTCATATTTGTTAAAGTAGCTCTTCATATTTGTTAAAGTAGCTGTCCATATTTCTTAAAGTAGCTCTTCATATTTGTTAAAGTAGCTGTCCATATTTCTTAAAGTAGCTGTTCATATTTGTTAAAGTAGCTGTTCATATTTGTTAAAGTAGCTGCTCATATTTGTTGAAGTAACTGCTCAATTGTTAAAGTAACCGCTCATATTTGTTAAAGTAACCGCTCATATTTGTTAAAGTAGCTGCTCATATTTGTTAAAGTAGCTGCTCATATTTGTTAAAGTAGCTGCTCATATTTGTTAAAGTAGCTGTTCATATTTGTTAAAGTAGCTGTTCATATTTGTTAAAGTAGCTGCTCATATTTGTTGAAGTAACTGCTCAATTGTTAAAGTAACCGCTCATATTTGTTAAAGTAGCTGCTCATATTTGTTAAAGTAGCTGCTCATATTTGTTAAAGTAGCTGCTCGTATTTGTTATAACAGCTGCACACATTTCTTTTCCTCTGTAGAGCTTCGTCAGCGTCCGCGAGGTTTCTATTAACGCCACGACGTTCTCCCATAGAGCACATAACAATCCCTTGACGTCTTAGACAAGCTTCACAGCCCTGATGACCCCTTTCTTACTCAAGAAACGTGGGGAAATCTAGTTCCTTTGTTTCTTTAGCTTTCGCTGATAAAGTGGGCGTGGTCGCGTTGTGTCGCGCCTTTATGTCAAAGCTGCGTTAGCTGCGTCTTTTCACCCAGGCACATCCGTCCTCAGTATGGGTAGATTTGTTATTGCCGTTAATTACCCCTTACACCCACGTCTACTTGCACAAATATGACTCGAGCACTATCTAGAACAAATTCACACGAAACTCTAACGACTTGCTGGTTCTGTGGAGTGCTGTTCTAGATGTTCTAACGAGTCCATATTTACGACGATAGTTTCAAATACAGAAGAGAAAGTGAACATGCAGGAGGAGTTGCAGAGTCTGTGATTTCTTCTTCTTCTTCTATCCTTCCTCCATTGCCGTTGGCGTCAAGGGGAGATACAATCTGCGATTCTTTGCTCTTCTGTTGGCCTCTACTGGTGTTATCCCTCCTAGTGACACTAGTATTCTCTTTACCCATCTCTTTCTCGGTCTTCCTCTTAATCTGGCGTTTTCTTAGCGGTTAGTTATGGCTCTTTGAGTCATTGTTAGTTCTTTTTGTCTTGTTATGTGGCCGAACACATTTATTTGTTGTTTCTTTATGTATTCGATGGCTGGTTCAATCAGAGTCTGCGTTGCAAAGATAAAAAAAAACATGAAGATCCATCCCTGTACAATGTTAAGTGTAAAGATACAGGCTTAAGATGATTATTCGAAGGTCCATGTATCATTGCAAAGGAATGAAAATCGATAATTGCTCATCCCCGTGCCAGTGGAATCATCCGAATTAATATTTCATCTCATTGAAGGATCCAAACAAACAAAATCAGCTGCAGTTCCCATCACA
This sequence comes from Megaustenia siamemsis, assembly GCA_032433765.1. Taxonomy (NCBI): domain Eukaryota; kingdom Metazoa; phylum Mollusca; class Gastropoda; order Stylommatophora; family Ariophantidae; genus Megaustenia; species Megaustenia siamemsis. Next base: position 43,012,504 of record JAVIAB010000088.1, read on the forward strand.
GCAAACAAAGCACGCACCAAA